>CM042316.1:3396285-3853785 GCA_023566125.1 Zingel zingel | reverse complement strand
CAGCCAAATATATTTTAAACTAAGAATGGATAGGCTATAGGGTATCATACTTTCCCTGCATATAGGGTACTACTTTATACAGTGGTCTCGTCTACGTGATACGCAGGTATACGCAGTAAATACCCACTAAGAAAGCTCCAGGATTTCCATATACCCACTTAAAAATGCCCGATGACACGCAACAACATACTTTCCATTATATTTTTGATATATTTTGAATTGTCATGTGTTTGCCTTCTTCACATAGGCTAAATGAAGGTAGTGCCACTGTAAATTGGTGCATAACAGTGTATCGAATACAGGAAATTAAGTTGTTGATGCTCAAAACTTCCCTCGGGGAGGACACCCAGACCCCCCACTATGATATGACCCCCCCCAAAAAAGGCAGATTTTAGCTAATATATATTATATATACACACAGTAGGCTACACTACAATACATTAGACTACACCACTGACTTTATGTCCCATCCAAGTTTCTTCAATGGAGATAAAATCAATTCAGATTAAAAAAATATATAGGCAATCCAATGTCGGATTTAACCAACAAAAATATAATTCCCACCCTGCAATAACTGCTACAATCATGTCGATATTTGCACACCATCTTCTGCACTTTATGATTGACTGAAAATGCAAAGGTTCTTACCGTACAACGTGTAAGGTAACGTGCGATGATCCGCCTCTATCGTCGGGTCGCTGGAGGTACACTTCCCTCTCTGTCTCTGATCTATACGATCGACCTGTGATCAGGATCAGAGGCACGCGATCGACACAGCGGCACCGGCACCGACATCGCGAGGACGGGTAACGTGAAAGGAGGGAAGTACCTGCGGTGTGTGCCCGCCAGCAGCGTACTGTGCACCGGACGGTATCAAATCTATAGCATGTTGACCTCCACACCTGTCAAGATAGTAAGGAGTTAGAGCAAGGCTTCCGGTGAGATGTTTCAAACTTAAAGCCTCAACGGTGAAAATGTAAAACCGTTCCCTGCCTAGGGTTGCAAAATTCCGGGAATTTTCAAAGTTGGAAACTTTCCATGGGAATTAACGGGAATATATGGGAAATAACTATGTTTATTTTATTCAACATTCATGTTTTTTTGTTGTTCAAAAATAATCTATCAAAGTTCTACTGACGAATAACTCAAAGTAAAAAAAAAAAAAAAGAATATAATATATATTTTTTTCTTCACATTTCTTCAGCTTATTGTTGTTCAGTGAAGGGATCTATTAAAGTTTGCTTGAATGGGACTTTTGGTGAGGGGGAGGGGGCATATAGGGAATATGTTAATTTTATTCAACATTCATGTTTTTTTGTTGTTCAGTGAAAGAATATCAAAGTACTACTGACGAATAACTCAACATTTGTATTCACTGTATATGCCTGTCTGCTTATTACGAAACAAAATGTTTATATTTATGTTTGTATAAGATGGAGTTTGTATGAATTACCAAACATTTCCAATTCATTCTCGTAATTAATTCCCATGAAGTAATTCCATGAAAAGTTTCCGGAAAATGTCCGTCCCTTTGCAACCCTATCCCTGCCATGTGAATACTTTGTGTCAGTTTTTTTGAGCCAAAGCTTTCCCCTCTACCACAACACAAGACAGAGTCTACTACTGTGTGTAAGTAAAAAAGAATATTGTACTAGGCTACCTTTTGTAATGTGTGTTTTTCACTCCTATAGGGCAGTGAAACAAACAGCAGTAATTCATCACACAAAGTAAAGGCATAAGCCTTCATCTTACAATACAACAATAGGAGATAATAGCAAAGCAAATGTTAGATGAAGATGATTCCCAATAATGATAGGAAGAACATCTCATCCTTCCCAATGACAGTGATTGAATGTATGATGCAAAACCAATGACTATTTCACAAACAGCAGTGTGCATCATTATAATCAAAGTTAAAATAGAGATCACAGTAATTACAAACCTCAAGCAAAGCCCTGTGGTTTAGATGTGGTGGCTTAAAATACTAATGGCTTAATACTGTAGGAAACTAAACATAAAAACCAGTGTAATGACCAAGCGTACATAACTATTTGGGCACAGTAATTCACTACTCATGCATTCCACTTTAATACAATTTGTTCTTGTTTGGTGCTGCCCTATTGATTGATGATTTAAAGGTTTAAAGCTTTATTCGGTCTCTTTTTGGCTTACACAGGACTCTGGAGATGCAAGACTACTTTTTGGCTGAATGGATGCAGATGTTGAACAGTTCCAGGTCATCTTCTCTTGACAGTAGTGGACTATAGCTTTGTTATTACCAACATTGAGAAATATATTAAAATGAAATGCTTTTGGTTCAGCAAAAACAACCAAATTGAAATGGGAGAAAATTATTTTAAACATTTTTTTTTTTAAATGATTTTACTGAGGCGCACTTTTTTATATATATCATGTGCAATTGTATTCACTTAAGTCTTGTTCAGTATTTACTCCATGCCTATACCGTAGACCTACTACTGCTCACGTGCCAAAATTACACAATTCTACGCTTTTATTTTGAAGAATACATCACTTGGTGTCCTGTTCCATTGTGATTGACTTGACTCCGCTGATTGGTCGATGGTGTGTAAAAAAAGATGACACGCTGTGCGGTTGCAGACCACGGTTGTTACTGGCTGTCAGAGTCACGTGACAACCACAATCAACAACGTGCAATGTGTAGAGAGACAACATTAAAGAACCGCTTTACAGGGAACATTTAGAAAATGACTAATGTTTATGCCTGTAATTGCAAAGCCAAACCACATCATTATTCACTAATACATGTTGTTCTCATGAAAGCCTTCATTTTATGCCTTATCACCTTTCAGGCTAAATGGATTTTAACCTTCATTAAATCCCTGTTTGGAAATGAGGGCTGCACCAGGAAGAGACTGAACAATTCATCTAATCAGTTTAATTCGAGGTTGACAACAATCTTTCAAGACATTGACAGTATGCTACATGGTGACAAGTTGACCTTTATTCATGAGAGCTGTGACCATGTTTTTTTTTTTTTTCTAAGAAAGGGGAGAGAGAGAGGGGGGGAGACATGCAGGAAATCCTCACAGGTCGGACTTGACGCTGGACCTCTGCATCGAGGCATAAGCCTCTCAGTTTCCCCTCCGCCACTAGCCTTATCAACAAGACCTGGAACCAACCCTGACTCTCTCCACCTCTGGCTCTACATGCCACTGTATTTTTAGTCTCTTATTTTTAATACATACTGTGTATATATATAACCTCTTATTTTAGAGAATGTGTGACATGCACCTACAACACCAAAACAAATTCCTTGTATGTGTAAAAAACATACTTGGCAATAAAGCTTTTCTGATTCTGATTCTGTTAGTGCTCTACCAACTGAATCCAACCCGGCCACCATGTTTTTGTTTTTTTTTAAACGAAAAAAAAGAATGCATTATTTGAAGCCTTGCAGAAATGTCCTCTCTTTAGCACCCAGCATAAGGGATATAGTGAGCCACAGTGTCCATCAGTGTTTCCTGTTCATCCTGATCTTGCAAAGACATCAATGAAATGGAGGTTATAATAACACAACAACTGCCAGAATAATACAAATACATTTAGTTCTACATCATTATGCGTTTCTTGGCGGGGGTGGTAATTTGCACACATTAGCCTGCGTATCCAGTTTTGGTAGTTCTGTGCCCCCCCCCCCCCAGCGTGAGTGTCAGCTGTGATTTTATCTGCCCTTTCTGTCTCGAGATGGGTAATGGCAGTGACTTAATTGTGGCTCATCACTGCCATTCAGGGAAGCACAATGCGTTCATCACATCTTCCTCACATCATCATCATTCAGAGCACACATGCTCTGAATAATTGCAATTACACACCTTGACATCTGCAAAGTACACTGTACAAACACACACTGTTGGCCAATGAACAGGGTGGGATGTTGAAAACACACATGTCGCCTCCAAGTGAGGTCTAGAGGCTCATAAACAACAGTGACTTTGCAAACCTCCACCTCCACATTGCTGCCACTACTCTCAGCTTCTGTTCCATCGCTCTGTTTATGCAGTCGTGAATTCAGATAGTAGTCAGGCTCCATCCTTCATAATGTTTGTGTTTCAAGGACTCAAACAGGCCCCCCAGCATGAAGATCCGTGTTTTTATAGAGCTGCAAATGTTCCTCAGAGGCAGAAATAGTCTCACAGGTTGAAAAAGAGGCTGCGGAAACCAAAGCTCAGTAAAAGTGCAAAACATTAAAGAGGTGGTAACTAATAGCCAAAAGCAGCTAATAGCTCAAATGTTTATGTATTTATTAACTTTAGTCACACAAAAAGACACAAATGTAGAAACAAAAGATCAAACGTTTATCATAATGAATGTACTTTTCAGTTTTCAGATGTACATTTTTGTGTACAGATTTCTTTTCAGTTAGGGACAGTATTTGTAATGTCACAAATGCAGGAAGCATGGGCATGTTAGCTCCTGCGCAGATTATAATGTATGACTTTTCCTGTTTCTGACATCCTGTTGTTAAAAAACAGCAGGATATTGTGTCATTGTTGCACAAATTACAGTCCGCGGTCAGCATAACCTTGCTGGTTGTTTCACTGTCTACTGAATAAAGGATTACTAGTTTCCTGGGTGATCCCTGTGAATAGTGCTGATATATAGTATATATATATACAGTGCCTTGCGAAAGTATTTGGCCCCCTTGAACTTTTCAACCTTTTGCCTCGTTTCAGGCTTCAAACATAAAGATATAAAACTGTAATTTTTTGTGAAGAATCAACAACAAATGGGACACAATCATGAAGTGGAACGGAATTTATTGGATATTTCAAACTGTTTTAACAGATAAAAAACTGAAAAATTGGGCGTGCAAAATTATTCAGCCCCCTTAAGTTAATACTTCGTAGCACCACCTTTTGCTGCGATTACAGCTGTAAGTCTCTTGGGGTATGTCTCTATCAGTTTTGCACATCGAGAGACTGACATTTTTGCCCATTCCTCCTTGCAAAACAGCTGGAGCTCAGTGAGGTTGGATGGAGAGCGTTTGTGAACAGCAGTTTTCAGTTCTTTCCACAGATTCTCGATTGGATTCAGGTCTGGACTTTGACTTGGCCATTCTAACACCTGGATATGTTTATTTGTGAACCATTCCATTGTAGATTTTGCTTTATGTTTTGGATCATTGTCTTGTTGGAAGACAAATCTCCGTCCCAGTCTCAGGTCTTTTGCAGACTCCATCAGGTTTTCTTCCAGAATGGTCCTGTATTTGGCTCCATCCATCTTCCCATCAATTTTAACCATCTTCCCTGTCCCTGCTGAAGAAAAGCAGGCCCAAACCATGATGCTGCCACCACCATGTTTGACAGTGGGGATGGTGTGTTCAGGGTGATGAGCTGTGTTGCTTTTACGCCAAACATAACGTTTTGCATTGTTGCCAAAAAGTTTGATTTTGGTTTCATCTGACCAGAGCACCTTCTTCCACATGTTTGGTGTGTCTCCCAGGTGGCTTGTGGCAAACTTTAAACAACACTTTTTATGGATATCTTTAAGAAATGGCTTTCTTCTTGCCACTCTTCCATAAAGGCCAGATTTGTGCAGTATACGACTGATTGTTGTCCTATGGACAGAGTCTCCCACCTCAGCTGTAGATCTCTGCAGTTCATCCAGAGTGATCATGAGCCTCTTGGCTGCATCTCTGATCAGTCTTCTCCTTGTATGAGCTGAAAGTTTATAGGGACGGCCGGGTCTTCGTAGATTTGCAGTGGTCTGATACTCCTTCCATTTCAATATTATCGCTTGCACAGTGCTCCTTGGGATGTTTAAAGCTTGGGAGATCTTTTTGTATCCAAATCCAGCTTTAAACTTCTCCACAACAGTATCTGGGACCTGCCTGGTGTGTTCCTTGTTCTTCATGATGCTCTCTGCTCTTTAAACGGACCTCTGAGACTATCACAGAGCAGGTGCATTTATACGGAGACTTGATTACACACAGGTGGATTCTATTTTTCATCATTAGTCATTTAGGTCAACATTGGATCATTCAGAGATCCTCACTGAACTTCTGGAGAGAGTTTGCTGCACTGAAAGTAAAGGGGCTGAATAATTTTGCACGCCCAATTTTTCAGTTTTTTATCTGTTAAAAAAGTTTGAAATATCCAATAAATTTAGTTCCACTTCATGATTGTGTCCCACTTGTTGTTGATTCTTCACAAAAAATTACAGTTTTATATCTTTATGTTTGAAGCCTGAAATGTGGCAAAAGGTCGAAAAGTTCAAGGGGGCCGAATACTTTCGCAAGGCACTGTATATATATATATATATATATATATATATATATATATATATATATATATATATATATATATATATAAGATATATAAGAGGGTGTATAAAAGCGTGTACAAAAAATTCGCTGTAGCATGACCAGGGGCGATTCTAGGATCAGATCTTTAGGGTGGCTCGGCCCCTAATGAGAATGTGACACCCACAAAAGGCTGCCAACGGTTTATTGTGTATGTAGTGTGCAGAAATATTACTTAAAGTAAAAAAAACCATGTAAGCATTTTAATCTTCATCAGATAAAGGTTGTTGTTGAGGAGCTGGAGCTAAGATTCCGTGTACAGTAAACACGTCTCTTCTCTCAGGTATCTTCCCACAGGCCCTGAAAACTGCAGTCATCAAGCCACTCTTAAAAAAAAGAACAATCTATTCATGTCACTAATGAGCAACTATAGACTGATATCAAACCTTCCATTTTTAAGTAAAATCATTGAAAAAACGGTTTCTCAACAACTCAACCTTTTCTTGTCACTAAACAACAATTTTGATGCCGTCCAGTCGGGTTTTCGACCACACCACAGCACTGAAACAGCTCTTGTTAAAGTCTTTAATGACATCCACTTAAACACAGATAGTGGCAAAATTTCAGTTTTAGTATTACTTGATCTCAGTGCTGCATTTGATACAGTCAACCATGACATATTACTAGACCGATTGGAAAACTGGGTTGGCATTTCTGGCTCAGTACTAAAGTGGTTTGAGTCTTATTTAAAGAATAGGGACTACTTTGTGTTTATAGGGAATCATACATCTGAGCATACAAATATGACGTGGAGTTCCCCAAGGCTCCGTTCTGGGGCCTCTTCTGTTTAACATCTACATGCTTCCACTTGCTCAGATTATGGAAAACAATAAAATAAGTAACCATAGTTATGCAGATGACACACAAATGTATATACAGTGGGGCAAAAAAATATTTAGCCAGCCACCAATTGTGCAAGTTCTCCCACTTAAAAAGATGAGAAAGGCCGGTAATTTTCATCATAGGTACACCTCAACTATGAGAGACAAAATTAGAAAATAAAATTCAGAAAATCACATTGTAGGATTTTTAATGAATTTATTGGTAAATTATGGTGGAAAATAAGTAATTTGGTCAATAACAAAAGTTCATCTCAATACTTTGTTATATACCCTTTGTTGGCAATGACAGAGGTCAAATGTTTTCTGTAAGTCTTCACAAGGTTTTCACACACTATTGCTGGTAGAGCAGTGATGTTTTGGGGCTGTTGCTGGACAACACAGACTTTCAACTCCCTCCAAAGATTTTCTATGGGGTTGAGATCTGGAGACTGGCTAGGCCACTCCAGGACCTTGAAATGCTTCTTACGAAGCCACTCCTTCGTTGCCCGGGCGGTGTGTTTGGGATCATTGTCATGCTGAAAGACCCAGCCATGTTTCATCTTCAATGCCCTTGCTGATGGAAGCAGGTTTTCACTCAAAATCTCACGATACATGGCCCCATTCATTCTTTCCTTTACACGGATCAGTCGTCCTGGTCCCTTTGCAGAAAGACAGCCCCAAAGCATGATGTTTCCACCCCCATGCTTCACAGTAGGTATGGTGTTCTTTGGATGCAACTCAGCATTCTTTCTCCTCCGAAAACATGACGAGTTGAGTTTTTACCAAAAAGTTCTATTTTGGTTTCATCTGACCATATGACATTCTCCCAATCCTCTTCTGGATCATCCAAATGCTCTCTAGTAAACCTCAGACGGGCCTGGACATGTACTGGCTTAAGGTAACCTTACCTTTATACAGGTAACGAGTGGAGGACAGAGGAGCCTCTTAAAGAAGAAGTTACAGGTCTGTGAGAGCCAGAAATCTTGCTTGTTTGTAGGTGACCAAATACTTGAATTTGCCAATAAATTCATTAAAAATCCTACAATGTGATTTTCAGGATTTTTTTCTCATTTTGTCTCTCATAGTTGAAGTGTACCTATGATGAAAATTACAGGCCTCTCTCATCTTTTTAAGTGGGAGAACTTGCACAATTGGTGGCTGACTAAATACTTTTTTGCCCCACTGTAACCTTATTGCCAGGGGACTATTGTCCAATACAACAACTGACTAAGTGCATTGAACAAATTAACGACTGGATGTGCCAGAACTTTCTTAAATTAAATGATGAAAAAACTGAGGTGGTTGTTTTTGGAGCAAAAGAGGAACGATTAAAAGTCAGCACTCAGCTTCAAACAATAACGTTAAAAACAACAGACAAAGCCAGAAATCTTGGTGTAGTCATGGACTCAGACCTGAATTTTAACAGCCACATTAAGACAATTACAAAGTCAGCCTATTACCACCTTAAAAATATATCAAGGGTTAAAGGACTTATGTCTCAGCAGGATTTGGAAAAAATTGTCCATGCTTTTATTTTCAGTAGACTTGATTACTGTAATGGTGTCTTTACAGGTCTCCCTAAAAAATCAATCAGACAGCTGCAGCTGATTCAGAACACTGCTGCTTGAGTCCTCACTAAGACGAAGAAAGTGGATCACATCACTCCAGTTCTGAAGTCTCTACACTGGCTTCCAGTGCCTCAAAGAATTGATTTCAAAATACTTTTGCTGGTTTATAAATCACTAAACGGTTTAGGGCCAAAATGCATTTGTGATCTGCTACTACACTATGAACCACCCAGACCTCTCAAGTCGTCTGGGACAGGTCTGCTTGTTGTCCCCAGAGTCAGAACTAAACAGGGGGAAGCAGCGTTTAGTTTTTATGCTCCACATATCTGGAACAAACTCCCAGAAAACTGCAGGTCTGCTGCAACTCTCAGTTATTTTATTATATTTTATTTTTTGCCTTTCTTTAAATAACGGTTTATTTCTTATACTGAAGTTGCACTGTTGATACTGTATGACAATCTATATACAGTAAGCATATAAAGAGAAACTCCTATTTTATCTGCTTTTATATATTTAACTGTTTTAACTGCTCTTCAATGTTTAATTTCTTATACTGCACTGTAACTTTTAAATCTGTTTTTTTATTTTTTATTTATTTATTTATTTTTTAAATCTGTTTTCATGTAAAGCACTTTGAATTGCCCTGTTGCTGAAGTATCTTTTATATAGGTCTTAGTGGTCCCCTAATACTGTATCTGAAGTCTCTTTTATATAGACCTTAGTGGTCCCCTAATACTGTATCTGAAGTCTTTTATATAGGCCTTAGTGGTCCCCTAATACTGTATCTGAAGTCTCTTTTATATAGGCCTTAGTGGTCCCCTAATACTGTATCTGAAGTCTCTTTTATATAGACCGTAGTGGTCCCCTAATACTGTATCTGAAGTCTCTTTTATATAGGCCTTAGTGGTCCCCTAATACTGTATCTGAAGTATCTTTTATATAGGCCTTAGTGGTCCCCTAATACTGTATCTGAAGTCTCTTTTATATAGGCCTTAGTGGTCCCCTAATACTGTATCTGAAGTCTCTTTTATATAGGTCTTAGTGGTCCCCTAATACTGTATCTGAAGTCTCTTTTATATAGACCTTAGTGGTCCCCTAATACTGTATCTGAAGTCTCTTTTATATAGACCTTAGTGGTCCCCTAATACTGTATCTGAAGTCTCTTTTATATAGGTCTTAGTGGTCCCCTAATACTGTATCTGAAGTCTCTTTTATATAGACCTTAGTGGTCCCCTAATACTGTATCTGAAGTCTTTTATATAGGCCTTAGTGGTCCCCTAATACTGTATCTGAAGTCTCTTTTATATAGGCTTTAGTGGTCCCCTAATACTGTATCTGAAGTCTCTTTTATATAGGCCTTAGTGGTCCTCTAATACTGTATCTGAAGTATCTTTTATATAGGCCTTAGTGGTCCCCTAATACTGTATCTGAAGTATCTTTTATATAGACCTTAGTGGTCCTCTAATACTGTATCTGAAGTCTCTTTTATATAGACCTTAGTGGTCCTCTAATACTGTATCTGAAGTCTCTTTTATATAGGCCTTAGTGGTCCTCTAATACTGTATCTGAAGTATCTTTTATATAGACCTTAGTGGTCCCCTAATACTGTATCTGAAGTATCTTTTATATAGACCTTAGTGGTCCCCTAATACTGTATCTGAAGTCTCTTTTATATAGGCCTTAGTGGTCCCCTAATACTGTATCTGAAGTCTCTTTTATATAGACCTTAGTGGTCCCCTAATTAGTGGGAATGCTGATTCAGCAGCATTCCAACTATTGTTATTTTGTTCGGCCATTGTTATTATTCCGTACGTTTTTTGGCTCTCTGTAACTTATGCATACGTTTAGCTATTAAAACCATTCAACTTTTAAAATGTTCAGCTCTTTCAGCTAATTATGGGACTTCTTCAACTTTTTTTTCTACTATTTATACTTTTTTAAATATTAAGCTTTTTAACACTTTTTTTTAACATTGAAGTCAATGAGAGCATGCTTCAAATCCTTAAAATCCTCTTCTGCTTCAAAATGTATCTCCTACATTCTTTCACCTACAGACGTGATTCAAACTTTAAACTCTTCACAAAATATTCAGGTATTCGGGGTGTGCTCAGTGTTTTGATATATTTTACAGTTTTTGTGAAAAAGTTAAAGTTTAGTGTTTGTTTCAGGAAATTTTATTTATTAAACAGTGTGTATTGCATGAGCTAGAGTGGATGATGTCATCGCCAGAGCACAGAGCCTTAAAAAAATTATTTTTGTCCCTTCTCTATAAATTGCTCTTACACTCACAATTTTTACATGTCATACACAATTTATAAATCAAAACGTCTAGTTTCAGCCAATTTTCTCAGTTATGTGATATGATTTATACTTTTGGCTCAGTGAGCTTCCAAATGACAAGAGTTCCACATCATCTTTGAGTAGCTCCAGTGTGGCATAACAGCTGACAGTTTCAGCAGGTGACACGGTCGTTAACCTGATTAAACATCAAATAGATCTCATCACAGACTTCAAAGGGTGTTTTCACTGGTCATACGTTACCATGACAACACTTTAACAGACAGTTGAATTGAATAATACTGGCAGTAATATGAACATTAGTCTATATCTTTTGCGTTCCACTTCTGTCTGTCTGTCTCTCTCTGTTTGTCTGTCTCTGTCTCTCTGTCAATTTGTTTGTTTCTCTCTGTCTGTCTGTCTGTCTGTCTGTTTCTCCCTTTCTCTGTCTCTCTCTGTCTGTCTGTCTGTTTGTCTGCCTGTCTGTTTCTCCCTATCTCTCTATCTCCTCTGTCTCCCTCCCTCTTGTCTGTATCCCTCCATCCTTCTGTCTCTCTACCTCCTTCTCTGTCTCCCTCCCTCGTCTGTATCCCTCCCTCCTTCTGTCTCTCTCTCTCTCCCTCCCTCCTTCTGTCTCTCTCTCTCTCTCTCTCTCCCTCCCTCCCTCTAGTGTCATTTGTGATTTAATCCATGTATTTATCCTGCTTCTTTTCAGGCAATATATTCACCTCTCAGCTCTTTAGGGTCATGCTTTTTTGTTCTATGCAATGGATATGTCTGATAATAATACAAAGTATTTATACTTTTAGCCTTTTTAGTCAATTTATTTGAACTTCCACTTTTGACAGTATTACAGTTTAGCTTCCAGCTTTTCTAGAAATGTATTTCAGCTCTCAGCTTAATAAGGTAATGCAGTTCATCTTCCAACTGACAATTTTACATTTCAGCGTCCAAGTTTTTCAGCAGTGCAATCCATTTGAGATTTTTCAAACAATGTATTTCATATTTCTGCATTTTCATCTGTTTCTCATAGCATTAGTAAGTCTTCCAGACTTAATCATAATTTCAGTTAGAAAATAAATTATTTTATATATTAGTGGTGTTATTCAACTTTTTAATGGAATACATGTTAATTGAAACCATTCATACTTTTTCAACTATTCTCACTACTTCAACTTCTTCTTACTGATTTAAGCTATTCATCCAGTTTAGCTTTAGCAGTTCAGCATTCCCACGCATTTTCTGCAGGAATGCATTTTCTAATACTGTATCTGAAGTCTCTTTCCCGAAATTCAGCCTTGGTGCAGAATTCCAGCCACTAGAGCCAGTCCCACAATGAGCTTTCCTTAGGATGTGCCATTTCTGTGTCTGTAGCTTTAAATGCTATTGAGGAGGAAAGGGGCAAGGTGGAGGGTGGGGGTGTGGCCATGACCAACTGCCATACTTCGCATGATGTCTCTCTCTTTCTCATGGGTGGGCAAAGCAGAGAAAGGGGAGGTAACCTTGCTCCTTATGACATCATAAAGGGAAGATTCCAGATCGGCCCATCTGAGCTTTCATTTTCTCAAAGGCAGAGCAGGATACCCAGGGTTCGGTTTACACCTATCACCATTCCAAGCCACTGGGGGACCATAGGCAGGCTGGGGGAACTCATATTAATGTTAAAAAAACCTTATAAAGTGACATTTTCATGCCATGGGACCTTTAAGTCTCAACTGATCATTCATTCAAACACATAGTAGGTACAATATTCTTAGTTTATGTGCACCCAGTGTTCTTTTCCTTTTTGCTGTTTTAAAACATGAAATAGTGAAGTGTACATGAAGCCAAGCAGAGAACAGGGAAGGTAACCTAGATCTGTCACATCAAGCTCTACAGAAAAATATCATGACCCAAAATCCACAGGGAGCAATAAAACACTCAAGTCCAACATGATGCGATTTAAAAAACAAAACCAAAAAACAACATATTAGCGTAAAGATTTTAGACATTTGTCTAAAATACCAGAGCAACTGGATCATATTTCCATGCTCAAATGGAGACATCATACATAAAAACAGAACAATAATGACTGGCTCTCCACAGGACTCCACTGATTGGAAAAACATCAACTCAACAAAACAGCATCTCTCTGTGCTGCTTAAATGAGCACCAGAGGGAATACAAAAGGCAAAATGGGATATCCAGCAAGACCCAATAATCAGTGCTGCAGTATGAGACACAGACCTCTTCACAGTCACTGTTACTCTGCTGGTTATCAGGGCTTCCACTGTAATGGTCTCTCTATTTTCACAGTTATTTAATGCAGGTGTACTTCGGTTTTTCTCTTTGGCTAACAGTCTGGTGCAGTACATGAGGAGATGTACTGCAGTACTTAATACAGCTGGTGTTAAGTTTGCTTAAAATATAAAAGCAGTTAAAAGTGACAGGACATTTCTTTTTTTGCTGAGTATACATATACTGTATATCACAACACACTCCAGAGTGTTTTTTAATGTTTACTAAATTGAAATGTGGCACTAGATGACGAACGTCCTGCACTCACTGGCAAAAAACAACTCCTTGCCTTAAAAAAGAAACATGTTGGCATAACCAAGAGGTATATCAACTATGAAACTTTGGTTTACCAGAACAGAATATTGTAGCAGTTGCTCTGCTGATTTCAGGGAATCAAATTACACCGAAAACTATTCTAACAACCAACCAACATGAGGCAGATGAGGACAACCTTTTGGTTTTCCATGTTGTTGCATATTGTAGATAACACAAACTGGATGTCTGAAATACCTGTCTTGAATAAAAAACACCAAAAATAATGCAAATTTCCTTTCCTGGCAAAGATGTTTTAGGTGAAAATTTAATTATGAAAACTTCAGAAAAAATATATTTCTTCTTTCTTTACATACATTTACAGTATACAAAAATAATTGATTAAAAATGACAGAAACAGTAGTTAACAATATTTAAAAAAAAGTTTTGTTCTTCAGGGCAAATTATTTGGCTGGTTAAATTCCTGTGAAAAACTAACAGAAAGGTGGGGTTATCCTCCTCATCATCGTCTGCTGCTGCTCTGGTCCACGTCTGTGGCTCACGTGAGGCGGCTCTTGTGAACTCATGACGATGTCTACAGATATGGGGAATGAAAATCGATCCATCATCTGGGCGATCTTCTCCTGGGGAACACCGTGCTTGTTCCTCCTGGAGGGAAAACAGGGCAGTGGGGGAACGTAAGATGCTTTTGGATGAATGAATGAAAGAAATCTCTATTTCGAACGATTCAAAGAAACTATATATAAAATGTATAGACAAATTAGAAAAAAAAATAAAATTTATAACAAAAATAAATGAAAGAAAATACAAAAATGTCAACATAACAAAAAGGGCTAGGTAGAAGCCCTCTGCTTAACAGGTCCTACCCTGTGTTTTGCCCCCATTTTTAA
Organism: Zingel zingel; assembly: GCA_023566125.1. NCBI lineage: Eukaryota > Metazoa > Chordata > Actinopteri > Perciformes > Percidae > Zingel > Zingel zingel. The sequence goes on along the minus strand of CM042316.1, from coordinate 3,839,336 downwards.
TGAGCTGAACTCAAAGATCTAAGACTTTTTCTATGTACACAAAATGCCTATTTCTCTCAAATATTGTTCACACATCTGTCTAAATCTGGGTTAGTTTTCCTTTGCAGAGATAATCCATCCACCTCACAGGTGTGGCATATCAAAATGCTGATTAGACAGCAGGATTATTGCACAGGTGTGACTTAGGCTGGCCACAATAAAAGGCCACTCTAAAATGTGCAGTTTTACTGTATTTGGGAATACTGTATTTCAGATACTGACTGGAAAACCAGTCAGTATCTGGTGTTATGGTCTCTCTCTCTCTCTCTCTCTCTCTCTCTCTAGTTTGTCGTTGTAACCGACTTGAGTGGGCAAATGCTCACATTCGATGGCGTCTGGCACCCCCCAATAAAGACAACCGTTTATCCCGCCCCTCGGATTGAGCCCTGTCAATGGTGAGGTCCCAGACCCAACATCTTGATGTGGGTCTGGCTTGTCAGGATATAACCCCCCCCCCAAAAAAAGGAAACAGGTCCTGTGAGCAAAGGTGATGATAGCCACAAAAATAGAAATAAAATGTATACATTTCAAGTCGCTGCTTTATCCACTAATGAGTTCAAGCTGTGAACCGATGTCCTTATGTTTTATTTTAGTAAAATGTCCCCTTCTGCCATCTTTTGGCATATACATCTTCTCTCAAACCTAGCACAAAAGTCAACCGTTCCATTGCCCTTATGTCTTGTATGACCTCAAACCATTGTTGCTGTTTAGGACAATCAGGCTTTACCAGTTTGTCCGAGCATACCGTTGTTTTAAATTTAAAACCCCTCTCAAGTTATAACACCCCCCCCTCTCTATCTGCGAACAGTTGTTGTAAGTTTCCAGGCAGCTTTTTATTTTTTGGTTAAGAGATCAACTGCGCAGTCTTAAAATCTACCAGATCTTTCAACTGTAAGGTGTGTAATTTAAATACAATAAATTGGTATGCTCAGCACTGGCATGTATATTTAATATGACAATTTAAAAAAAGCCATACTTCGCCAGCTCATAAGGATCAAACTTCCAGCTGGTGTCAGGTTCACAAAAGTCCACTTTGTATCCTCTCTCCAAGGCCTGTTAAAAACATTTTGATTAGGATTAATGGAGGTGATGTGGTACACCGTAACCAAACACTCAAATTATATTCAAAATCCTATACCCACCATTTTGACATATGGCTTCATTTCCCATGCTTGGGTGTTTGTATTATCAATAATAATGGGAGATCGGCCATCATGCATAGCTCCTTCAGCTGAAAGAGAATTAAACCAACAAAACAAAACAACGATTGAAATCATTTCTGGCGAGAAAATAAAAATCTCCTCAAACCACATTTTCTAAACTGTTATCCCTCTAAGAGAACTTGTTGCTTTCATAATGCATCCACTTTATTAGCTCATAGGGCTCCTAATGCTAGTTTGTGTGGGTGGGGATGACATTTTCCCAGCAGGCACAGACACTTTTCTGGCTTAAACCAAAGACCAGTATAACTACTCTTTTTTAATTTATTTTGTTTTTATTTATTTAAAAAGGGACAACGCACATTAATCAACATGAGTACAGAGTCCAACATGTACATTTTCATCTGCAGTCCCTAGCAGGTTGATGGCTTAAAACAATAGACACGCTACAACAATACAACACATACATAAAACAAGAAAGACAGACATAGACAAGTCAAATGACACAACCACTATTCCAGATCAGGACAACTGGCAGGTTGATGGCATGAGAATAACATAACACAAGTATCATACACAGTAGACACAGGTAAAAGTGCACAGACACACATTAGGACGCATCAACAACACATGAGCACACACAGAGACACTACTACTATATAAACTTCATGTCTAAAAAAAATAATACTCTGACTGTGAAGAGAACACAGCAAAGACGGTCCTGATTATAGTTTGACAGAAATGCCTTCGTGATGATGTGATGAAAACTTATAGCGTTGGCCATCTAAGCCAGGGATGTCAAACTCATTTTCCCAGAGGGCCACACTGGAAAAAAAGAATCACACCACGGGCCAGACATGTAGAGTTTTATTGACATGCTTTTGTTACTGCATGTCACTTTTTTTTTAAACATTTTGGTAGCTTTTTCCCTCATTTCTGTTGTTTTTGTGGCTTTCGCAGACATTTGTCACCTTTTTGTAAATTTGTTGCTTTTCCCGACATTTTGGTACGCTTTCTGACGCATTTTTGTTGACATGAAGCCATACGAAAGTCATCAAAAGAGTTCCTTAGCCATCATAGAATTTAGAAAATCAAGAAAAACAATGATCATTTTTTTTAACAACAACAACAACAACAACAACAACCTGTTTCACAGCCTGAATATGAAAACACTCAGTCTGGGGGAATCTCAGTCTCAGAGTCGGCAAATCTGCCATATTCTGCTTTGAAGGACAGGTAATTGCATTTTAAAAAAACACTTTCCTGTGTTTTTGGTTTGGCGCACAACAAGGCGGGCCCAAATTTATTGTGAACCCAAATTGATATACGGGCCGGATCTAAATCTGCAAGGGGCCAGATTTGGCCCGCGGGCCTTGAGTTTGACACATGTGCTTTAAGCCATGTGAGCATTTAAGGAGACAATACCTCTGTTCTGGTTCCATTCGTGTGCTGCTCCAAGAAGGCCTGGATCATAGCAGTACCCATCTCTGTGAGCAAAGTAGTCATCTGTGCTCAGTATTACCCCACAGGGACCAGAGGAGAGCCGCTCCCTGTGAGAAAGATAGCACACAAATGTACAATGAAAATGAATGCTGGCCGATATGACCCAAACCTTGTATACAGCTAATTTCATATCTCGATAATGAGATATATATATATATATGTATGTATATATATATATATATATATATATATATATATATATATATACACAGTGAGGAAAATAAGTATTTGAACACCCTGCTATTTTGCAAGTTCTCCCACTTGGAAATCATGGAGGGGTCTGAAATTGTCATCGTAGGTGCATGTCCACTGTGAGAGACATAATCTAAAAACAAAAATCCAGAAATCACAATGTATGATTTTTTAACTATTTATTTGTATGATACAGCTGCAAATAAGTATTTCAACACCTGTCTATCAGCTAGAATTCTGACCCTCAAAGACCTGTTAGTCTGCCTTTAAAATGTCCACCTCCACTCCATTTATTATCCTAAATTAGATGTACCTGTTTGAGGTCGTTAGCTGCATAAAGACAACTGTCCACCCCATACAATCAGTAAGAATCCAACTACTAACATGGCCAAGACCAAAGATCTGTCCAAAGACACTAGAGACAAAATTGTACACCTCCACAAGGCTGGAAAGGGCTACGGGGAAATTGCCAAGCAGCTTGGTGAAAAAAGGTCCACTGTTGGAGCAATCATTAGGAAATGGAAGAAGCTAAACATGACTGTCAATCTCCCTCGGACTGGGGCTCCATGCAAGATCTCACCTCGTGGGGTCTCAATGATCCTAAGAAAGGTGGGAAATCAGCCCAGGACTACACGGGAGGAGCTGGTCAATGACCTGAAAAGAGCTGGGACCACCGTTTCCAAGGTTACTGTTGGTAATACACTAAGACGTCATGGTTTGAAATCATGCATGGCACGGAAGGTTCCCCTGCTTAAACCAGCACATGTCAAGGCCCGTCTTAAGTTTGCCAATGACCATTTGGATGATCCAGAGGAGTCATGGGAGAAAGTCATGTGGTCAGATGAGACCAAAATAGAACTTTTTGGTCATAATTCCACTAACCGTGTTTGGAGGAAGAAGAATGATGAGTACCATCCCAAGACCACCATCCCTACTGTGAAGCATGGGGGTGGTAGCATCATGCTTTGGGGGTGTTTTTCTGCACATGGGACAGGGCGACTGCACTGTATTAAGGAGAGGATGACCGGGGCCATGTATTGCGAGATTTTGGGGAACAACCTCCTTCCCTCAGTTAGAGCATTGAAGATGGGTCGAGGCTGGGTCTTCCAACATGACAATGACCCGAAGCACACAGCCAGGATAACCAAGGAGTGGCTCTGTAAGAAGCATATCAAGGTTCTGGCGTGGCCTAGCCAGTCTCCAGACCTAAACCCAATAGAGAATCTTTGGAGGGAGCTCAAACTCCGTGTTTCTCAGCGACAGCCCAGAAACCTGACTGATCTAGAGAAGATCTGTGTGGAGGAGTGGGCCAAACTCCCTCCTGCAGTGTGTGCAGACCTGGTGAAAAACTACAGGAAACGTTTGACCTCTGTAATTGCAAACAAAGGCTACTGTACCAAATATTAACATTGATTTTCTCAGGTGTTCAAATACTTATTTGCAGCTGTATCATACAAATAAATAGTTAAAAAATCATACATTGTGATTTCTGGATTTTTGTTGTTAGATTATGTCTCTCACAGTGGACATGCACCTACGATGACAATTTCAGACCCCTCCATGATTTCCAAGTGGGAGAACCTGCAAAATAGCAGGGTGTTCAAATACTTATTTTCCTCACTGTATATATATCTCACGATAAAGCATGTTTTCAGGATATTCAATAAATAGTCTATATGAAATTACCATCTTGATAAGCTCATGTTTGAATTAAAAAGTTGACAAAAAGAGTCTTTTCTGATTTTATTAAGAATTTTAGTGCAACATGAACATTATGTGCAAGGATCAAAGCATAAAGTCTCATCCAAATCACCTAAATATTGCTGTAAACTCAGTTCGGCCGCTGGTTTTCGGACATTGCGACACAAACGATATAGAAAAATATCATACGTCATATCATCTAGCCCTTATGAAAATAATATCCAGGCTTGGAAACTGAGTTTTGGACTCATTTGAACTGACAATGCACTCATTTATGAGACTGGAGATTAGAGACGTACCTGGCCAGTGTTGATTTCCCAGATCCTGGTAATCCCCTCATCAAGATCAGCACCAGGGAAGAACGGTACGCGTTCGTGGTTTCAGGGGGTCGGCAGCGATGCTCCCACGGCTCATTTTCTGAATCATATCTCTGGCACCTGTCATAACCTTCACCAACCTGACACGATTCTTCTTTTCTATCTCTGGACCATCCAACATTTACATCATCTGAGAGTGCATCATAGCTCCGTTCGTCCCTGTCAAAGTGGTGTGGAGAGTCTCCATAAAAGCCCTGAGACGGGTTACTGCATACATTAGGAGGTGGGTAGCTGGAAAATGTTGGAAAGTGGGAGTCCTCTTGATACTGGTTTGTTGTGCCCAAACTGCTCCAGTTAGGATTCACGCGTGAGGGCAGGTTTTGTGGATTTGGGAATGCAGATGGGGGTGGCGGGCGATGGAATGGGGGTCCGTGAAACCTTGGGTTTGGTGGTCTGTTCAGAGTTTGAGGAAAACGCCACTGGTTTGGAGCAGGAGCAGCTGGCCTCGGTCTTCTGGGGCAGTATGGCTCATTGTGATACCAGTGTGACCAGGATGGCTGTTTCTGCCCGCTGCTTCTCTGGTAGCCGTCTGTTCCTACAGATTTGCTCGTGTAAACAACGTTCTCCTCGCGTCCATCCTGAGTCTGTTCGCTGGCAGATGTTTTGGGTGGTATGTGCGGTTGAACAAAACCTACATTTTGTTTCCCTGGGTTACCGTTAGCACCATCAGGCGTATCGATCTTCTCAAGCTCTTTGTAAAACTCACTCAGTGTGTCTTCGATGTCAGCCTTAATGGTGGCTGCTTTTGGAGGAGGAAATGCTGGACCAATGAACGTGGTGCTGGTGAGTCCTACCTGCTTTAACACACGCTCCCTCACACTTCTGTCTGCGCTGCTGGAGTCTTTGCTCACTAATTTAGCATCTCGACAATCTTCGGTTCTTCCACCCACACGAGGCTTTACTATGGCACGAGAGGTCATACAGGAGGATCCAGCACGAGACATCTGCAAAATAGATTAAACACACTTATTTTTTTGGAGAACTATAAAAATACTAGCTATATCTGCCGTGCGGGCTTACGTGCAGTTTAGTGTCCCAAATTATTGTATGATGAGGGTCTTATTTGAGACAGCTTAGGGTAGCACAGGTGGTCTAGCAGGTTCATAATTAATTAAGGACATTGTATGGGGAATTTGGGACACTAAACTGCACGTATACCTAATGTGCGAGCCATTTCATTATTAGTGTTAAGTGCCGTGAATATATCGTTAGTTTACGTGAACAGGTAAGTAACGTTGAGTAGATAAACGTTATGTTAGCGCACTTTAGCTAAAACCGAAGCTAAGCAATCGGTTAGCTAACCGCCTCACGAGCTAACGTTACACAGAAGACGGTGACAAACGCAACTCTGTTCCTTTAAATTATTTACTCCCTTCTTATGTAATTTATTATAGAGTCACTATCACTATCATCAATACCCACCGTATACATTCAGGATGCATAAATGATAGGAAAAAACGACATTAACAAAAAAACAGCCAGCACACACATTTCCACATAGCTAGCAAGGTGCCTTGTGTTTACGGAAGTGACGTCAGTACTCTTCTTCTTATCCGCATTGACAGGCGAGGAACAAAGTGTCAGCCCCACCTGCTGGACTCAAGGTGTGTGACAGAGACGGTCATCACCCAAAGATGCCAATATGATCCTCATCTTGTATAAAATATATCATAATGGTGTTGCTTCCATTCCTCCTACCTTTCGTTGGTGGGCTATAGTGCTATCAACCTTATACAGTAAAAAAGAATCTTCCTATAAAAAAATTGTAACAATTTTCTATGATAGCACTTATCAGCTTTTTGGGATCGATTTAACATAAGAAATGTAATTTTTTCAGTGTCATGTGACACTCCTAGTTATTAACCTTTTGCTACTCGTTAGCACCTTTACTATTAAAAACGCAGATAATTCCTTTTTTGTTTTCAAAGTAGCCCTTAGTAACTATTTTAAGTACTTTACATTTTGGTCTTTAAATAACTATTATGAGCCTCAGTTTGTTGAATATTGCATCTATCTATCTATCTATCTATCTATCTATCTATCTATATACACTTAATGAATTTTACAGACAAAAAAGTAGACTGAAGAATGTAGATAAGTATAAAGTGATGACATGATTTTACTAATGTGAAGTGATTCCACTTCTTTAATGGGTCCAGTGAGACCACAAAAACAACCACAGAATATGTGCCATACACAGCTTTTATATTCACTCATTTGTACAGTTTTTTTTTTTTACAGTTACAGTCTTATGTACCTACAGTAAATCACCAACACGCAATGCCTGAGTATCAATCATAGCCAGTTCCTCGTCATTCACCCAATCATCCTCCACGGGTGAATTGACGGGTTTGCAAGCTGGAGTCTGTACAGTTTTTAAAGTGCTAGGTGTCCCAGACCTCCGAGGGGGGTTGAATGTCTTATTTATACATGGAGACGCCACCGAGCCCAGATGGGAGAGAGGTGGTGGAGACGGGATGCGAGACAGATAGTCCAGAGCTCTCTTCCTCTTCAGGCTGATAGGGTCTTTCTCTGACGAACAGTTTGATGCGGGAGGTTTCCTACCGACCGGTGTGAATGCTCCAAGGCTTCTGACTGGCTGATGAGGGATCACCTGCATAAAATGACACATTTTCAGTTTTTTATCAATAAAAAAAAATGGTCATGAGAGCAAATGCTTTAAACAGCAAGTACATAAACTCACACTTGTTTTTGTGTCTGGTCGTCTGACCGTTGCAGAAGCTGGGGTTCGTGTTTGCAGAGCTGGAGAGGAGATGGACTTTAGGCCATCAGATTTGACTAAATGTGAAAACTTCTCTTCAGCCATTGAAAGGAAGTTCTCCTGACCCTGAAGACACAAGATGAAAATGATAGTTATGCCATATTTATAGGTTACAACATTATATTGTATCCAAACCAAAAGATGCAGAAAATGAAGATGAGAAAGCTCTACGTGGCTCAGGTCAGAGAACAGTAAATCCTTTTAAACAATCTTCATCTGATCAGTAGCCGATTAAATACATATGGCACTCACACTCAACCATTATACTGTATGTCTCGTGTCTGTGCAGTTTTGCACATATGTTTTATGGAATGCTGTTTAAAATAAGTTAGTTTCTTTTCAAATGTGCAATGAAGACAAGGTGTAAAATACTTGTTAGACATCAATATGAGAGGCAAGATTGACTAAAGCTTTGTACCTGGATCAGGTTTTTGAGTTGGCCGAGGGATTCCTGTAGATGTACTTCCTTGGGGTTTGTTGAGAAGAGGGTCAGATCTCCAGCGTACACAACGGGAGTGGGAGATGTGGACTGACCTCTCAGCTGCAGGTTGCTCAGAGCCAAGAGGACATGTGGTTTTATCAAATCTTCTAAGCCAGCCTTAGCAAAGCTGCTGAAACAGCGCACTTTGACAAAGTTCAGTTTCCCATCGGTCAAATAAAATGCAGGAGAGAAACCTGTGTTCAAAAGCACAAACAATCATTACCATAACATTTTACCGTAACAATACAGTTAAGGCAGGAACAGTTAAAGTGCTCATATTATGCTCATTTTCAGGTTCATAATTGTATTTAAAGGTTGTACCAGAATAGGTTAACATGGTTTCATTTTCAAAAAACACCATATATTTGTTGTACTGCACATTGCTGCAGCTCCTCTTTTCACCCTGTGTGTTGAGCTCTGTTTTAGCTACAGAGTGAGACCTCTCACTTCTTTGTTGGGAGTCGCACATGCTCAGTACCTAGGTAAGGACTACTAGCCAGTCAGAAGCAGAGTAAGAGGGCGTGCCCTGACAGTACCTAGGTAAGGACTACTAGCCAGTCAGAAGCAGAGTATGAGGGCGTGTCCTGACAGTACCTAGGTAAGGACTACTAGCCAGTCAGAAGCAGAGTATGAGGGCGTGCCCTGACAGTAGCTAGGTAAGGACTACTAGCCAGTCAAAAGCAGAGTATGAGGGCGTGCCCTGACAGTACCTAGGTAAGGACTACTAGCCAGTCAAAAGCAGAGTATGAGGGCGTGTCCTGACAGTAGCTAGGTAAGGACTACTAGCCAGTCAGAAGCAGAGTATGAGGGCGTGCCATGCTAGCAGCTAGGCGAGCATTATAACGTGTGTTACAAAGTGACCACGTTTGTCTCTGAAGTAAAGGCTGGACTACAATAGAGCTGTTTGGAGCAGTTTGTGAACAGTGTTTTCACTTTGTGAACCGATAACGTGCACAAAAAAGATACATAACACAACAAAGGAAAGGGAAAAAGCAAAAAAACACAATATGAGCACTTTAAGAAAAAAGATGCTCTTACCCTGCCCATCTACGATACTGATGACATATCCTGTGAGATCAACTTCTCCACACAGCGGCTGGAATTCTGGGTTTTGAAGATCTACAAAACGGGTAGAGACCCTCGGTTGAAAATGTGCGACTAACAATTCCTGAGAAGCCTGAATGATAAAACAAATATAAAGGTATTAGAAATCATCAATCTGACTTCATCAATAATGGATCTACAACTCCATATGCCCACTGAGTGTGCTCAAGACAGTTGGTTTCTACAGAACCTGTAGGTCCTGAAACTGGGATTTCTTTGTCCCAGTCAGCTGAACTGTTGTGCTACAACCATGTTTCTTTCCATCCGAAGTGGTGAGGTTATAGACTTTGTATCGACAGCCTTCCTTCACTAAAGACTGAAGCTCCGAGGAAGGTCGCCAAAGATTCAACTGGTAAACTTAAAAAAACACATTTGAAAATAGGTATTTGAAAACACATTATAATATACATTAAAGTAACCATAGTACATGTAAAATGAATTTAAAAGATAAAGACACACCACTGCCTGGTTGGTCCATGGAGTCAGCAACACAGAGTCTCCACACAGGTGTAACCTCTCGCTTGGGACAGATACCTTCGCTGTCCTCTGCACTTTCTAAAGCTCTCCGGTAGCGATCCTGCAGAACAGCCTGCTTCTTCTCCATCAGAGAACACCGGTAGGCACGCAGAGTCTCCAACTGCTCTTCACTCAAATGAGCCTTGGACATGCAAGTCAAGTAGACGTGCAATTCAAACTTTATTCATAAGAGAAATTAGGTAAACGATTCTGTAAAGCAGATTTCTTATCACCTCGAGGTAAGCTGGGTCATTCCCCACTGCTTCATAGAGCTCCTCTCCATCTTGAAGACTTGTAACCTCCTGACGGGTGATTGTCCGTCTTCTATGTTGAGGTTTATTACCTGAAAATTACAATTTTGTTAAAAGGTATTCCATTTTAACCTGTACATAACATGCTGAAAACAAGATTCCTACCTTTGTCCTCTTTTTCAAATTCCGCTTGAATCTTGGCGTACAGGATCTCCATAGCTTTTTGTTTGATGCTGTTGTATCGTCTCGCCTCCTTCTCTTCTGCTCGAACAGAACGGAACACCACGCCTCCGTCTGGTTTCCTCTCCATCCACTGGAAAATGTGACAAGCATTCAGTCAAAAGAGATCATAACATCAACTTCCAGGAGTAACAGAAACAATATAACAATGCAAGACTAAACACACCTGGATGGGGTAGCTTCTCAGAATGATAATGTCCACACATCCTACTGGTCCTCCGCTGCTGTACAAACAGGAGACAGGAAGCAGGAATGGCCGTGGATCCCTGTGAAATCCCAGCTTAGCATCCCATCGTGTAGGTCTGCTGCTATTGGCGCAAATCTAAACACAAACAATTAGTTAGCCGAGTTGTTACTTCGTTGTCTTGTGGAAAGATAGAATAACTTGAGCCCTCGTCCCCTTTAATTACCTTTAACATGAGAGATTCAGGTGCCTCCAGAGGGGAGCAAGCATCTTGAGATCCCACCAGCTGAGCTCCGTGGATGATCAACTTCCCACCGACAGCCACTCGACCTTTGTTAAGCATGGCAGTCAAAGGTTCATCCAGCTGGGCTTTAATGGTGTACCATCCATCTGTCAGCCAGACAACTGCAGACGGGTTTTCAACCTTGGCATCAGCACCTTGTGGAGTCTTCGTGTCATTGAAACTCTGTCTGTTTGGGGACTGGCCCCTGGAGACGACCCCGCATACACAGAGGACCAGGGTTTTGGCTGATGTGTCGTCCTTTTCCATGATCTTTCTCAGAGCCGGCCTGCGGCTGTGGTCCACCTCTACATCATATCTGATTCACATAAAAAATGATGAAAATTTAAAACTTAAACAGATGTTTTATTTCACGTAAACTACAGTGTAAGTTTAATTAAAAATATATGTTGTGTAATACATTCACTGTGCCTGATATAATTAGCCCAAAAGCATAATTCATTAGTAAACAATATATATATTTCTGCTCATTTCTTTTGACTAAATGCTATAAAGCGTAATTACATCAAGCCTTAAAATCGTGAACAAAATGGCAGTGGGCGATAGTTGGTTCAGGAATATATTTACACACATTTTGCAACAAGATGTGTGTGGGTGTTAAGCGCATGATGAAATTAAGTTCAACAACAGGAAAACATTGAACTAAAATAAGCTAGAATCTTACGTACCTGTACTTGAGTTGTAGGAGGACCTGCTCTGGGGTGAGACAGAGGCTGCCCATTGTTTCTGGAAATGATCTTTCCATGGAGGCCTGCTTCCATACAATCCATCGGTAGTGATTGTACACCCACGCCTCACTGATCAGTTTAGGGTCCACACCTGGGGTGTCACATAATGCTCTGTGGACAGTGTAGAACAACATGATATTCAGTACAGTCAGCCTGCATTCGCAGATACCAAGATACACCTGGTTTCTCAAACACTATAATAGGTTAAACATTACAAAGCCTGATTTAAACTAAATTAAATAATACCAGGGCTGCAACTAACGATTATTTTCATGATTAATTGATGAGTTGTTTGGTCTATAAAATGTCAGAAAATGGTGAATAACGTGGATCAGTGTTTCCCAAAAGCCCAAGAAGATGTCCTCAAATGTCTTGTTTTGTCCACAACTCAAAGATATTGAGTTTACTGTCACAGAGGAGAGAAGAAACTAGAAGATAATCATATTTAACAAGCTGGAATCAAAGAAGTTTTTACCTTTGTCTTAAAAAAATTACTCAAACCAATAAATTGATTATCAAAATAGTTGGCGATTAATTTAAAAGTTGACAACTAATCAATTATTCTTTGCAGCTCTAAATAATACCTATGAAACTCTTCTTTCCCTGCAGTCCAATCATTGCTGGGGATCAGTAATCCTCCATCAGCAAGCTGAACACCACCGCCATCTATAAAGGCTTCCTGTTTGAGGAACTGCTGTAAATTGAAGCGAAAAGATTCGGCCATCTCACTGGTGATCTCATACACATGCTGATGAACTCCACGTCCATACAGCTGAAAAACAAAAACAAGAACCTGTCAAAAAGCAGTTTACGTGACAGTGATCTCATTTTTAACCGAATACAACAAAGTTGACTGACAAAAATCCTGGCCTTGCCTGTTTTGGGGTGTATCTTGCAGGAGGCTTTCCATTTACTGCAGCTTTTAATGGTATCCTCGACACTCCTGAGGTTTTGGTTAGAAACAAACTTCCCGGCAAAGGTCTAATGGTCTGGCGCTTCTTTTTCCTGATCCTCATGTCTTGCATATCTCGTGCCAGCTCTACGTTATGAAGATCCTGAAACATGCCTGTAGACCATAAACACATTCATTATTTGACCTATGTAATGCCGAGTATTGACAGCGTATCATACTGACTTCACCCAAAAAGGTTGGTGCACCTTGGCTTGTGGACACTGTGTCCTCCACAGCAGAGTCCTCGGATCCACAGATAACAGGAACGTTTTGATTATTCAGCGGATTATCATTTGTAGTGTCAGCCGAGGCCACCGTCTGAATGTCTTCTTTGCTTTTATTACCAGTTACATCTGTGTTGCTTTGTGTTTTTCTAGTGGGCGGTACATAAGTGTTGCTGTTAAAGGGGGTTTCCTCCTGCGGTTTAGAGGAGCTCTCTTGGACAACGGTTATTTGCTTTTTGAATGGAGGAACAAATGAAGTGGGTGTTTTTGTGCTGTCCTTAAGCGCTGTATTCTTGTGACTCTGTGTCTTTGCATCCTTGAGGAATGGAGGAACAAATACTGGCATCTTGGAATGTGCTGATCTGCGGTCTTCTGGGGTTGACTGTTGTGTTGGTTTTGTCTTTTGCAATGTGGGTTCCACATAATTCTTTCCATTCCTGTTAGACAAAAAAATACATTACAAAAAAAAGGAGCGGATAACATGCGTCAGCCTTTTGAAAACATGGCCAACAATTCACAGGCAACTTACCGGTGTGGTCTTGTGATGTTTGGATGGAGAGAGACGCTGTACTTGAAAACCCTCCTGTCTTTCATTATATCTTAACAAAGAAAAAACATTTTTAAAACAAGTTATTTAATTTAACATACAAATTACATGTATGATGTATTATTTTGCTAACTTGTTACAGTGCTGGTGATTTACCATTTGGAAAACTTTTTTCCGGGTGGAGGGTTGAACCTCTTGGGCCATCGACAGTTCTGTCGAATTCTTCCAGTAATCTTCTTTTTAGGGGAGGCTGACCTAGAATATTCCAAAAAACAGTAAGGCAACTGTTAATAGCCATGCTTGTAACAGATAAGAGTCACAGCTTAAGGTTAGTTATACACAAGCATTTAGTTAGTCAAAATAATGGTTTATTTGCAATAGGGAAACAATCTTTTTAACTTAGACTTTTTAAACTAATAAAGCTAAATTGGTCAAGACGTTGGCCTACGTAATAATACTGTTCTTCAAATAATTCTGATTCAAAACAATCTGAAAATTCTGAAACAATCTGTACAATTATACTACTACATTTCTGAGTAGTAACACAAGCACTTACCAGTCGTATCTGGGTCCTCCACTGATCTTTTCCCAGTTCTTTTTTGTTCCTCTACAGATCTGTGGCTGGATTTGGGGTTTTCTTGCAGTGGCGCATTTTCTAAAGTCATTGAGAGACTTTGGCCAGCTAGACTTTCATCCTCTAACAAAGCTTTAGTGCAGTCCAGAGCTTCCTGGGCGAAAAACCTCTGCTGGGTTTCAGTGCAGCCACTTAGGTTAAGTGACTGAAAGTTTACAACTGAAGACTCTTGTGGCCTTTTGACATTAGATCCCTCGCTGCTGCTTGTCTGATTTATTTCACAGTCCAGCACACTTGACATTTCCTCTCCAGGGCTGAGATTACAATTCAAAGTTCTTTTCACATCTTTCACTTTTGATAGATCTGACTTATGGGTGTTACGTGGGCTTGTTGAGTATGAGTTTGAATGACACTCTCCATCGGCCAATTCTTCTAAAAGGTTTTTTGCTTTCAACAGATTTTTCTGTGACACATGGACTTTTGCCCCCCCTGCAGTTGTGAAACCACAATGCTTTTTCTCTGTATTGTCAGCAGTGTCTTGTTTCTTGTCACTGTTCCTTGTGTCTGGAACAGCTGGGATCTCTGCACTCAAGCTAATGTCACTGAAGAGAGTTTTTGCCTTCTGGAGGGCCTCAGATGAAAATGCTACTGGCTCACCACTGGCTGCAAGAAATCCACCATTCCTGGATAGTGGACCAGGGACTTCCATCTTGGAATGTGTTGGTTTTACACCGATTTTATCCTCAACTTTATCACAGTCGCTTAAAAGAGTTTTTGCTTTCTTGAGAGCTGCAGATGAAATTGTAACTCCTTTGCCACTGGCCATCTGAAATCCACCGTTACGTGATGGAAAGATGTCTTCTTTGTGTTTCAGTTGTTTGTTTGTGTCCTCAAATGTAGCACTTTCATTCAATAGAGACTTTGCTTTTGTCATTGCATCATCAGAAACCAATACTTTCTTCCCACTGGCAGTAGAGAACCCACCACCTTTGCTCAATTCATTGGTGGCTGAGGAACCAATAGATGTTGTGCACAACAGGAGAGAAAGTGGCTCTGTTATCAAAGTTGAGTTTCCATGTAAAGAAGGTGCTTTGATAGAATCCAATGTGTTCTTAACAACACATGTGTGACTCTCCACATCATCAGGCTGCAGCATATTTTCATGGTTTACAACTAAACCCACGTTCACATTTTCTAACTCGGTGCGCCCACCTCCAAGATCTTCAGAAATCTTTGACACCTTGTGATCTTTTATAAATTTTGAAAGGTTTTTCTTCCCAATGCCACTTCCACTCACAGATGCTATACTTTTCTCATGTTTTACTGACATAGCATCATTATCATCCATAATGTCACAGTCCTTGAAGAAAGCATCTGCTTCTTGCATTGCTTTCGCTGAAATAGAACCATCATCAAATTCTTCCAAAAGGTTTTTTGCTTTCAACAGATTTTTCTGTGACACATGGACTTTTGCCCCCCCTGCAGTTGTGAAACCACAATGCTTTTTCTCTGTATTGTCAGCATTGTCTTGTTTCTTGTCACTGTTCCTTGTGTCTGGAACAGCTGGGATCTCTGCACTCAAGCTGATGTCACTGAAGATAATTTTTGCCTTCTGGAGGGCCTCAGATGAAAATGCTACTGGCTCACCACTGGCTGCAAGAAATCCACTATTCCTGGATAGTGGACCAGGGACTTCCATCTTGGAATGTGTTGGTTTTACACCGATTTTATCCTCAACTTTATCACAGTCACTCAACAATTTTGCTTTCTTGAGAGCTGCAGATGAAATGGCTACTCGTTTGCCACTGGCCATCTGAAAGCTACCATTTTTAGATGGCGGAACCTGAATTTGATTGTTGAGATGGCCTGTTCTTAAAGCGTCTTCTTTTTGTTTCGGTTGTTTGTTTGCGTCATCAAATGTATGAATTTCATTCAAAAGATGCTCTGCTTTTTTCATTGCATCAGCTGACGTAGATACTTTCTTCCCGCTGGCTAAACAAAATCCACCGCCATTGCTCAATTCACTGATGGCAGAGGGGCCAATACTCTTTGATGTTGTGCATGACAGAGATGCATGTGCCTTTGCAGTCGAAGAAGGGTTTTCAAGGAAAGAGGCTGCATTTGGGAAAGCCAGTGTACTCTTGACACCAAAATTGTGACTGTCCACATTATGGCGTGCAGCTGGACCAGCATTCACATTCTCAAAATCATTGATTGGTTCTTCAGAAAGGTTTTCTTTTATCCCTTGAACATGTTTACCCTTTGGAAGAGTTTCCTTGAGACTGACACTTCCAGGTAAGGGTATACTCTTTTTAGGTTTTACTGACATGCCAGCATTACCGCTGATAACATCACAGTTTTTGAAGAAAGCATCTTCCTCTTGCATAGTTTTAGCTGAAATAGAAATCCCTTTCCCATTAGCCATCTGGAACCCCCTTTGACGCGTGGTTGTAGTCGTTATGCTGTTTTTCAAAGTTTTTATAGCATCTTCATCTCTGCGTGGTTTTCTGTCGGAACAGACAGACTCCATCGCGTTGGAAAAACAGCTCTGAGCCCTTTCTCCGCTATCACCTGTGAATTTCCAATGATCCTTTTTACGATGCAAAAGGTCACCGGTGTGATTATCCACACTGTGCTCATGCAGTGTTTTAGCATCCGTTCTGCTATTTGGTTTGTCAGGTGGGTTTTGACTGCTCACAAGATTCTCCTCTAAATCTGCAAACAAAGCTCTAGCTTTGCTCAGACACTTTTTTGAAACTTTAAAAACATTTCCTCCTGCAGTCTTAAACCCCACACCACCAAGCATTAAAGGATTTTTGGTCTCTAGCTGGCTTGTTTTAGTCTGCCCATGTCTGTCAAGATTTTTGGGTTCAGCTGACAGAATACTGCTACTGTCTTCAGAGATGTGCTTTGAAGAGAAAGGCACATCTTCAGGAGAGGAATTCTCTTTTCTCATTGCCCTCGACAACGACAGACCTGCGGATTTACTTGTGACGTTGGATGTTTCACAATTGGGTTTACCATCTGAAACGAAGGCCATTTTGTCATGCATCACAGTTACTGCCAGGTGCTTTTCAGCTTCTGAACTAAAACTGTCATCAAAATCTATACCTGAAAGAAAATCTGGGTCAAGTTCTCTGTCAACTTCTTTGGGCGTGGTGCCATTATCTTGACAATGTTGTTTCAGCTTTGCGGTTTTAAACTGTGTAAATTCAAACTGGCTGTCTGCTTCTTCCAAGAGAGTGCACAGCTCAGTCACATCAGCTTTTTGTGAAGCTGTTAACTGGCAACTGATATCCGCATTTCTCTCACTTGAAGAAAGTGGTTGGTTTGAGTTAGTGGTTGGATTTTCCACTGATCCATCACTCATGCTCATTTCATCTTTAGTATCATGTGCACATTTGGTAGACTGGTCACTTAAAGTCATTCCTTCCTCAGTCTCCTCTAAGAGATGTTTGGCTCTCTCCAGGTTGGCTGAGGAAATGTGTATACCCTTATTTGAAGCTGTTTTGAATCCTGATGCATGGACGGAAGGAAGATAAACTGTTTTCTCTGGCAGACTGCCATGAACTCGACCATTAAGTAGAACGCAATTGTTATCGACAGTTCCTTTTGCATTGCTGGGTAGTTGTGTTGATGTGCTCTTAATGTGCAACTCACTCTCTCTGCCGGGGCCCGGTGTCTGGCATCCCTTGATTGCACTGGACAGCTTGTCATGCATTTCAGCTTCTGGTAAAATATCGTCCAAATGTGCTTCTCCGTTTCCGTTATTTGTAGATGTGAAAGGAGTGGTCCTGTGGATATCAGTCTTAAAGCCAGTCCACTGTTGACTTTGACCATTGATCTCTGAGCTGGGAAGAACAAATGATGATGCAGTCACGTGAGTGCTATCTACAACAGCTGACTGGAACCCACTGTCACTTATCGTGCCCTCATTGATGGGGTTATTTTGATTAGTGGTAGAAACGTGTCTTCTGTTACTGACGGCATCACAGTCATGGTGAAGGTTCGCTTGCACTGCTTTCTTCTTAGCTTGTTTCAAAGCTGACAGACAAGCTGATGGAGAGAAGCCATTTTGAGGAGTATCCTCTGCTATTCTACTCAGTTTGATGGGGTCTGACACTTGACTTAAGTCTTGAGCAAAATCTTTGCAAAGCTGCGACATGTCCAGATCCTGGACTTTTGCTTGTACAGAGGGAGGTAGATTGTCTTCAGCGAGATGTCGCTGTTTTTGCACCTCATTCTTCCCGTTCCTGCAACAGTCTGCTTCATCTGGGGATTTCCTCAACTGCTTCACATTAACTTCTTGTCCTGAAATAAACAAAGGATCAGTTTAGTCATTATAGAAAAGGATTTAGAATGTATCACAGCATTTTTACACTTCACATGCATGAGCAATGTATTACCAGAGAAGTCTGGAATCCCTGGGGATGAGTCCATCTTCCGAGACGGTGTTTCTTTTCCTTGAACCTGCGTTTTTGAAGTCTTAACAGTGTAAACAAATGTTCTCTTTTTCTTAGTGAATCCAGAGTCTGCGAGTTTCATAGGTGGCCTGACTAGCTGGCCAGGGTCACTTGGGTCACGCAGTTGTTCTGTTAAAATCTTGTTTTCCACTTGTTTAACGGGATTATTATCATGGCAAGAAGTATCCACAGTGCAACGTGAAATTTCAGATAAACTCAACGGAGACCATTGGGTGATTCCAATCTCTCGAGTTTTCACCGATAGGGGTGAGGGAAGCCTGCCAGGCGCCTGATCAGCTGTTCTCTGTTCACTGGATGCAGCGCTGCTTGTTGGTGAGGTGTCCGCAGAGCTGCAGTCATGTTCTTTTGTCAGGATGATTTGCTTTCTTTTGATTCTGTCGGTTTTCACTTTTCTCAGTGCCGAACTACTGTTGGTGAAAAATATAGAGAGAACATTTTCAGCTCCATCAAGAACACTTGCTACAGTTCTGCGTATATCTCCATCCTCAATAGCATCTGGTAGCGTCTGTTTCCAAACAGCGTCACGCTGATTCAGTGAACTCTGGGGGGAGTCGTGGGACTCTGGATTCTGACCAGGCTCAGGGGAAACAACGCCTGTTGATTACAGACCAGCAATCAGTATCAATTTGCATCTAAAAGCTTGTGCAACACAAATAAGATAATCTGTTGCAATGTATAGTCTTCTTGGATATTCGCAATTGTACACTGTACCTTGGTGAACATTAGGTATGTCATTCTTGTTGGGTGACACGACTCCAACTCTGGATGCATTTGAAAGAGAAGGGAAAAGCTTCCGTACCAACTGAGAAAGAAAAGATAGAAAAACTGAGATTCAGAAGCATTTTAAATGCCACACCTGCATATTTACCATGTTCACTGTGATGGCATGTCTCCACGGTCGGAAAAAAGTGTAATGAATACTGGGAACAAGGGACCCTCCACTTTAGAGAGAGTTGAAAAAACAATCCTTGAACAAGTACAGGAGTCCTCTTACTGTGGTAGACACGGGCTCATGCAATGTAAGACTGCCCATTGTGTCCGAGAGATGCTTACAACACATGGATTTAACCAAATCCTTTAACAGGCGTTTTTTTGGTGTAAATCCAGAGAATGCTGCCAGGTCTATGAATACTTATATGTACCTGCCTGTAAGCCCGCCGTCTTATAATATTTCATTGTAAAAATCCCAAATTGCCTTTTCATGCCAGGTGGTTGAAGGCTGTCACGTTTCAATCAAAACTAGAGAAAACATTTTTTTCCATAAGAAGGAAATCTGATCCGATTTAAAAAAAAAAAAAGTAAAAATATGGACACATTTTTGGGCACCCTGGTAGCTCACCTGGTTGAGCGTGCGCCCCATGTACCAAGGCTCACTCCTAACGCAGCGACCGCAGGTTCGACCCTTTTACGCATGTCATCCCCCTTTACTCTCCCCCCTCCTGTCTTAAACTATCTTGTCAATAAAGGCCTAAAATGCCAAAAACAATCTTTAAAAAAACATGGACACATTTTAAATCCCATTTTTCTATGGACCGCGGAATAAAGATTTAAGTGTAAAAGTGGCGCTTATATGCAGGTACGTAGGGTCCCATGAAAAAGTTCTAAAAAGTATCCTGTACATGTCATTACTTGTTTTAAATAAACAAATACATTGTAATTCCTATGGTTCATTATTTCACATTTTCAATGTATGGTAGGCAGTTGTATGTCTGTGTATGCTATAGTGAAGTTTTTTCTGTGCGTGTGTATGATGGGATACTTTTGTATGTAACTTCGGAGATTAAATTAGAAGTTATAAAAAAAAAAAACTAAATACTAAAATCAATGTTCACATCTGCCTTATTTTTTCCTCTTGAGTCCTCATCTATTGACATTTCATATAGTATGAAGTGAAGAATTTGTGGTGTCAATATATTTTACTATATGTATTTATGTTTACTGTATGTATGTTTGGGCTGGACGGAGTACTCACAACAACATTTTTTTCGTCAGAAAGACTCACTGGACAGGGACTCTCATCTGTTTTAGCTATTAAAATGAGAATACAATTATTTCACAGATCACTTTTAAAGATATTTTTTAAAACAACCAATTGTGTCATTTGCTTACATAAAATCAGGGTGGATGGCGGTGGAGTATTTAGAGAACTGGTCCATGACACATCAGAATGAAGCTGTGCTCCGAGACTTTCAGATACATGCTTGGCATAGCTGACCTGTATCATTCAAAAAGTATATGAAAAGGGGAAACCTTAATGTAATCCATTACTCCACATTCACATACAGGCATTTGCTGAAAGGAAGATAACATCACGGTTAGATTTAATACACTTACTGGGGATTTTTGTGGGGTATGAAGCAGATCTGTACAGGTGGCAAACGCAAACAAATTAACCAGTGTTGATTCAATCTTTTGTCAAATGTAATTTAAACAGACATGCAGATATGCTATAGCTCACCAAAACTGTCCTGACTCGGAGGGTGGAAACCTCCATATTTTGCACCTCGGACCCTATAAAGAACATGATAGACATCTAAAACTGCCAACAGCAGTGACAATACAAGTAACTGTGGAAAAATTACCTTTAAAGTAATTCCATAAACACTGAATTAACAATGTATGGTGATGTATTTAAGTTGTAAACGTACGAGTCTTTTCTCAAAGAACAATTCTTTACCTTCAAGAGTTGAATATAAAATCTATATTCGTTCCGTTGTCGCTTTAACTGAACAGAATATTTAATAAACGTATAGTTTTTCTTTCAAACAGCACTCACCCCTCTTTTGACATCCAAAACAAATATGGACTTTGTGTTGCTGTCCATGGCGATGTTTCTTTTTCTAGGACGTACCACAGAGAAACATTATTTTTAAATGCATCAAAAAAAGCTTTTCAATGCAAACACAAGTCGGTTAGTACAATTTACAACAATGAACTTAAAATGTCCAATACAGACATTCATATTCCTGTTTAGAAAAAGTTAATGCAATGTGCTAGAAACATTTATTTAGATTACTGCATAAATACATAAATGGTCAACTTCAATAATACATTACCTTGTTCACCAGTGAATGACTGCTCATCCTCAGTTTCAGGAGACACAACTCGCCGTTGTCTAAAAACTTTGGGGGTTGAAAACAGCTGACTTTCTACTGCAGTTCTGTCAAAGGGTGTTTTAAAATGTCCCTCTTGGTTGGCACACAGGTCATCTTGATCAGAGACATTTCCCTCGCTAGTGAACGTTTGAGCTGTCAGTGCCTCAAACCAGTCAGGGTCCAGGGGTCCCAGCTCTAAATTGGGACATTAAAAAGGATTATTAGAATAGTAATGACTACTCAACCTCCACACAGAATGTTTTGTCTTTTGTGATTGCACACAAAGTACAATTTTCTGATTATGCAGCTGGATTTAAAGGGTAGGACACAATATCAGGAACAGCTGGTAATGCATTACAACAGTCCTGCATCATGAACCATCCAGGACCTGTACTAGTCAAGGGTCAGAAAAAGGACAGCAATAATCTCTGCAGACCCCTCACATCCTGGTCACAAACTGTTCAACCTCCTTCCCTCTGGTAGGAGATACAGGGCACTGTTCTTCTCTCTGGTAGGAGATACAGGGCACTGTCCTTCCCTCTGGTAGGAGATACAGGGCACTGTCCTTCCCTCTGGTAGGAGATACAGGGCTCTGTCCTTCCCTCTGGTAGGAGATACAGGGCACTGTCCTTCCCTCTGGTAGGAGATACAGGGCACTGCCCTTCCCTCTGGTAGGGGATACAGGGCACTGTCCTTCCCTCTGGTAGGAGATACAGGGCACTGTCCTTCTCTCTGGTAGGAGATACAGGGCACTGTTCTCTCTGGTAGGAGATACAGGGCACTGTCCTTCCCTCTGGTAGGAGATACAGGGCACTGCCCTTCCCTCTGGTAGGAGATACAGGGCACTGTCCTTCCCTCTGGTAGGAGATACAGGGCACTGTCCTTCCCTCTGGTAGGAGATACAGGGCTCTGTCCTTCCCTCTGGTAGGAGATACAGGGCACTGTCCTTCCCTCTGGTAGGAGATACAGGGCACTGCCCTTCCCTCTGGTAGGGGATACAGGGCACTGTCCTTCCCTCTGGTAGGAGATACAGGGCACTGTCCTTCTCTCTGGTAGGAGATACAGGGCACTGTTCTCTCTGGTAGGAGATACAGGGCACTGTCCTTCCCTCTGGTAGGAGATACAGGGCACTGCCCTTCCCTCTGGTAGGAGATACAGGGCACTGTTATTCTCTCTGGTAGGAGATACAGGGCACTGTCCTTCCCTCTGGTAGGAGATACAGGGCACTGTCCTTCCCTCTGGTAGGAGATACAGGGCACTGTCCTTCCCTCTGGTAGGAAATACAGGGCACTGTCCTTCCCTCTGGTAGGCGATACAGGGCACTGTCCTTCCCTCTGGTAGGAGATACAGGGCACTGTCCTCTCTGGTAGGAGATACAGGGCACTGTCCTCTCTGGTAGGAGATACAGGGCACTGTCCTCTCTGGTAGGAGATACAGGGCACTGTCCTTCTCTCTGGTTCTCTCTGGTAGGAGATACAGGGCACTGTCTTTCTCTCTGGTAGGAGATACAGGGCACTGTTCTTCTCTCTGGTAGGAGATACAGGGCACTGTTCGCCAAAACCAGCTGATACAGAGACAGCTTCTTTGCCCAAGCAGTCACTCTGCTGAACACTCAGAAATAGCCCCCACCCTTACACTGAACAAAGTCAATAAAGACTGTTCTGCTCATCTACCTCATGTATATTTCAATCTTACAATTACAATATTGTTAATAATATATGACCATTGCACCAAACTGCCTTGCACTATATTTATATGTATACTTAAATCTCGGACTATACTGATATTGCACCATTCCTTCCCTCTCTTCAATTGCTACTGTATATTTTTTGTAAATTTGTCAATTCTAGTGCAGTGTTATACCGTATACTTAACAGTATTTTCTTATATTTCTTACTGTCATTTCTGTTTTTATTCTTTATATGTTAAGTGAGTGTTGTACTTGACAGCAAAGATTAGCCGGAGTCAAATTCCTTGTTTGTCTAGCTACGCAAACCTGGCCAATAAAGCTGATTCTGATTAATCTTTGTGCAGCGTATAATGTTCAAGTTATTGTGACAAAGACAGAGACACACAACTGTTGTCTTACCTTTCCAGATTTCATCTTTGTATGTGTCGTACATGTTTTTGGAGGGTAAATCCATTCCAGATGATTTATGTAATCCCTAAAGTTTGTTATGTGGCACACCTGAAAAAGACAAAGTTTTCAACATGACATCAGTTAAAAATCTGACTCTTATCTCACTTGATAAGCTGAATGATAGCATAGCGTTAGCTGCTAATCAACTACACTGGCTTAGCTACGTTAACGTTAGGTAACTGAATAGTAAAACTGCTTAGGACATATTGTCGAGAAAGTAACGTTAGCTAACGTTAGTTTCACAGCCCTAACACATGTTATAGTTAGCTGACAGTGTCTAGAAAACATTAAACATTACATTGACTGCTAACGTTACCCATTCACAAAACACCGGGACGGCAAAAGTAGATTTAACCTTTGAAGTTAATGTTATTCTAACTTACCATGGTAAGTATACGAGAGTGTTGACTTTCATGTCGTGATGAAACTCGTGACAAAATGTTGACGACAAATAATTAAAACCACGATGATAGAGAAGTTTTAATAAGAGTCAAAAATAATTCTGCTTGCTCCTGCTTCGAAAACAAACCTCGCGCACCGGAACTCCGGAAGTCCGACTTCAAAATAAGAGTCCTGTGGAGACGGTTGTATCTTCTAAATATGGAGTCTATGCCTCTAAATAACCGAATGTCCACAGAATCAAATACTTTGGAAAGCTTTACTCAGTTGTTTGGTATGGCATTTCACATACGCTCACATTAACCTAGCTATAGTATAAGAGGCATGGGCATAGGACATGGGTCAAAAACATGGTCAGAAAACATGCACTCTACCTAAACACGGTGTATGATCGCCCCCTACAGGACCGTTCATTAATAACCAAACCACATCCACGTTCCACGTTATTCCGCAGCAGTATAAACCATAGACTGTAAAAGTCATTGGTATAAACAAGGTAAGGACCTATAGTTTACTATACAGTGTATCATGGGAAGGAGTCCTTAACATAATAATAATGAATAATACTATGTCCTTAATCTCAACAGGTAACTATCATCAATATTACTTTAGAATACATGTCTGTATCCATAGGTAAGTATTTCTAGTAACTTAACGTTAACAGGTTTCAAAAGCTAGGATACCACAGAGACTACTGTTCAGTTTAGTTCATTTTTACATTCAAGGATACGGGACTTATTACATCAATATTAGGATGACTCTGTAATGGGGCAATTATGGTCAAATATGTCACATTCTTTCAATAACAGAAGAATAATATTAAAATGTCTGGGTACATTCATTCCCTAGCTCCTAAGCTTCCGGCTGTATACCCTCACCCTCCTCCATCATGAGAATTGGCAGAGCCAGATGTCATGCTTCTTCTTTCTGTCAGGGGTCTTCTCAAAGCTGCCTCTGACAGGTAGAGCTTATAGGCACCATTGTTCCCAAGTTTATAAAAAATAAAACAGTAATATCACACAAATCCCAAAATGAAACCACAGTTAACAAATGTTTTATTTTTATTGTTACATTAGTGTCCAGAACACCAAAGAACAGTACATTGCAAAGGCAGCAGTATTTACAAGGCAAGAGGCTACACACACCGTTCTTGTGGAAGATTTACAAATATGTAGCTATCTTTCACTCTACATGCAACTCAAATTGTAAATTCATAAAAATACATTCTTATGAGTCTGCGCAAAGCCCCCATTGCACTATGTACAATTATTCAGTTAAAATAGTTTCTGTTTTTGTCCATAAGCATTACTATTACACTTTATAGTACATAGAATTTGCAAGCTTGGCAGGTTGAAAGATGAAACAAAATATTTCTTTTTTATAAATCTAGTCTGATAAATGCATGTTTTTCTAATGCAAATAATATTAAATAATTTAACCTAATTGCTAAAAGCTGCACAGTTAAAAAGGTACAGGAAGATGTTTTAAGTAACGGGTAACTCACACATCAGCATGTAGTGTAGGTTTGGGAGACGTTACAGTAGTTTTGCAGCATGTCGAAGTAGTTAAATGTGAACAATTTCTGTAAATCAGTATCCATAATTCCATCCGTGATGGTCGTCAGGTTTATATCGCACACTCGAACACACACACACACACACACACACACACACACACACACACACACACACACACACACACACACACACACACACACACACACACACACACACACACACACACAC
Organism: Zingel zingel; assembly: GCA_023566125.1. Classification (NCBI taxonomy): domain Eukaryota; kingdom Metazoa; phylum Chordata; class Actinopteri; order Perciformes; family Percidae; genus Zingel; species Zingel zingel. The sequence continues at coordinate 3,813,617 of CM042316.1, read as the reverse complement.
ACACACACACACACACACACCTTTAACCAAGTAATGAAGCCTCCCTTTTTCTGTACGAACAATGTTCATGTTTTCCAATGCTATGATATTCAAATACATTCTTTCAGGATACAGTAAAGTTCTTCCACTTCAGTGTAGGATTGCACATTTTCCCTTGACAATTAAAACAACATAACTGAAAGAGAATTACTTAGCTTTGGTATGTCATTTGTTAAATGTAAGAGTTGTTGACCTCAGTAGCAAGTGGTCGCTTTGTGACAATTTTTAGAGTTAGTGCAATAAAAGCCTAAGTTTCTTTGCAACAGCAAAGTCTCTCATCTTTAAAAAAACAACAACAGTATTGCTGCACATCTGAAGGTCTGACTTTATGTCATTCTGATGTGCTGAGAGCAAGAAGAGGAAAGGGGCTTTGGTTATTCCCAGGAGAGAGCAGAGTGCCTGTTAACCACTGAGATGATAGCAGCAGCCCCAGACAGGACCAGATACGAGGCATGGGACAGGGTGCTGCGCAGGAAACGGGTGTCACACACTGCCAGACCACCATCAAAGAGTCGAGCCTGAAACCCTGGAGTCTGGGAGGAAAGCTGTGATGGCTCGGTAGCCGTGGGCTCGTCGGATCATGTCCCGAATCTCCCCGTTAAGTTCCATCAACTTAACGGAGATTTCTGTCAGGTCCTGTTTGGAGCCCACCAGAGCAAAAGTTCCTGTCTGACCCAAGGTTTGATGTCTGAAGGAGATGTTGAGCAAAGTCTGGACTTCATCCTCGGAGGGGCTGCCAAAGATGTCGTTAGGCCACAATGTTCTGCAATGAAAAAACAAAATGTTATTCTTATGACTGGAGGCATATTTTGACCCTTATGTACAGAAAAACAAACCTTTTTATTTTCTCACCTGCACTCACGAATGTACCGGATGGCTGTGGGAAACTCGCCGTTCTTCAGACACTCGAGGATGGCCTGCACAGCAGTCTCAGAGGAGCTGAAGGTGGGCTCAGAGCAGGAGCTCTCACGGCCAGCAATCTCATCATTCGTGACCGAGGCTGCTGCTACTCTCAGGTTGCTCTTCAGCTCATTTAGCTCTCTGGACATATTTGTCAGCTAAAGGTTAAGAGGGATTATTATTATTTAACAGGGACATGGATTAGATGGTGGGTGTCATGGTTCCAAAAAGAGAGGACAAGCAAATGCATGATGTACCTACCTCGGGAATAGAGCTTATTACATGGACCAGTTCAATCAGCTTACAGTAGGACTGAAAAAGCAGCAACAGCTGAAAGTGGAGTTTGTAGAGTCTGTGACAGAGCTCCAGTTGCTGAAAGGAAGAGAGAAGTGGTTGTTAGCAAAAGGCCATTTCAGTGGGCTAGGTTTCTCCTTCTTACGATTTTCATTTATACTTGATCAGGTAGGGTTCTGCATTTGGTGGATAATAAACTCACATACAACTACTGTAGAACTACTTGTAAATATGTCAGACCTGCTGTAGTTATACAGAATACTTTACAAGTGCTGAAAATGGGATTACAGTAGGCCAAAGTTTTGCTTTAAAAAAAAAGAAAAAGAACATTGAAAACAACAAAGAGGAACTTTCCAACTTACAGCCAGAGATTCCATTTGCTACAAAGCAAGCATGTTACAGGACAGACAAGAAGTAGGGAAAACAGAATCAAAAGAAGGGCATGCAACTCCTTATTTCCATTTGAAAGTGGGTGAAAAGTATTAGCACACATTTTATTGGCATGCAGGTGGTCGCCATGAATTAAAGGTTCCCTGTGGAGTTTTTGACCTCTAGCAGCGCTATGGAGGTGTTTAGCGACGAGTGGGTCCACGTTTTGTTTGTCCTGTGCACGTGCAAAATGACGTACATGGCAAAGCGATACACAACATAGTCCCGCTGATGGTGTCACATTATTCTACTGATCTGCAGGTGGCGGTAACACACCAAGATATGCTGCAATGTGCCAAGAAAGACAGGGAAGAAAGCTAGTAAACAATGCTGGATTTAAAATATTTTGCAAATGCTTAAAGGTGCTCTAAGCGATGTTGGGTGACGTTACTTCTTGTTGACGTTCAAAGTATTTTCGAACAAAACGAAGACTAGCTCGCTCCTCCCTCCTCCTCATCCCGTTTCCTCCCTTCTGTGCTTCAGCGCACTAACCCCCCCCCCAAAAAAAAATACTTCTTGTCCGTTATTGGCTGAACACTGGAACACGGTTTGTGTATGTTTGCATGGTCCAGGTTGGACCACTTTGTTTTTGTTGGCGTGTGTGGACCCTAGGCTGTCTACAGAGACCGCGTTTTTTACAGTGTGTTCAGGGGACCGGCAGCTCGCAGATAGTGAGGAGATGTTTGCTGTATGTGACATGTTGTAGCCTAAAAAACACATGACATCGCTTGGAGTACCTTTAATGAGTAAGAAAATGCACTCGACACGTTTGTTAGAGCAGGATGCACACAATGACTTTTGGTGACAAAACACTGAATGTATCCATAACTTTCGTTTGTTAACAAGAAAACTCCACAGGGCACCTTTAATCAAAAAGCCAAGTGAAAAAAGCCAAGCAAAGTAACAATTTGGCCTGTTAATTAGCACAAATGCACTCACTTTGGTGGGAATCTCTTATCTATTAAGTACCAACTTTTAGCAGCAAAACTTTTCATTTTTCTGTTTCCATTCCTCAGTTGTGAAGTGAGCGTAATTGTTTACTGCTAGATCAAGTGCAACTTAAGAGAACTTGCTCCCATGCCCAGCAGAGTTAAAAAATGATCACAATGCACATTGGAATGAGATAATCAATGTGATGTGCGGCAACTCAAGGTTGTCAGAAACTTGACATTTACATAGAAAATTAGAGGTAACACTCACAGAGCTACAGTATCACACAGTAATCGTAATGCAGAGAATACAGTATGAAAAGTCAGTTGAAGTGGAATCTTTAGTATTTCCAGTCATTTTTGTAATTCCATTCTTACAGAAACAGCATCAATTTTCCTTAAAATCATACATTTTTTAAATTATCATTTGAAATGATAGCATGTCAGAGTTATAGCTCATATTCCTAAAAAGGTATGGTTTTACTGTACCTTTTCCTCATGCTCCGCTGGTTGACATGTTATCACAGTGCCCCCAGCACTCCTGGGAAAGGTGGCCTTACAGTTGTGCAACCACTGTTGGTAACAGAGACAACAGAATCACAACTTAAACAACTCAGTGACAGCATACAGGTAACATTCAGACTGGAAGGCATAATATTGAATGTCCTTACAGTCAGAGCTGCCTCCTTTCTGTTGTTGTACGTATCAAGATACTCTTGAAGTTCCAATACGCTGAATTTCATTTTTTCCAGGAATCCATTGGACATAATCTGAAAAAATAGAGTTTTGCTGTTGAATTTGTTCAACTACCAAAAGTATTTGAAAAAAAATCTCAGGTTACTCACGGTGTCCGCATCAATAAATAGCGTTGGGCACTCTGAGCATGTCGTCAGCATCTGAGAAGAACTCAAAAGCTTTGATCCCAATCCTCTCAGGCCATCACCGAGATAACTCACAGCGTCACAGGTCAAGGAACAAAATTTGGTCTGGATATTCTGCAAATGAAGAAAAACAGGCTGGCTGGGATACTGTCAAAGTAGGTGCAAAAAAATCGATTCGTATTCGAATCACGATTCAATCTCTACCGATTCAAAATCGATTCATAGAATTCCAAAAATCGATTCATATTTTTAAAAAAAATATTCATTTTTAATTGTATGTCTACTGCAATCACATGATAGATAGATAGATACTTTATTGATCCCCAATGGGAAATTCAAGGTTCCAGTAGCTTACAGACATCACACACAACATACACACATACATCATAAACAAATTTTATATATATATATATATATATATATATATATATATATATATATATATATATATATATATATACACACACACACACACACACACTTACACATACATACATGGGAAAAGTAACTACATTTACGTACTGTGAATCGTTTTTTTGAATCAAGAATTGTTTTTGAATCGAAAATTGATATTGAATCGAATCGTGAGCCTAGAAATCGGAATCAAATCGTGACAATTTCTGAATCGTACACCCCTATGTCAAAGCCACCCCTACATCATTTAAGGCACTTCCATTCTGTCATTATTTCTGAAATTCTCCATCGTCAGCTTTGGTCAGTGAAGTGAACAACATCTGGTTAATGAATCCCTGAAGATTTCCGAGCTGAAAGCATCTACAGAGTGCCCTCTATTTGTAATTAATCAGACCTCTTCTGAAAGAAAGCCTCTACCTCTAAAGGTTAATCAGCCAATAAATAATCCTGTGACCCTTTCACTTTAATTATTCAGTTTGGCCAGGCACACGGTAAATGGAATGTAGGTGTATGCTGGCTACAATGCCGTGGTGTAATACCTGAAACAGTGAAGAAAACACATGAAAAGTGTAGACTGCACAGGATCCATCGGAGTCAGACACAAGCTGGTTGATGTGACTTCGCCAAGCCTCCTCTGCATCATCGCATACCACTGGTTGGAAAGCTGCCAGGATGGCGGAGAAGAAGGGTGATGGTGGCGGTGAGGATCGGGACTCCAGCATGTCATCTCTCTCCTCCTCGGAGAGACTGAGTGGACATAAAGCCATGTTATTAATGGCATTGTCATCTAACTTTATTCAATATAGAGAGAAGTTGGGAGTAGGTACCCGGGTAAGAAGCTGTCAAGGTCCAGTTCTCCTTTGTCATCAATGTGAACCATGTCCATTGTCAAACTGTCACCACAGTGAAATTCCAGGGGTATGTCACTGATGGAGAGACAGGGGTCGTCCTCGTGGACGTTGGTGTCTTCCTCTTCTTGTGACACATCATGCTAAAAGGTACACAGGGAGGACACATGCTTTCTCAGCAACTGGCAAAATTAACTAGTTATGAACAACTACTGAGACAGCATGCAGTAAAGGTTATTATTAACTGACATGTGTTCCCTCTGTTATACTTCATTATTAAACAGATACGTTTGTGGGTAAAATGGATACACTAACCTTGGCGTGGGACCCTACGGACACTCCTTGTGATGTTTTCTTTTATTTTTACTTTTTACTAAATTTAGTGTGCATAAATTGTGCCAATTAAATATATATACTTTTTTTTTTTTTATTCAGCCAGCATCATGGCCCTGCACACTCATGTTTTGGGACAGGCAATGTGTAAACTTTCTTGACCTCCCACATGCCAAGAGTTTTTAGTTGTTGCTTAGAGCCATCCACACAGAAGCAATAGGTATACACATTGCCTTAAACAGACAAACACAGAAGGAAATAGATAGTTTTTCTATTGCTGGCTACAACCCTCTAACACTGCCACAATTAAAATAAGGCACAAACTAGCCCATAGCCCAAAGCGTTATAGATTGCCTGCTTACAGGTTTTAGTTCATTCTCCTTTAGCATGCACCGACTGAAATATCAAGAAAAGACCGGCTCATGCAGAGCATGAAGAGAGGAAATGTAGAAAAGTCACAGCGCCACATAATAATACTTAACATAGACTGAACCCAAAGCACCCAAAACATCCAAGACACAAGAAAAGATGCAACAGAATAGCTTATTTGGCAAAATTAGTGAAGAACTCTAGTATGGAATTGTGATAGGAGTTAGTAGTTCCCAGTATCTCAGACACTCTGAAGCCCTTATTCACCCGCTGCTTCGAGTCCTCTGGCTGTTGGACCTCGAAACTAGGATTTTTGGTGTTCAGGGGAGTTGAATCAGCTGAAGTTGTATTGAAAAATGCAGAGGACGAGTCCCTGTTACTGTTCTCTGCTGTTGTAGAGAAGCTGACCATCTGCAAGAGAGACAAAGTATGACATTTTCTCTAAATAGCACGTGCCATTTTTCAATAAACATAAAAAATGTTCAGAAACACTGAAAACAAGGAGGGGTCAAAACAGTGGATTGAAAACTAACAATGCAAATTCTACAACATTCCTGAATTAGCTGTCAGCACTGGCAGACCAATCAGGAACAGGAGAGGAGGGGGGTCGACCGCTGCGTGGACACATGGGCTTTCCATCTGCCACCACAGTTTCTACAAACTTTAGCGAATACTGAAAGAGGACCAGTGGTCATGGAATAACAGAGAGATGATGCAAACAAGACAATTGATGATGCAAAAGTTTAAAGCTCTGCTAGCAGCCCCCGAAGGCCAGTGATGGCCAAATGAAGCTTGGTGAACTATTTTCTTTATTTTCTGAGCCCACTAGATGGCGCGCTCTTGGTTTTAAGAGAAAGGCCTGATGCATGTTTTACAGTAGCCAAGCTGGCGCGTGCCATCGTGACGTCAAAATTATGTAGATCTTGCCGGCGCGCCCGGATTTATAGTGCACCAGCAGAGGTCGCGCACCACTCCTTTTATTTTCAGCAGCGCGCGACAAAGCGGAAACAGGAAGCATGAACGAGCTCCTGGGCAACCGGATGCCAGCACTCTCAGAGTGACTGCAAGTCTCTCTTGTAAACTTACTGGGTTAAGATGAGTTCTTTTATGTTGAATGAAAGGCTTGATCCGACGAAGTAGGACATCCAATCAAATCGGAGCATTGACGTCAATGCTGCTGCCAGTTCTGCCGTTGTTTACCTTTTTCTTCTTCTTCTAGTCCGTAGAAAGAGCAAAGTCGGTAGCCTTTCCTCATTAGCACCACCTCTGTTCAGGAGAAGACTGCAACTAGTGTCACGGCCATCAGCGCGGGTATAAATAGTTACGGTGATTCCATGACGTCACATTTGCGCGCGCCAGCTGGGCTTACTGTAAAACACGCTTAAGGCATTGCAATTCAGTGTATTCTCACCCCTTTATTAAACAGAGAGTGCCATCTAGCGGCCTCAAAATAAAGACCATGCTTCACGAAGCTTCACTTGGCCATCACTACTGGACACTGCAGTGTTCATTAAACCCTACAATTTGTGTTGGATTAACAAACAGCATGGGGGCAATTTTGCTATTTGTAGAGCTTTTCAAATTTGTTCCTGTGGTTGACGGTAGAGGAGAAGTTACATGATCATTCATCAGCTAATTCAATTTTGAGATATCTTGTGTGCAAAATTGACAATAACCTGAGGGTGGCACAATAGGAAAGCACATGGAGGCTCCAAGATGAAAATAACTTCTATAACTATCCTCTGAATGCCCTAAGTAAATGTCATCTGCCAATTGGATTTCATTAATGTTTTGTTAGGAATATGGTTGAAATCAATATCATACTACTGATAACAGGTTTCTGCAGGGTTCATCCAGTTTAAGGTAAGATATAATGTTTTTAATACCACACAGAATGCAATTTAATGTAGTTTTACAATCCTACCTTCACAACAAAAGGATTGAGCAGCCGTTTGTTAGCGAATTACCTCTCAAAATGAATTTTAATACATTCTGAGCCAATTTCAAGATGTTTCAAGACCTGCAGATACCCTGTGATATGGATCATTTTCCTCGCCATTATGACATTTATTTATTGGTATACAAACAAAGGTGAACTTACAAGCTGTGAGTGGGAGAGTATCTGGCTGGCCATGAGGGAATCTTCTTCAGACGACTCGTCTGAGTCTTCATGGGTGATCTTGCTGAGGCTGGGCATGCTGCTGGACAGCTGGCTCTCCTCCAGGGGCTGCAGGTCACTCCGGTCCAGACTGTCCATGGAGCGTCTACGCACACCCCAGTTGAAGTTGTCTATAGTCTCTCCCTGCAACAGAGAATGGCTTTGAGTTACCAAGTACCAAGAAGTAAACACAAACACATGCACGCACACACATACCGTATACACACATTCACACAAAACCATGCAGTGCAGGTTCAGGGAGGGGGCAGTCTCTGAGGGAGTTTCCCCTCTTATAGCTAAGAATAGAAGGAATACTGGAGCTTTACACAGTGTTGTGAGCTTGTTACAGAGTTTTCTCAAACTACAACCAAAAACCAAGATGATGATAAAACTGGCAGACAAATGTAGGTTAGGGGTTTGGGTTTTAACCCTCTGAGTGTGACTGCATCTTGCTTAAAATGCAGAGTGACTTTTCAACAGGACATTACTCCAATGCCAGCCAACTTTCACATTCCACCAAAGCTCCACATCAACGGATCAAACAAGGGAGACTTCCTGTGGTAATTAGCCTAATGCTTGAGAGAAAGCAAAGGCTTTGATTTAGACATTTGTGATCAAAAACAAAGTTTGCATGTGGTCAGAAAACATCAATCCCACCTTATCAGGCCATTCGACTAACTTATAAAAAACTGTCTTTTGTTGACCAAAGCAGTTGTTTTAGTTTTCAGTCCGTGTGAAATGTTAGCAGGCACAGAGGGAACAGCTGACACTGTGTTCCAGGATACAATGTCTGCAGCTTTAGATATGCAGAGATTGCATAAATTTGCCGAAAATGCCAAGATGTTACTGTGGTTTTTAAGCTTGACTCCAAAAGTGAGATATTCACAATTGAACACTGCAACATGATGTTAAATTTAACCAGTTAAAGCAACAATGTTATTGCTGTAAACAATGGAAACACCAATGTGTAGATCATCAGCATTTGGGCCTCAGTGTAATTTGACAGAACTGACTCAAGCAAGGTTGCGACATACAACTGTGTGCACGCAAGGATATTATTTGTTTATCGAGTTAAAAAAAAAAAAAAAAAAAAAAAAAAAGAATTAAAGATTAAACTCTAATTAAGGTCAGCTGTGTGTACAATATTAAAACAAATATTTGTTTTCTCTTCACAACCAGACAAAATATGTAATAAGCACTGTTAAAATCCCTTGAAGGTACAATTACTCATCAGCTAAAAAAAAAAAAAAATCAGTAATTCAGGTGAAAGACACCTTATGTTGGCATGCATGTCACTGGTGACTATCAGACTACTAGTCCTATGTAATGTGTATGAGAAATATGCTAAACATACTGTTTCTAATACTTATGAGTTGAGTGGATCGATGTTTTACACTACATGAACATTGCAGAATCGGTTTTAAAAATGACACGTCATGCACCCACATTTGCTACGCTTTGCCATCAGTGTCGCAGGCCACTTAATTATCTGCACAAGCAAACTTTAAAAGAACACAGCAAGGACAAATTGAATATGACTAAACTTACCTGTAGTTCCTAGATAGCACAGACAGAAAAAAAACAGAAAAAAGAAACCCCATTACACAGAGCAGGCAGACCTGTCATATTTTTCTTACTGTAGTTTTAAAAATTTTTTTTTTAAGATTATTGTTTTTGGCATTTTTGGCCTTTATTTTCTAGGCCAGCTTAGACATGCTGCTGCAGCGGGGACTGAGCCTCTGTACCAGGTGAGCTACCCAGGCGACCCTCTGTCTTTACAAGGTTGACTATGTCCATCAAATGTGTGAGGAGGTGAGAAGGAGGATAAATCCTTTTCTTTACCACTTTTATTAAACGTTTGAGGTCTTGGGACTCACCTCTCCATCTTCAAGCTCCACATCCAGGAAGTCAAAGTCTCTAAAGACTCTGAACTGCTGCTCTGAGGTGGTGTCGTCCGTGTTGTCTGGCTCTCGGGTCCCATCATCGGAGGACACCAGGCTATGCTGGTGCTCCATGAGGTCCAGCTCCCCACAGCTGGAGAAGATCACCTACACAGAGACACACATGAACAATGGTTAATGTGTTATTTTTGAATGCATCATAATAAAAAAACTGGCCAGCAAGTGCACTGCTAAAATGAAGTGTATCTTACTGAAGGATTTTTTGTGAGCCCCACTTCTTGTCCACACAAAGACAATACATTCACCAGTTTTTCCCGTGTTCTTTTCTGCAGAGAAAATGGAAATACACAAAGATACAGATCACATTTTAATGCCAGGTGTAAATGGGGTAATATTGTGTTAAATAGGTACCAAAATGCAGCTCCTCACCCTTCATATTATGAGCATAATTCTAAGAAGGAATGGGAGGAAGTGCTTACCTGTGAAGACTGAGGCCTCTTCCAGCTGACCGGCACCAGGACATTGTTGGAAGCGGATCCAGAGGAGGTAGAGGAGGTGCTGCGGGTCACTGCTGCGGTCCTGCTCTTCACATCTTGGCCTGGAGAACGCTGCAGGTCATCATAACGCCGACCAATCACCGGTGTCTGACAGCGTGGACACAAACAAACAGACATGTGCAGACAGAAACGTCGATGAGTCAGGGAAAGTTTGAAAAAGTAAAGCCCCTCTCTGCTTAGTCAATCCGTGACTCAGGCTCCATAGCTCCTGTTTCTTCTGGACTTTGATCGTTCCAAAATGACTGCAAAGTGATCAATATTTTTTAACATAACTGGCATTTATCTTTTATCAATGTTCACAGTTTTTATTCCACTTGGCATTTTGAATGCGTGAAGTATTTGTGGTAAAACAAACTTACTTTTCCTCTGCTTTATCCCTCAGTGTAAAAGTATCTGGGTATTACAAGAAATATCAGTGGTTGTCCAGTGTGTCTCAAGTTTAAAACACACGCTGTTGGCTATCCAGTAAAACTCACTGATTCACATACAAAGGACGGCAGCAAAGAGCTGACATCATTTCCTGCCATTCATGGACTACACAAATAGCTCCCTGTTCAGTTCCCACACATCAGCCACTCCGTCTGTATCTTTACTGTAACATTCTTTCCACTTTTCAGCACTGCACTGCTCGGCAAATTGTGTTTACCTTTCAAGCTTTCAAGCTAATCTCAAGGGGTTTGGTCAAAAAGAAATATCGGCATTAAGGAAGGGGAAGAAATGCTTCCTTTCCAAAAAGCTTAAAAAGATTCCACAAAACCTCAATAAGCACCACACCCTGGAAAATACAGGAAAAAATACAGGGGAAAACATACAAGTATTAAGGTCTCCTAAAGCGACAGGGTTTTTCAAACCAAGAACACGGTAAAAAAGAAAGTCAGAGAAAGAGTCTAACCTCCGATATGTCAAAGTGGAAATTCAGCGTTTTCCCAGGCAAGGCCTTGGAGGAGCGGTCCCATACGCGGCTGATGTCCTCGTAGGAGAGGTCACTGTGTGGTGATGAAGGCTGCACCAAACTGGCTGATCGAGAAACCACCAGCTTCAGGATATTCAACGCTTCCCCCCAATGGACAGTCTAGAGTCAACACAGACATACAGTACACACACCAATTCACCCGTACATGCAGACAAAAACCAACACAACCACAGGTTTAGAAAGAAACAACCACAAATGTCTTTCTGTGCGTTTCTATTTTTGTACTGGCAGTTGGCTTACAGTAGGAAGCTAAAGGAAAATGGATTCAGCATGAGAATAAGCAGAGGCCTAGCCTGCAGCAGAAGGGCAGACTGTTTATTGTTTGGGTGTGTCTACAAATTTACTGCGCTGACACAAGACAGAGTTTTTTCCCATGAACACTTACAAAAGGAACAGGGAACACGATTCTTTTACTCTGAGCACGATGCCTAAAGGTTTCCAATGATCACATCTGATGTAGGGGGATCTGAATGTCTAACTCATAAAGTAAAAGTTACCACAGAAATATCCTAAAAATATAAACTAAAAATGACTGAAAAAGGCATACAGGTGCCACACATTTAAACAAATGATCTGCAGTAGTACACATCATCTGTGTTAATGTTCTATTTGATCTCACCTGGACAAATTTCTCAATTGTCTTGAGCACCTCCATGTTAAAGGGTTTGGCTTGAATTCCACTCAGGTCCATGTGACTGAGGAGGCTGTAGATGATTTGTAAAAGGGTCTGCTGCATACTAGGGAGACCCTTCTCCAACAGCTGTTACAACAGAATGAAATGCCATTCATTCATTTAGCATCTTTTGAGAAGCTGTAATAATAATCATTACTGTACAACTCTTTTACTGCTGCTCAGCAAATATAACATCAGCTGCATGGCTGCACGAACCTCTGCCATGTAAGTGACCAGGTTGAGGGTGATATCCGAGAAAGCTTCGTGAAGATATCGACACACCACATTGACCCAAGAGAAGCAGTCTCGTGTGTAGGCGTGCGTTTTATACAGAGTCATGACATGAGCAAGGTTGGAGAGCTTGGCGTTCTTCTCCTCAAGGCATACCTACACACAGGAAAGTGCATTAGCTTAAAACTTATTAGTATCTTTGAGCGAAAATGAGAAAAGTAACATTTATAAAGCCAAACCTGGGCTATCTTCTCAGCAACATCTTGACAGAACTGCGTGGGGCCATCAAAGTTCTGCACGAGATGCGGGAGCAGGCAGAGAACATTCAAGGGAAAACCTAATGGATGAAACAGACAAATTCACCCAATATTTCATATGAAAAATAGAAAATATTCACTTTGAAAAATCATTTTGGAGAAAGTTCACTGGCATGTACTTTGTGTGAAATTATGTGGATACAAGGTTACACCAATTCTAGTTTTTTGTGTTTAGTTTTGTTATTGTATTAAATTTAACAATATTGGCACAAAATAAAAGGCTTACAGACACCTAAAATGGAATAATATCAACATTCACATTAGCCCTGTATCTATCGATCCCTAGAGCTAGGCGCTATGGAGAAAATCAAATATCAATAGGGTAGGGTTGACTATTGGTGCTTTCACAAAATATTAACACAATGACATTTGTGATAAATAATGATCAGTAATGTGGACATAATGACTAAGTGGGTAAAGGCAAATAATAGAAAGGCTAGGTAACAGTCTGGTAAGTTCAGAACATCACATCAATTTACTGTAATGTAGCCTCTAAAGCAGTGGTTCTCAAAGTGGGGTCCGGGGACCCTCAGGGGTCCTTGAAGGAGTTCCAGGGGGTCCCTAATAAAAAGGGGAATCATTTATTTTCACTATAATTTCTTCCATAAGTAACACAATGACAGATTGAATGACTATTTTGCTCATGGCTTTCTTTCACTTTCTGTAATAAAACATCTAAAAGCAAAAATGATATCAGGCAGGGGACCCTGGGACAAAGTCTTATCAGATGGGGGTCTGTGGTCTAATTTGTGTCAGTTTAGGGGTCCTTGATGTGAAAACGTTTGAGAACCACTGCTGTGAAGGCCCTGGACACCCACACAGGTGTTTTGAGTTAACCTGGCTGATTAGACTTCCCAGGACTGTGTGGGTGTGGTTAGACTGATTGATTGACATCTTCCTGAGCCTTTTGTTAGCTCTGTTGCACCTGATAGGGCAGGACAAATGACAGACAGTCCTTCCAGAAAAATGCGTTTTGAGTTTTTTTGTGATTGTTGCGGGCAAAAATCCTTGATTATGCGGCACGATTTCTTAAAAAAATGCGATGGAATATGCGGGATATTTATGCAGTTTTATGCGATGAAATTGCGGGAACTTGCAGAAATTGCGGTTTCATCATGGCTTCATCGTGGGGTTTGCAGCTTTTTGATGATGTTCACGTCGCGTAATTACGTCACTTCATAACGTCACTTCATAACGTCACTTCATAACGTCACTTCATAACGTTCCCATGGCAACAGGGGAAAATGGCTGCTCTTGTGTGAAGTAAACGCAACATTTTTCAACTTTCTGCTAAGATATATGTGACTTTTTTGCAATGAAAATGCGGGGATTATGAAATCATGCAAGCCCTGCATATTTTGCACGGAAGTCGGCAATTTATGCGGCGAAAGTGTGGCGTATTTGAAAAAATACGGCCCCAGCATAAATATGCGGACTTTGGCTGATTATGCATTGAATTATACGATCGCATAATCACGTTTTTCTGGAGGGACTGGACAGCTTTATCATTCTTGTGGTAGAAAAGATTTGTGACCTAATGAATTCCAGCAGAGGTCTAATCAGCCAGAATAACTGAAATCAGCTGTGTGGGTGTTCAGAGGGACACCTGTATCATATCACAACATTAGGATATCCAAACTGTAAGATGATATCTAGCCTCATATATCAATATAATATGGAGAAATTCCTCAACCCTAAGTGTACCTATGGCTTGTGACGTGTCCACTACAGGCACTCGTGACACGGCTGTGAGCTGGCAGAAGAGCTGGAGCGTGAGGTCAGTGGTGGACACGGAGGTGAAGCCCTTCAGCAGCAGCTGCTGGAGCCCCGTGAAGCTGCTCCATTGAAGCTGGCTCTGCAGTTTCTCCAGCTTCTCCCTGTTCTCCTGCTTGTCCAGCAACATGTGGCCCAGCAGCTTATTCAACAGTCTCAAAGACATCTGATACTCAAACTCAAAGTCGGACTCCATCAGGGACACAGCCACCCAGAAGATGGTGGCCAGCAGGTTGCTGGGGTGGTTGATGTTGGCTGGGTCGTTGATGTTGTCTTTGGACGAGGACGTGCTGCGGGTCTTGGCTGACACAACCTGCTGTTCGCAGGCTTGGATACGGTCCAGCGTGGCGCTGCGAGGGGGATCAGACCACCTGTCCGCCTCTCCGAACTTCTTGGGGACAGAGGAGCTCCTCTGGTGTCGGCTCCTCTCTTCTCTTCTAAGATTGAGCTGCCCGGTGCTCTTCCTGTTGGACAGCAGCTTCAGACTGCTGAGGAAATCTGGAGACGACGCTCTGGAATTAAACAAACAAGAAATTAAAGTAACGATATGTTTTAAAGAGCCCCTGTTATGCTTTTGGGATTTCCCCCGTCTTTAATGTGTTATATAGTTTTTTTTTTGTGTATGTACTGATTAAGAAAGCCAATCCAGTTTTTCATATTTGCTGCCCACAGGTGTTGCCTGAGCAAGCACAGCCTGCTCAGTGGCTTGTTTGAATTTGGCTGACCAATCACATCAGAGCAGACTAGGCTTTTCAGGAAGGCGGGCCAATAGCTCAAACAGAGTGTTTCAGGTGGAGGAGCTGCAGTATGAGAAACATATGTTTTTTGAACGTCAAAGCATGTAAACCCATTCTAAGGGAGTACAAATATGACACTGTAAAGGAGTATAATAGGGGCTCTTTAACAAAATATACCTTCTTTTAAACATAAATATACCTAGAAGAGACACAAACCTCGTCAAGATGGCCATGAGATCATTGTTCTTGAGACATTCAGCCAAGTTATCCACCACAGATTCCAGTGTAAGTAATACCTCCATCACATAGCCCTGCAAGAGAAAGAAAGACAACTGTGGAGGATTTTCTTGTTTCATTTAATTATAACAGAGCACTTAAATGTTGTTACAATATATGCTGACAAAAACAGATAAAAAGCAGATGGATTTGAATAATATTTTAAAGGTCCCATGGCATGAAAATGTCACTTTATGAGGTTTTTTAACATGAATGTGAGTTCCCCCAGTCTGCCTATGGTCCCCCAGTGGCTAGAAATGGTGTAAAAAAAAGGTGTAAACCGAGCCCTGGGTATCCTGCTCTGCCTTTGAGAAAAAAGCTCAGATGGGCCAATCTGGAATCTTGCTCCTTATGAGGTCATAAGGAGCAAGATTACCTCCCCTTTCTCTGCTTTGCCCGCCCAGAGATTTTGGCCCACCCATGAGAGAGAGACATCATGGCTTTCAAACGAGCAAAGTGGCAGTTGGTCAAGGCCACACCCCCACTCTCCACCTTGCTGCCCCCCCCCTCTCCTCCTCAATAGCTACAGACACAGAAATGGCACATCCTAAAGAAAGCTCATTGTGGGACTGGCTCTAGTGGTTGTAATTCTGCACCAAGGCTGAATTTCGGGAAAGAGACTTCAGATACAGTATTAGGGGCCCCTAAGGCCTATATAAAAGAGACTTCAGATACAGTATTAGAGGACCACTAAGGCCTATATAAAAGAGACTTCAGATACAGTATTAGGGGACCACTAAGGCCTATATAAAAGAGACTTCAGATACAGTATTAGGGGACCACTAAGGTTTATATAAAAGAGACTTCAGATACAGTATTAGGGGACCACTAAGGCCTATATAAAAGAGACTTCAAATACAGTATTAGGGGACCACTAAGGCCTATATAAAAGATACTTCAGATACAGTATTAGGGCACCACTAAGGCCTATATAAAAGAGACTTCAGATACAGTATTAGGGGATCAATAAGGTCTATATAAAAGAGACTTCAGATACAGTCTTAGGGGACCACTAAGGCCTATATAAAAGCATACAAAGAGCACCATGTCATGGGACCTTTAAAGATTATTTTTTGGGGCTTTTTTCCACCTTTAATTGATAGGACAGCTACGTGAGGAAGGGGAGAGAGAGGGGGAAGACATGCAGGAAATCGTCACAGGTCGGACTCGAAACCTTGGACCTCTGCGTCGAGGCATAAACCTCTAAGTATATGTGCGCCTGCTCTACACACTGAGCCAACCCAGCCACAGATTTGGATAATATTTGATGGACAGTACAAGGATCTGCCGATTCTGCCATTAGATGATAATTAGCTTTAATTCTGTGTAAATACAAAGTCAGCATACAAATGATACAGTAAATGAAGATATACCGTTAGTGAGGCAGTCTTTCAGTTTGTACAGTTCCTCAGTTTCTGCTTTAACAACAACTGTATCTACAATATTGCTAATGGGCATTCAATAGTGATGAAGATGCAAAGTCACAAACTCCTACATGTATTATCCATAAACACTTGAAACTATTAATGTCTAATGCTCTCATATGCACATTCACAGACGCACATGCATCATGTACACACACGCAGAGCAATGACCTGCACTTCTTCTCCATGTTCCCCGACCACTTCCACCAGCCGTGAGAGCAGGTCGGAGACAGCGTGGGCAGAAATGGGCTGCCGGAGGGCTCGAAACACCTGGAAGGAACGGCCAGCGTAGTGACGCGATGAACTACACAGCGCCGTCTGCAGCGCCACGTCACTGAGCTGCTGCTCCAGGTGGAAATCTAACAGGGACACACGGAAGAATGTGCTAATGAAAATGAAAATAATCGAGTAGAAAAAACAGGGTTCTGTAATTATAATTTCTGTTAATGCAAGCAAAGTAGCTAAATTTATGAAGCACATTTCAGCAACAGGGCAATTCAAAGTGCTTTACATAAAACATTAAAAGAGAATATAAAAACATATCAAATATAATAAGACGGGTATGAACCACAAGAATAACAGTTACGGTGTTAAGGATATCCTGAAGGGTTACCTGACTTGGACTCTTTGAACACAGACACCACATGTCGCAGAAAGTTGGTCAGCTGTCCAGTGCTTTTTGAAATTTGGTTCTTTGCTGAAATGTCTTCATGGCACCACAGTGGTCCACATGCTCTATAAAACAACCGTTGACACACAGTATATTGTCTATGTGGAGGTCTGATGTTGTAGAAATTGGGACAATTAGCTGACTATTCGGAATGGCCTGCACCAAGCCTAGACGTTACTGTGCTTTTGGTTAGCATATTAAGTATTGGCTGTACTTAAACTGGCAATATCTATATTAAAAAAAGTCAAATCCTAAATATTTCAAGAGTTTGGAAGCTAATAGTTTTAGCTGGAATTTCCAATATGTACAATTGGTCATGTGAAATCTAATCTACTCCTGTAAGAACATATTGCACTATGCATACAGCACCACTAGGTGGTAATGTACCTCAAGAAATATGAGAAAGCATATCAGCATATCAGAAGTATATTTTTGCTGTAAAACATGCTTTTATGGTGAAAAATACTTCCAGCCTTTCTTTACGATCTGTAAGTAAATCTATATTCTCAGAGTTCAACCACTGCACTTACTGGAAAGGATTTTAACGGTGGAACAACATTTTCAAATCAGTACCTTGTGGTTAAAAACTCAATGAGCTTGTTAGTCTTCTCATCCATTTTGTTGGAAGCCACCAGCTCCTCCACCTCATGTGAGATCTCCGGCAGGTTGTTGCTGCTGCCTCCCAGACTCAGACTGGACGATGTGGAAGAAGAACTTAGACCGGAGTCTGGCACAGGAGACGCTTGACACTCTCGCAGGAAGTCAATACATCCTCCTGAACACAACAGAGCAATCAGTGGTTCATTTGGATGTTTGGATTTCATCTCCCTACCTGTAACTTGCAGGAGTTAGTGTAAGGCCGGCTACACACTGGCTGCATGGCATGAGCGTGTCAGCTACTTGGCGTGTCCGTTTTTATTTCGGCTCCCATGTTAACAGGTTAGAGCTTACACACTGCCTGTGTGACACGCACGTCTCAGGCGCGGCTTGAGCCACGCAGAAAACGCGTGCATGCTACAAATAGGACCGACGCCTATTTTTCACGCGACACGCAAGCGTGTTGGAACCGTTTCCAGGCAACATAGAATACGAAAAGATGTTTATATGTCATTTTGACACAAATACATTTAATAAATGACATGTTGATTTTTGAAAGTCTCTAAGTTTTGACATAAATGCAGATATAAATATAATTTAAAAAAATTATCGATTTTCAAATATTGCACCTGTCAATACAGAAGGAAATATTCTGTAGCCTATTTTGCCGTCAATACTGCCGACGTTGTCTTTGCTGTAATCAAATCAGTATACATTTATGTTGAACAAGAAGTATACTACTGCTTGAGTGCAGTAAATCAATGGGAAGCATCCATGTGTACAGACAAGGCTAGCAGCAGCAGCGCCGCGTCAGACACCTTTCTGGTGTGTAATGACATAGAAAATGCCACGCAGCCGCCCGCGACTGACACGCAACAGAAAGGCCACGCTCACGCCACGCAGCCAGTGTGTAGCCGACCTAAGAAGAGAACATGTAGGGAGCAGCATGACTGGTTTTTTAACATATCTGGAATTTGCATCCAATTACTACTGACAATATTTATTTAATGTGGCAAGGCAAGGCAAGGTGGCAAGTGATTTACATAAAAACAATTAAAATACAAGAATAGTAGTAGAACTGTCGAGTTTAACTACTGAGTTGCTGCACACTTAATCTCTTTGCTGTTAATTTACAAACTTATTATTTCTGCAACTTCCTACACAAATTATACAAATACAATAAACTTGGGAGTGAAAATGTTCCAAAGACTGTGACGGAAATGAAAAAAAATGTTTTCTATGGATATCAATGTTATCATTGTGTCGTATAGCTGTAAAAACTAACTACTAATACTATTTTTAGAATACAAGTTGTATTCAAAAGGCCAAATGGACAAAGAATACTCTGGGTATTTCAAAATGTCTAGACGTTTGCAAAACAAATAATCAGCAGGGGGAGGAGGGGGAGCCAAACCAGCCTATCCAAGCCCGAGCAGATGGCCCCAATTTGGGCCGGAGGACAAAAATAGCATAATGGAATGCTTTAATCAAGACCTTTGATGTCCTGTGTGCTCAATATTGCTTTTGGCACAGTGTCCAAATATTTTCTCCCCCGATAAGAAAGTTATCTATCCTCTGAAAGGACTGTTAGCCATTCCCCTCCTGTTGCTGAAGGTTATATTAGCCAGAGAGAACAGCAATGTGTCAAGCCAAGCAGCTCGGTCAACTGGGCCCAGGTCTACTCCAACCTTTGAGTAAAGTGGAGGGCTGTCCTTGACTAAAGAAATTCTTAGGAATAACACTCGTATAATTTTGTCGACTAATCACATTAGTTGATTTAATCGACAGATCTGTGTTTATCCGCAAAGAATCGCGCAAAAGCACCACTCTAAATCTTGTGTTTACCAGAGATGTGCTCCTCGGTTTCTTGGAAAGTATTCATTCAGCATAAAAGCATAAAAAACGACTAATTGACTTAAGAAAGCCTAGTCGACTAAGACCAAAACGATTAGTCGACTCAGAGCGGGCAGCCCTAAAGTGTGAATGTATTTGTAGTTGAGAAAACACAAACAGGTGAGTATTACTAAAAGCGTGTATTTCAAATCAAGTCAAGTCAAGTCAAGTCAAGTCAAGCCAAGCCAGGCCAAGCCAAGCCTAGTCTAGTCTAGTCAAGCCAAGCCAAGCCAAGCCAAGCCACGTCAAGTCAATATTTATTTTTACCTGAAGGTAAGTCCTCCGGCTGAAGACCGGGTTTGCAGGTGAGGGTCTTGGTGCCGTTGATCTCACGTGTCTGCAGTAAGACTGAGGCGATGGTCTGGAAGTTGTTGTTACAGGACAACGTGATGAGCAGGTGGAGGAGGAGACATTTGCTGTGCTCAAACACCTCTGGACGGTAGTGATCCATCCCTGAGGAAATGAACAGACCAGTCAGCCTGTTTCAGCACACTGGGAACTCTGGGACAAGGTGTTTGTTATGGCAAGTTCCCTTTTCCCATTTCACAACCTTGATCTCAGAGTCTATTGAAGATAACTGAACTGTTTGGTATTGGCTGTTTAAAACTGAATAAAAGATTTCAACCAGCGAGGCTTTAATGGAATTCTACAACTCTTTGTACTTATAATACAATGGTGATTTATAATATTAGACTCAAAATACTTAAGAAATTTTTATTTTAAAAACTGCAATCAACCATATAGTCATTAAATGTTAAGTCTGCAATGAGATTTGTACTGCATTACACCAAATATGTAAATATCATGTAATTGCCACACATTCTCACTCTTCCATCGCGTAAAATACGGACGCTTGGTCACGTGGCACAAGAAAGGGACAGTTAGATTTAGGAAAAGATCGTGGGTGGGGTTATAAAATGTATGTTTTAGTGACACGCGGGACAAGAACAGGACCCCCGGTCTCCTGGGTCAAAGAACACAGGACTTTGACCCAGGAGACCGGGGTTCATGTCCTGTTCTTGTCATCCACCCCCCCGACCAACCTCGCTACACTGCATTTCGGTCTTTCATACTACTCTCTACCTTTGTCGCTCTTAATACTACATCATCTTACAGCGCCGCGGCCGCACTGCTGCTCTGTCCGGTGCGTTCCATAAAGAGGCTGGAGGGTGCTATTTGCATCGTATCTGATGCTGAGAGCCACTGCCCAAGTGTTCGTTTCTTACTAGTTAGGAGTAATTACATGGATGGGTTTTACAGGGATGACTGATAATAATGTGAACTCACCCAAAAACAAGGCATGAAGCAGCAAAGGCAAGTGCATGGCCCAGTCCTCTCTCACACTGTGGTCCACCACCATCTCTGTCATGAAGATAACTGCTATATTACACCTAAAACAAACACAAACACATAAAGTGTAAAGCCTCTCAATCAAAAGAAACTCAACAACACGCCAAACAAATCTAATCCACAAAAACATGACTTTGAAGTGCACAGCCACCAAATGGAAAAGCTGAGTGGTGCTGCCTTCATCTGCAGCCATTTAAAGGTAAACTGTTGTCAGGTTATTAAAGGTCTAAGATCAGTCTGATCTCAAAGTAAACAGCCCTGGTTATTCTTTCAGAGTGACTAGCAGAAGTTTTCTCTTGACATTTTAATCTGGACTCAGAATGGCAGTCTAACCTGTGGAGTGGTCCTCTGGGCGTGATGGTCTCTGGCAAAAAGTCCACCAGTGGTGCCCAACATCCACCATTCAGAGGCATGGGCAGAGGATGGGGCTGATTGGTCTCAATGACAACCACCAGCCAATCAGCATAGGGGGGCAGAGGTTCACCTAAATGGAAACATAAAATTATACTGCTGACATTTATCACGCACACACATATGGCAAATTTCAATCAAAAATGAGAGTTTGTGGATTTTCCATTACTGGACAGGGCATGTGGGCAAATGGCAGACTGGAGATGCATTTAAATAATGTACAACTACATCACATCATAAAAAGAACTTACATTTTAAAAATTAGTTGTCAAAGGTGTATTTAAGGGTGGTTTTAATTGTAAAATTATACTTACAGTACTCACATTAGTCTGCAGGACTAATTCACACCAAGAGAGCATAACAAAGTGGTTTTGGGTCACTAGCAGCAGAGCACAGTCCTCCAGTGCTTCAGTGCCAGTTCTCACAGACGTCTTTTAAGAACCCAAAGCCAGTCTGCACTGCTCATGCATTATCAATGACACCATGCCGGCGGCCACCATCTTACCCTCGAACCACACTCACCAGACCATGACAACCACATTTCTTCAAAGGGTGTCTGCTACAGAAATACACTCACTCTTATCTTCATCATAAGATCCTCCTGAGCTGTTGCTGTAGCGTGATTCCAGGCGGTTGTGGGCTCTCATTATGTGGCTAAGCCTGAGGTCAGAAAATTAAAAAAAATTTTTTAAAAAGTATCATGATGGGCCTTGGTAGGACTATAATTAATCTAATGATAAGCTTCAAGATCTTGTTCTCTACCTTTCCTCATTCTCCTTCACAGTCTTGGTATCATCTGTGTCAGGAAAGCTCTCCTGGCCCGCAACAACAGTATTGCTGCTCAATGTGGTGCCTAGGAAACAAAAGAGTGACTTATGTTTTACAGTATGTTTAATGAAAGTTAACTGAGCATGAACGTTAACACCAACACTGCTCCACATTCAGCACTGAGATCTGTCCAGAACAAACAGTTTTCTATGGTTGGCCACTAAGTGATTCCACTGGAGCAGTTAGGATTTCCTGGTTGGTTGAGTTTTCCCAGTGTTCAGTGTGTGCGTGTGTTTTTTTTTTTTTTTTTTTAAATGTACCTGAAGCTGCTGTGGAGGTCTTGCTTGTAGCAGTGAAGCGATAGAAAGGAGGGCTATCACAGTGCTGCACCACAGGGTTGACTGGATCTGTTTGTTGCAACTCAAATATCAACTCCTCCATGGTTTGAATGGTGTTGTTCCGACACACATAGATCACCACCTTCTTGATCTGAACAAATATATCACACAATATCTGTAAGAAACTGGAAAGAACTAAAAATGTAAAAGTAACTACATGACATTTCCCAGTTCACCTAAATGATATGTCTTACATATGGCAAGAGGGTGGTGTCACTGCTGACACCACATAAGCTGATGAGAAACTGCAGTGCGGTTCTCAGATTGTTGCTCCACTTCTCATTGCTGACCAAAGTATTCCAGGCGTTTTCCATCTCGGGTCCAGGTAGGTCATCTCCATACTGACCAAAAAAGAACATAGCGTCGTGTTAGCTGCATTGACTGATTACACATGCCCCATTTCATTCCATTTTTCCCAACATGACTTTACCTTGGCGGTCATGAACATGAGGTTGTTGAGAACCATAGATGTGGCCTGTAAGGAGCCCCAGCCTGTGCCCTTCAGTGTGTGGGATGAACCTGTGCTGGTCGTCCGGATAGAGGCCTCATAATCTGAGGTGCACGGTGTGAAGCCCGGGAGCAGCAGGCAGCTATCCACCAGCTCGATGTTACTGAGCCAGGGCAGGAGGTAGGTTAGCATGATCTGCCTCCCATTGGAATGAGTGGTGGGGAACCTCTGGCTAACCTCTGGAACAAGCAGGGCAAAGGCAATCCTAACATCAGTATAACATCAGCGGGAACTGAGGTGTTTACATTCTACACGGAAATCAAACACATACTGTATACTCTATAATTTGCCGTTTAATCCTGATCCGCATATGAATTCAACTTAAACCTGGGAGTCCTTTAATCAATTTAAGCTCTCCGTGTTTCTGTGGTTGGTGCGGGTGTTCACAGATACAGTATGTGTGTGGGTGGTGGAAGAGTGAAACTTCTCTGAAAGATGAGCAAGTACCATTTAGTGGGTAAACCATAAGAAGATGACAAGCCTGTGAGAGTATTACAGCAGCCTGAAATACCGTGGCTAACCCTACTATAGCCACACACAGCACAAATGTGACACAAAAAGCTACCTGAGAATAGAGGTAGTGTGAGTTCAGGGTACATTCTGGCCAGCTGGCTGGAGAGCTGAGGCAGGGAGACACTGTAAAGAGGTGGCAGTGGACCGTGGGTGCCGTAGAGGATACTGTTTGGCTTCTGCTCTGCAATCTTCTTAGAGTACACAAACAACTTGGCTTCAAGAATCTGTTCAATGAAAGAGGAGAAATGTGTCATTTATCCATTAAACCACGGAAAACGACACAAAAGCACAACAGGCGACTATGCTCGTATATCTCACCTGCATGAGCTGCATTGAAATCTCATAGATTTCTCTGCTGGTGTCCGATGCCTTGAAGAGGACCAGATTCAGCAGTGTTACTATATCACTGGGGTAGTTTCTGCTAGTTAGGAAGGAGAGAGAAAAAAACGTAATGTTCAAGTATTAAGAAATCAATAAATATGTTCCACATAATGTTTGGGTTCATGTTTCTGAGATAATGCAAGCGGGTTAGGCCAGCTTCAGAAGAATAGCGAGCCCTTTCAGTGGATAAGCTGAGGTGAAGCCTAAGCTAATTTGCCAATGGTTTCCTCACTTGGACAAAAACCCTGGATGATCATACCTGATGAACATAACTGTCCTTGATGAAAACTGTGTTTCATGCGCAGGCAGCTGATCTGAACAAGTTGAAAGTTTGACAGAGAGAGTGTGGGGCTTTGTACCTGCTGCCACAGACTGTGGCGATGGCTTTGAAGCAGCCCGAGGCCAGCTGGTAGGAGCCTGTGTAGCAGCGATCCACAGCCCAGTTGAATAGGTTGACCTGGTCGGCGTTGAGCTCCAGAAGCAGGATGACGACTTCACAGCCAAGCTGGTGGACCTGAGCCAGGAGAAGATACCAACACAGACTCTCCTGAATTTCACATCTTTTTTTAAGGCTCCCCTGTATTCCTGATTTTACATTACAGAAAATATCTGAGGCTTTGTCTGTTTTAAAGATCCGGGGATTCAGTGTAAGCTTTACTTCTGTCATATTAAAAAGATTATGAATTGCACTGTCTTGGCTCCCTGCCCAGTTACTGCTACTCTTCAAGCTGTATAATGACAACACAAGGGCTCAAAGTCAATTTTGACAAGGAAGAATGTGTAAAATAAACATGCAAGTGCTTTATCTTGTATCAGAGCAAACTGAAATAAAGACAACATCAGACAAATGTATTTTGATACAAAACTCTTCTTCACCACTTGCCAGCCCTCTTGAAAGATCATGGTGAGCACTTGGCAATGTCTAGAGTTGGGCTTTTAGACAAAGCAGGCTTCAGCGAGCTATCAGAGGGGCTTTCTGGGTCAGCTCTTTGTTTAAACACACTGCAGTGGTAAAATATTGGCCACATACCCGCTGATCCTGGCAGGCGAGTATATTATCCAGCCAC
The DNA here is from genome assembly GCA_023566125.1 of Zingel zingel. Lineage (NCBI taxonomy): Eukaryota > Metazoa > Chordata > Actinopteri > Perciformes > Percidae > Zingel > Zingel zingel. The sequence continues at coordinate 3,788,605 of CM042316.1, read as the reverse complement.
TTATAGAGGTATCCGTCTGGAGAGAGGCCAACATTATCAAACACAGGCCCGCAGCACAGCACAGCAGACATGGCCTGGAAGAACAAAGTCAACAGTTGCAATAGGCAACATTGCACATAATGGTTGCAGGAAGTACATGTTTAGTTCCCAGAAGTCTTACTATGTGACGTTAAACTGCAGCGCTCATGTTTAACAAACGTCTGTTGTTTCTTTAGACCGTGAGATAGAAGTAGGACGAGACACGTAACAAAAATCTAATGTTGACAAACCCAGGATTTTTACTCACGCTGCAGTTCAGGTGAGAGTTTTCTGTACTAAATCTGTATTTGTCTTGTGGGTGGAAAGGAGTCCACACCAAACAACAGAATTACATTGAAAGAAACATCTTGGCTAGCAGAGATAGGATGGGAATGATTCAGGGGCTCCTTTTACCATAGGGATTTTTACACACTCAAGATTGCAAAAGGTGGCCTCTCGGTTCATAAAAGATAGTCGGTCAACGAAATAGAAATAGATTCCTAAAAAACATGTTTTACCATATAATTCTGCAATGACTGAGGAAATGTGTGGATTTATTGTGCACTTTGTAACTGGCTAAGACCAGACCAATCCACTGCCAAGATACAGGTTTCTGTTCCTACTATGCATTAGGGGGAAATATCAATATATGTAAGAGTTTGTGGAAGGTAATAGATTGCATCATGTACAGTATGTTTACCTTTAGGGCACAATATTGATATCTTGTGATCTGGTGATTCCTGTCACTGTAGCGGTCCAGAGGGGTGAACATGACGCTGAAAGGGCCGGCCCACTGACTGAAGAGGATGAAGAGGTGATGGCGCAGGCTCTGCTGTGGAAACAGGAAGCGCCTGTGGTGCACTGGGGAGGGTGACAAGAAAGCCTGTTATAGCTCTGCTCATTGAGAGAGTGAAGAGTCAGCCGAAATATTCAAGTATCTTAAACTCTTAATTAACTACTAAAGGTGCACATTCCAACGTGTTCATTAGACATTCAGTTGGGACTTGTGAATGCTTGGCAACCCATGAGTCATCACCTGCTCTGTCCTTAAGCTGCCCTATTTTTGGATCTACTCCCCTTGGGCTACGTCCAAATCAAGATCATTGTCAGGAGTCTTGTGCTCCATGTGCTGTGCTGCTAACATAAGCCGAATGGCAGCCTATTATATAATTCACAATCCACAAATTGATAAAAAAAGGACAGATGGCGAGTATCAGGCATCCATATAAGAGACATGTATTCAGTAATGTATTAATTGGACCTGCAGAGCATTGTCAGTGACAGAAGAGTGGTCTGACAAGAAAAGCCTTTCAGTGTGACTCTTTTCTGAGTACCTGGTACACATTGGATGAGGTTGGCCACCATGGCGCTGAAGTGAGCTCGGATGTCCTTGAGGATCTCTGCATCTTTGTCATTCTCAGCTTCCAGGAGCATCCGGGTTAGATCCACATACTCCAGGAACAGAGCTCCCAAGGCCAGGGTGTCACGTTCCAGAGCTCCATTTGTGCTTTAAGAAGAACAGGGAGACAAGCAATGAAAAGAAATTATAAACAGTAATATTTCAACTGATTTTACAACATCTGTCAACATGCAAACTGTACCATAGCAATTCATTATGAGGTACAGTAGTCAGTAGTCAGAAGTTTGGACACATTTTCTCATTCAAGTGAATGGGAAAGTGTGTCCACACTTTCTGACTGGTACTGTACTGTATGTAGCACAAATGTTATATCTTGATGATCCTGTTTCGTTATCTTACCTACTGTAATCTGTGTACAGTTAGTGTGATACTGTGCAATGTGAGGCTGAAATGTGTCAACTAAAGCTACACTGACCTGTCACTGATGACACCTGCATCAGCCAGCAGCTCAAAGATCCGCAGAAGCTGCAATCTCAGCAGGTCTCGTCGTTCACGCCGCTTCTTGTTCTGCAGAAAACCATTAAGAAGAAAAATCCTGAATGACAAAAGTCCTGGTAATAATATAATGAATCCATATTTAGTGACTGAGATTTTCTGATACACTCTCTGGTAACATTACAGCCCACTGTGTAGTTTACACATGAAATCCAACTGTATATATCTTGTTTATGTTGTGTACTGTGCTGTAAATCAAAATCAACCAACCTCCGGTCTTCGTTCTAACGCTTCTTTCATTAGAGGGTGTAGCTCTTCCACAAGTTCCCTGTGTGCAGCCAGTGAGCATATAAACAAGTCACAGTGAGATCAAATGCTTTATCAAACAACTACCGTCAATACGTTCAGTTAAATGGACAATTAATTCATTAGTAAGACTATTGTTATTTTTAAGGAAAAGAGATTTGAGCTGAAAATCAGATTTTTAGGAAACAACGTAGATGCAGCTGTGAATGGCAACAAGGCACCACTCAACTATAATCCCCTGTTTATCTTCACTTTAAATCCACCCACATACAGGTCAACATACACTATATAATAATAATAATAATAATAATAATAAAAATGGATTGTGCTCTGACTTTCAATCGACTTTTCCTGTCCCATCAAAAGAGACAAAATAAACACTACAGCAGCTAACATAAGATGCTGTGCTGCCATCCATCTTTGAAACCATCAGTTAATCCAAAAAATGGATGTGAAAATTGGTTTGTTAAAGGTCCCATGGCATGAAAATGTCACCTTATGAGTTTTTTTTTAACATTAATGTGAGTTCCCCCAGCCTGCCTATGGTCCCCCAGTGGCTAGAAATGGTGATAGGTGTAAACCGAGCTCTGGGTATCCTGCTCTGCCTTTGAGAAAATGAAAGCTCAGATGGGCCAATCTGGAATCTTCTCTTTATGATGTCATAAGGAGTAAAGTTACCTATTCTTTCTCTGCTTTGCCCGCCCAGAGAATTTGGCCCACCCATGAGAGAGAGACATCATGGCTTGAAAACAAGCGAAGCATGACAGTTGGTCAAGGCCACACCACCACCCTCCATCTTGCCCCACCCCCACTCTCCTCCTCAATAGCATTTAAAGCTAGCAGCAGAAATGGCACATCCTAAGGAAAGCTCATTGTGGGACTGGCTCTAGTGGCTGTCATTCTGCACCAAGGCTGAATTTCGGGAATGAGACTTCAGATACAGTATTAGGGGACCACTAAGGCCTATATAAAAGAGACTTCAGATACAGTATTAGGGGACCACTAAGGTCTATATAAAAGAGACTTCAGATACAGTATTAGGGGACCACTAAGGCCTATATAAAAGAGACTTCAGATACAGTATTAGGGGACCACTAAGGCCTATATAAAAGAGACTTCAGATACAGTATTAGGGGACCACTAAGGCCTATATAAAAGAGACTTCAGATACAGTATTAGGGGACCACTAAGGCCTATATAAAAGAGACTTCAGATACAGTATTAGGGGACCACTAAGGCCTATATAAAAGAGACTTCAGATACAGTATTAGGGGACCACTAAGGCCTATATAAAAGAGACTTCAGATACAGTATTAGGGGACCACTAAGGCCTATATAAAAGATACTTCAGATACAGTATTAGGGGACCACTAAGGCCTATATAAAAGAGACTTCAGATAAAGTATTAGGGGACCACTAAGGCCTATATAAAAGAGACTTCAGATAAAGTATTAGGGGACCACTAAGGCCTATATAAAAGCATACAAAAGCAGCATGTCATAGGACCTTTAAGGCAAAGAAAATTCTTAGAACTTCTAAAACACAGTTTTCTGATATACCTGAATATAAGGGAATTGGTGCGACCAAAGCCCAGAACTAATGACTCTGTCAACTCGATGCTCTCTGCCCTCATCAGTGGAACCAACTGCTTCAGAAGCCAAGCCACAGATGGGCTCCCGATAACCTGAAACATCAAGCATCCACGGTTCAGTCAGACAAATAAGTGCTTGAACACCACTAATTACACAGGGCTGCATTGAGATAAGCGTCTGTACAGTTAAAAATATATATCAGCATCGTGTTCCATTCATGTAAGGTCGCTGCTGTGTAATTCGATGCTTTGAGTTTGAATGTCAACAAGCTCTGTACAAGAACACCTGATCACGGAAAGACAAAGCAATTGGGGAATGAATAAGGTCAGAGGACAGGGAGGCAGCTACCTTGTTATCGTAGCTGACACCACTCTCGGGCGTGGCAGCGGCCGCGATCTCAGGTGTCGATGCTCTCAGATGGCCGGGGCTCATGATACTTGGCTTGGCAACCCCAAAGCAAAGGATCAGATAGTTTCTCCACAGGGTTAGATAATTGTCCCCACTGCCGGATGTGCTTGTCTTCTTTGCATAAACTGGGTTACTGGTGAATCATACAAAAAAGAAAATAATTATTTTTATCTGAGCTGTTTTTAACAGGTGATCTCGAGGAGAAGTTTATCATATGCAATGGGGAACTGGTATCAGGTGGCTATACTTAAAAACAGGAACGTTAAGTCAGGATGTACAGAAAATAGAAGCGTTGCATTTTCGAGGACACGTACTTTGTGTCTACCAGGGGCATGAGCATCTGCATTCGAGTAAAGGCGTAGGGCCAGGCGTAGCTAAGAGCTGTGGGGCAGTGTTTGGGCAGGTTGTCCTGTCGGAGGAGGCTGTATACACACAGCACCCAGGGGTCCTTCACCGACTGGGCAAAGATCCACACGTGTGACGGGCTTCTTATGTCATAATGACTGTTTACGAGCAGTGCGTTCCACTCCAAGAGCCACTGAAGGTCCACGTGGTGGCCAGCTGGCAGGGCGGCCTGCAAACAAGCAAGTGGGACAGCAGGGTCAAGGGTCAAAGGCCATGACCGAACTAGACATCCAAACAGCAACATGTCTTCCATCTCTCTTTTCATACTCATGCTTAAGAATAATTATTGAAATGTGAATAAGGCAGTTTTAAAAGGAAGTCCCACATCAGATAATCACACAGTATATTTAGAAACAGAATTTGATAAAGCATATAAGGACATTTACCATATTATCCAGTTCTCAATAAATCTTAGGCATCATGTTGACATCTTAATGGTTACATAAGTGAGAGTCCAGAGGTCAACAGCTGCTCAGTTCCAGCTGTTTTCCAGGAGGTTTTTACATGCTAGATCACTAAACCGAGCTTCTGTTTTGCAGTCAACGTAACATGTATTTGCTGTTTTGTGAACTAGATGCCACACGGCTTGATGTTTAACTGACACCGGAGCTTTACAACACAGGAGCTTGAATTTCTGCAGTTGACGCAAGTAATGAGCATGTCACTTTTCTATCTGGAAGTCAAGTTAAATGAAATGAATACAGTGTGAATAAATCTTGACTGAGACTCCAGGTTTAGTTTGAAGCTACCAACAACTTACTGTGTCAGAGACTGCAATGTTGACATAACTTTCCAGGATTACAGGGCTGAGCTGGTCCATGATCTCTATCATTGGTTTATCATCATCCTGCAGTTGACAAAGCATAAAACCACACTCTGTAAACATCCAACTTCCCTATATTCTGTCACCTGAATTTAACTCTTGTCTCATTTTACCTCAGACTGTCCGATGGTCATAAAGAGACTTCGTATCTCTTTGAGTATGGCGATTGCGAGTCTGCGGGTGCTCAGCTGACAGGAGCAGAGCAGCACGAGCGCCAGTCCCTCCACAGCATGCAGCACAGCGGAGTGGGGACCTCGCTCTGCAGGGATCTTCAGACTTGAGCTGGTCTGCAGCAGCTGCCACATAAAAAGCCAAAAAAAAAAAAAAAAGCTGATTTCACGGTTGCATGATTAAAGTGACACCTTTATACATTTGATTTATTTTCTTACAACACACATTTGTCACATTTGTTAGAGCAGAAAACACTGAGATTGGGATTAGTCTTTTCCCAGCCACAACAATATTTCATTATTGACACAAAGGCACGTACCTCGGCTGTGTGTATTTTAGCGGTGTCATAGCTCTTCCCAGGCGCGGCCAGGGTTAGTTTCCACTGTGAGAGAAGTTGCAGCAGTAATTTGAATGATGTATCCAACAGTCCCTGGTGAGTGTCTTGGACCTCACGTAACAGGAAGTTAGTGAATCCAAACAGAACGTCGTCACGCCAGTCAGAGAAATCAACCAGCAGGCTTTGCAAGGAATTCTGGGCTATAAGTCGCAGCTCATCATCCATGTGGATTGTCAATCTGACAAAGAAGACAAAGAAAGACCAAAATGAAACAGCTTTCTCTATAGGAATAAAATGAAGTCCCGTATTTTAAGTTGCTCCCCGACGCTGTATGTATAGCTGTCCACTGCTCCTAATACCTAGGATGGGTTAAATACAGTAATAGAATTTCACTACATTGTACAGTGTGTATGTGACGATTAAGAATAAAGTTTGATCCTTTTTTGTTTTTACTACCAATAAGTAGGTTATAGTTCAGATCAATTTAGCCTGAAGATTACCTGACAAGCAGGGATTTAACCACCTTAAAAACCCTTAAAGCCACCTTAAATGAGTCTGCTGCATATAATAAGATAAGTTGTCAAGCTTCCAGTTGCCTCACATCTAATCACAAAATAATCATAACGAGTAGGAAATATATGGATTGTGAGTGCATTTTCAGAGCAGAGCAGGATACCCAGGGCTTGGTTTACACCTATCGTCATTTCTAGCCACTGGGGGACCATAGACAGGCTCACATTAACCTTAAAGTGAAAATGTCATGCCATGGGACCTTTAAACACAGTAAAAAAATAAACTGCGTCATGACCTATCATGTGGATACTTTAGCTTTAGAAAATATAATCATAGTTGGCTGCCTACAATTAAAAAAAAGGGTTGGAGACACAAACTGGCGTAGCAGGAAATTCAGGTTCTTAGTCTGCACATTTGTTTCTCCAAAACGCAAAGATTAATAACACTTGTTTAGATCTCTAGTTAATTATCTCGTGATGACAGTCAGAGAGTGTGCCTTGTCTACCTTATAGAGGGGTTTTCACCAAGAGAGGCGACTCACCGAGAGAGCAGGTCTATGAGCTCCGGTTTGGACATCCCGTCAGGCAGGATGCGAGGAATGGCAGCGACGCACGTCCTGAACAAGTCAATCTTAGGCTTCCTTTCACCTCTGAAAAGATCCGATTGGTAGGTTAACTGCAAACGCTTGCTTTCAACATGTTCGTCTGTCAAGTGTAAACTGATCAAGCAAGCGTTGTGACAAATAACCAGATTGTCATGCAGGGTTAAATCAAGTTCAGGATGAGTTCAATGATGGGATTGTTTTTCTGACTTGAAATGTTTTGACAGTTAGGATGACACAGCGATGTGTGCGCTTACGTGATCATGTCCTCAGGCTCTTTGTTCAACATCTGAGCATTGGTCAGCATCATGCAGCGTCCCACCTCCTTGTCCAGGTGTCTCAGGATGTTGTCAATAGCCTTCCGCACATGAAAATAATACTGTGACATCCCTGGAAATGAAGATGACAGAGGAAAAACCTTTGATATCACTGTTACTCATCCGCAAAAGTGCATTATTTTAGTTCATTTTGGTATGCTGTATATACATTTCTATTTGTTTCTTTTGTAATAATACTGTAAATATTGTAAAGTAGGGGCAGGACTATATAAGCATTATGCTTCTGCCTACTGCTCCAACTCATCCTTTTTTGTTCTTTGATGAAATCGGACTGATTTATCTACATTTGTGTTTTAGTTCCGTGTTTTTTCCCCCCTTTCTTTTCTTCTTTTACAGTATGTCAATTGTTCAACATTTAATTCAACATTTGATGCTCAAGCTGTCATTGCTATCCTGAGCATGGCCTTTTCAACATTCGTGCCCGCGGTCTGGTTCACTCACCAATGACTTTGGCCTCCTCGTCTGTCAGCGTTTTGCTCAGGTACGTCTTCTTCACTCGGAGTGTATTCCCAGAGGGTAAAGTGCAGCCAGTGTTAGGCATGGGAGGCTCGCCGTCCTTCTGCTGCAGTTTATCGGCTATGACCAGGAATGCTCTCAGACCAATATTCATTCTCTGCACAAAAAAGAAACGTAAGGATCAGCTGTTTGTTAATCAATTTACAATATTGCATTATTAGTCCTGCGGGGGAAACTGACAATGAAACACCACATGAAGAAAATGCTAAAAGTAGCAAGAATAAACTTATTCTTAATTTCTTTTTAGAACTGTGACTTAAAGTAGAGAGCCCAGGACTGGACAGGACAAGGAAGCAAAGTAGTATTACTTTCAGAGAATTACATGCGCTGATTTACATTTTTCTATAAACACATCATTAAATGTTGAATGCGTACCTCTGGATTAAGACTAAAGGCCTTTGCGGGTTTCCCAACACAAAGAAGATCAAATATAATCTCTTTCATGGCAAAATCAAGCCTTTCCTGTAATGAAATAAGAAGAAAAGTGATGTTTTGAACCAAATATTGGTTTTAACTGAGAGTTACTTGAAATATCATGTGTGTGACAGTGTGACTTCTCTACAGTTCAGTATAGCACATTGTTGTGTTTACCTGTGCAATAAACTGGATGATTTTGACAAAGATATTGAGAGGCATGTCTCTTGGTACCACACTGCGGGATCCTTTGGGGAAAAGTGTTGTTATAATGGTGTTGAGGCGACTGTGGACACAGAGAAAAGAACACGTTATGAGGATACCTTAAACAAGCATTATACAAAGTTTTAAACGGTTGTTTAAATTACATAAAAACTGTTTTAACTGGTCTGGGCAGTACTCCATTGCTTGAGAGGAGTTTTTTTTTAGGACAAGTTTATTTTGAGCCTAATTAACACATTTCAAAAGTCTGGCTTGGCACGTTTGGGATTCCTCATGTGGGCTCAGACTCATAATACCGTCTTTAATGCTGCTGATAAACCCGTGGGCCACCGGCACCGACGATCTGGTGCAGGCCTGACCCCAGGACATAAAATAAACAGCATTCCTCTTTCTGCAAACACCAATAAAATCAGTAAAAAGGACAGCGTGTTTGCTGTAAAACTGCTACTTGAATTAACTTTTTTGTTCTCAACTTAAATACAGGAATATTTTTAGTACCAACCAACGTGTTTCAGCCCATGACCTTCATCGGCTTCTCACAATTATTTACTGATACATAACTGTAAAAGATTTTAAAAAACCGATGTGAGAAAGTGAGAAATTGTCATCCAAGCCCACTGGAAATGAACATCTGAAGAAGCAACTGTAAATGCAATCCAATACATCCTTCATGTTTGGCTGAGGCCAAGGAGTTCTAAGATAGTTACCCCTGTGTTGCAGTGTTGCTCTCACACTTGATTCTGATCATGTAGACCCACAGCAGGCGATACAGGGACTCCAATCCAACACGAGCCATTTTAGGGTCTCTGTTCTGTAATAAAATGACAATTATAAAACAAAATCAATGACAGAACAATTTTGCAACAAATGGCCACCTTAAAGTTAATTGTAGGTTAATTTATATTTACAGAGGTCATTATTGTAATCACGCTCTGCTTATATACTACAAATATTATCCCTCCTGTTGTCCTCGGGTTAAATTTGACTCCTTTAAAAAATATCTATATCAGAAATATGGGTTTCTTTTTAACCAAATTACCACAAACAAAAGGATGGATTCCATACAACGCTCATTGCAAATATAATTGATCACTTTCATTGAATTTCGGGTGAAAATTGATATGGTTTCAAATCAGTATCCTGACTAAACTGACTCAACATACGTTTCTCTGATCTAAACTATTAGTCAAAATAATTCATAATTTCTGGGTTTTTAACTCAAATATTAGGAATAATTACATATAAATGAGGTTTATTGACCATGAATTCCAAAAATTAGTTTAAAACTAGTGGTAGTAAGTTGGTGTTAGTGAAAACTAAAAGAAAATGGTAAGTGTTGAAAAAAGTTTTTGACCTGGGAGAACAACAAGGGTTAATCACTGACGAGAATAGTTACCGTAGAATTACTGGCCAAAGCATTAGTGCACTATTATCATGCAACGCATTGAATTAAATACCAAGTAACAATGTATACAGCACGGTGGCAAACATTCTGGGCAACAGGGATGCACATTTGATACTTACTTACTTACTTACTTAATCCTCTTAGGAGCGTAGATCATTGGGCACATTTGATACACACAACTTTTATGTATCCAAATAGTCCTCTATGATAAATATAGACCCCTGTCGTCTGAATTAAAGGCTGCTGGTTTCCAGGTGACGTTACCTTCAGATTTGAGAGGCAGTTGTTGAGGAAGACATGCCATCTGTTGAGGAAGAACTGTTTCTGGCTGACACACAGCAGACACGTCACCAACGGGTAAAACGCCTGTGTGGAGGACAGTTAGTGTTTAGGGTTCTTTCTTCTTTTTTTTTTTTTAAAGATTACTTTTTGGGCTTTTCTGGCCTTTTATTGGATAGGAAAGTTGAAGACAGGAAAGGGGAGAGAGAGGGGGACAACATGCAGCAAAGGGCCAAGGGTTGGAATTGAACCTGGGCTGCTACGGTAAGGACTTAGCCTTAGTACATGGGGCTCATGCTCTACCAGGTGAGCTACCAGGGCACTCTGTGTTTAGGGTTCTTTTATCATCATATACGGCATTGTTAAAATAGCTTCACATTGACTTAGATTAAACAATTATAATTTCCACCTTTAATATTTAAGTTTATCCTCTGAGTCGATCATTTGAGGAATTTTGCATTATCTCTGAACGATATCTAAATTAGTGCAATTTAAGACGTTAACCAGTTTTCTTTTGAAGACATAATAAGGTTTCCTCCTTTTGTTATGCTTTTTGCTGACACTGTACTGCTCATAAAACGTGGCTCTCAGCCATAATCGCCTCAGGGGAATGTAGAGCTTCTGTAAGAGCAAACTGCTGTTCCATGAGAGTTGTTGTCTTTCCATTTCACCGTGAACTGCTGTGGTGAAAAGCTTTATTGAAGACACTTTGGAAGGAAGGAATGTAACAGACGCTACTGTATATACTCCACTGCTTCCGTGCTCCTTTTTATGCTTTGAAATGGCAGCCCGTCTTCCCTCATAAATGATTTCTAGTGTGGACAATGACGTTGTAAGAGAGCGTTACACAAGAGTGACCATGTAATGCTTGAGGATTGGCAGAGACCACAGGCATCCAGGAAATCTGAGCATGCGGTAGAGGGTGTCAGAGTGAAAACAGAAGTGTACAAAAACTAACAGGGCCAACAATCAGTGTCAGTTTGTTTTCTGCCCATCGACTAACCAGAGAGTGCTTCTTTCTGGAGGACAAGTCCAGGGTTGTGTCGTACAAGCTGTCCACAAAGTTCCTCAGGCAGGGTACGTTCACTTCATTCTTCACGGCCTAGGACAACATCACACACGGTCACATGACAAGACAGTCCTCTGCAGAGTCATGCTATTTTACAATTTCAATGAAATACTGTGTAATACATTCAACACACACTGGAGGAAAACAACTTACTGCTGCAACAGGAACCAAAATTTCAACAAAGAGACCAGCCAAGGCATGCTTAATGTCCTTGTCCTTGACTTCCAGGAAATATTGGGCGCACTCCTGTAGAAACGAAGTAGTAAATGATTAAACACGCAATAAAAAATGTATATCACTTTAAATCTACTATACATGTACTTGAGTGTTTACCCAAGAGATAAACAGACTTGATACTGCATGGCCAAAACTGAATGTACAAAGCTGATGGGAAACATAGCCAAGAGCAAAGGGCAGCAAACAGCCCTGAGGATGTCCTGTACATATTTCTGGTGATTAATGGCCTATGTTTAAGTAAAAAAACAAAACAAAGAAAGTGTGAATCTTTAGCTTACAACATAAAATCCTCAGAGTCACTGCAGAGGGGCCGCCAAATTATTGGTTAATACTTAATAGTTATAAAGTGCTCATATTATGCTCATTTTCAGCTTCATAATTGTATTTAGAGGTTGTACCAGAATAGGTTTATGTGGTTTAATTTTCAAAAACACCATATTTTTGTTGTACTGCACATTGCTGCAGCTCCTCTTTTCACCCTGTGTGTTGAGCTCTCTGTTTTAGCTACAGAGTGAGGCATCGCACTTCTGTTCCATCTTTGTTGGGAGTCGCACATGCTCAGTACCTAGGTAAGGACTACTAGCCAGTCAGAAGCAGAGTATGAGGGCGTGCCCTGACAGTAGCTAGGTAAGGACTACTAGCCAGTCAGAAGCAGAGTATGAGGGCGTGCCCTGACAGTAGCTAGGTAAGGACTACTAGCCAGTCAGAAGCAGAGTATGAGGGCGTGTCCTGACAGTACCTAGGTAAGGACTACTAGCCAGTCAGAAGCAGAATATGAGGGTGTGCCCTGACAGTAGCTAGGTAAGGACTACTAGCCAGTCAGAAGCAGAGTATGAGGGCCCTGACAGTACCTAGGTAAGGACTACTAGCCAGTCAGAAGCAGAATATGAGGGTGTGCCCTGACAGTAGCTAGGTAAGGACTACTAGCCAGTCAGAAGCAGAGTATGAGGGCGTGCCCTGACAGTACCTAGGTAAGGACTACTAGCCAGTCAGAAGCAGAGTATGAGGGCGTGCCATGCTAGCAACTAGCGAGCATTATAACGTGTGTTCCAAAGTGACCACGTTTGTCTCTGAAGTAAAGGCTGGACTACAATAGAGCTGTTTGGAGCAGTTTGTGAACAGTGTTTTCTGTTGGAGATGGTAAGTCCCTTTGGGGGGGGGGGACTTTGGGCTTTTTCACTTTGTAAACCTAAAACGTGCACAAAAAGATATATAACACAATAAAGGGAAGGGGAAAAGTCCCAAAAGCATAATATGAGCACTTTAAGTATTCCCCCCCCCAAAATTAAAATATGTCTGAAAATATACATAAACATGAATCCAACATATTATTAGAAAAGATAAGTCGGCCTATTCAACCTCAACCACATTGATGATACACTTACTGGCCTGGCCTGTAAGGTAGCTACCCACAGATACAGGTAAGCTTATGGATTCACTGTGCCTTCCGCATGTATGTTAAACATAATGATGATTATTTTACTGGCTTAGTATTATAGGGCACCATAAAAATGTAAGTGTGTGAAGGCTTTAGGCCACCCTACACGCTGTTGTAGGTCCAGTTTATTATGCAACTCAATTTTATACAATATATGTAGTATGGCTTGTCTCTTTCAGGTTAGGGGGTCCTTGGCCTAAACAATGTTGAAGACCCCTGGTATACAGTTGTGCTCATATGTTTATGAACCCATGGATCCAGGATACTATGCATCCTGATAAAGTTCCCTTGGCCTTTGGAATTAAAATAGCCCCACATCATCACATCCCCTTCACCATACCTAGAGGTTGGCATGGGGTACTTTCCATAAGATCATCTCTCAATGCAAATCAAACCAGCTATTAGGCTGACTGAAATAAAACATGCCTAGGTATGGTGAAGGGCATGTGATGATGTGGGGCTATTTTAATAACAAAGGCCAAGGGAACTTTATCAGGATGCATAGTATCCTGGATCCATGAAATAACTAAAAATAAAAATCTGCCTGCCTCTATGGGGATTTAACATAGGGATGTGTATACTAATGCCTCTGTATTTTAAGGAAGAACATTTATTTATTTACGATACATTATTCATTCACAAAGACAATTGGTGTCCTTAAAAGGTTGGATTTTTCCTATTTTTTTAATTAAGGCATTAAGATCAATTTCCAAAAGATGATTTTGTATTCCTCTTTTTAGTCAACTTTAGCATGGGTTCATAAACTTATGAGCACAACTGTAGATTATAGAAGACTGTTGTACCTGCATGAACTGAAAAGAGGCTTCAAAATCTTCAACGGGATACATCTTAATTCGGAAGAACTTGACCCCCATGACAAGGGTTATAGTACTCTGGACTACATAAGGACTCTGCTCTTTCTGCCGCAGCTCCTTTAGCTCAGTCATAAACTTCTTCTTCACAGCAGGAAACCTGAGAGAAAAAAAAACAAAAAACTAAATGAGATTCTATATAAAGACTGTATAGCTCAGTCAGACAAAGCCCAAATCAGCACATCCACAAAAAGGTTCCTTCACTTCAGAGTCGTGACGCAGTGAAATACAGACAATATTCAGGGAGCATGCCTCCCAAAAATACCATCCCCTCGTCTTACCCTCAGTATGCAGACTCTGAGTCTGTGCCCCAAGACGAACTCCTCACTTAGCACCTGATCCCTTGCCTAAATTGAACCAGAGATGGGATTCTTCAGCTGGTCTAAATTTAGAAGATAATTCATCATGTGAGCTTACTATGAGCATATCTTAACCTCTTCCCTGGTGCCTGGTAGTGAAACTGAATACAGCTGTTTCTGCATCTTAATCATGTCAGTTATAAAGACACAAACAGTGATTGAGAAACCACATGTAAACTTGCTCAAAACAGCATCAATCTCTCTGCAGATACTCCAAATCCAACTATGAGTTGTTATACCTAAATCATTTAAGTTCACAGTAACAAATCTTTTTTTCTTTCTTGAACTCAGAGAAAAGTAAAGATAAGTAAAGAAAGTAAAGAGTGAAGTAGCTCCTGCTGGAAATTAAGCAGAGCACACTTTGGAAAGAAGGTATGCAGTGTGCTCACCCAGCCTATCTCTATTTTAAGGGTTTGTTCCTTGCTGCAATGATCTGAAAACTTCAAATAAACAGACATCAATTTCCAGTCCTAGTTTGGTGTGAAGGGGACCTGTCCAAAAGTGTGTTGTCCCTAGTGTCTGTTCCAGATGAGATGTTTTGCAGAAAGGCATGAGGAATGGTAACACACCATTATGATGTGGCATGAAACCAAAGCCCAACGGAGCAGAGAGTGAAGATTTACGAGCCAATCAAGACCGATGATAAAGAAAAACAATAATATTCTATCATATAATCATAGTTCTGTCTTTGATACTTACTTGGACTGAGCTAATACTCCTATGATTTCAGCATAAAGGTCTGCTACAGTGTGCATGTTGCCAGTGTTCGGACCATGATACCTGCGGGAAACACAACGTGAGACAGAGAAAAACAAACCTTAAAGATACTTCAAACTGAAAGAAAGAATGAACAGTGTTGAAAAAAAATCGAAACCTTACCCCTCTTTGTGTCTAAAGTGCTTAAATGCCAAATTAATGACTTCATTGACCAAACTGTCAAGGACCGGGTGGAGCGGCATCTAGTTTAAAATCAGGAGACTCAATGGCATGAGAATGAATGTTCAACAACACATTCATTTTTTTTTTTTTCAGCAGTAGTAACTCATAACAGCTCTACTTAAGTTTGATATCATAAAATAATGACATAAACTAAGCAGCTTTTGTGTGCAACAGTCACCTGTTTTAAAACTTCTATAAGTATAAGAGAGAAGATGAAGTCGATGGCCAAATCCCTCCTTTCAAGTAGATAATCTTTCTGCTGCTCATCACTGGTACGGAGAGGAAAAACAGAAGCAACAGGTTTGCTACAATCATACAGTACATGTGAGATTCCCCACTGCTTCTTTACATTGCCTAGAAATGGCACAATGTTGCATGTAGTAATCAATTTAATGATTCTCACTTCTTGGACTTGGTGTTGGCTCTTGGCCGGTACTCGTGCAACTCCTCATCTAGTCCATTTTGTCTTTTGTACCAGTCGAACAACGTGCGCAGGATGGAGGGAAGACAGTACTCAGCCAAAGAGCTCATGGTGCTTATCAGCTGGAAGAAGAGGACATACATAGTGCAAATGCATGTTTGTCTTTGGCAGTTAACATACCAAAGTAAGAGATAGTAATCAGTGTTTCCTTTGTTTATTTGTACAGCAATTTACACAAACCTTTAAGCAGCACGAGAGAATTCATTTACGTCTCATTATGTTTCCTACATTTGAACAATAAACGGAGTCGCGGGGGAAATGAGGGCGCTTTTAAGTAAATTCCAAAGCTACATTTATGGAGAGAGATGAGACTGAAGGGTGAGCTGGACCTCATTGGGACTATGCAGAGAGACAAGGTGCCCATGGGGAAGCCTCCCTTAGTTTTGAGGGGAGGGAGAGGGAAAGGAAGGAACTGGTGGGATGGGCAGGGCACACAGGAAGGGAGGAGAGTCTGGCTGGGCTTGGGAACACAGCGAGCCCTTCATTCAGCACGAGGCCGGAGAAGAATCCTGGCTCTGTGTGGCTGCTGAATGGCCTCACGCAGCAGCACAAACACACCTCTGTGGCTGTGAAAGAGCCTTCTCTGCAGAGCCACAGACCTGCTGGACACACCTAGCACAGAGCCAGTGGCAGGTAAACACTCCAGCCCTGGACTGAATCTGAAAGAGCTTTTGGGATGTGAGCAGGGCTTTCACCCATCAGTTCTTTCATGTTACAATGCATCATACTAGAGCAGTATTTAAAAACCTACCTACCTACCTACCTACCTACATGCCTAGGTAGGGAGAGGAAAAACAGTTCATTGATGGTCTTTTATATAATCACTTGCAGGTTATAATGTCGAACATTTGGAGATAAAAATACAGCCACAAAATGTCATCTTGTGCAGTGCAGGTCATTTCATCAGCTCAGTACATAACTTTTAGATCACTTTTGTTGCTAACAGCCGCTGTTACCGGTATTTCTAATTAGGGCTGCACAATACAAGGAAAATATGCCATATGCAATAACGTTGTTATATATCGCGATAAGGATATTACTTGTGATAAACAAATAGATATTAAAGTGTACTCAGTTCTGCATTTCTGCTGCACAGGCTTCTGTGAAAATACAACAACTTGCTTGTTGAATTTGAAACAAATGGAAGAAAATCTTTTCCAACATTCTTTTATTTAACAAATTGAACATTGAATTGACTTTCGGTCGGCACCAAGGTGCTTCTGGAAAACCGTTCGCCACCTCAGGAGGGGGAAGCGGGGAACCATCCAAGCTGTGTACAGTAAGGATGGGACGCTGTTGACCTCAACTGAGGAGGTAATAGGGCGGTGGAAGGAGCACTTTGAGGAACTCCTAAATCCGACTAATACGCCCTCTATGGTAGAGGCAGAGCTGGAGGATGATGGGGGATTGTCGTCAATTTCCCTGGTGGAAGTTGCTGAGGTGGTTAAACAACTCCACAGTGGCAAAGCTCCAGGGATTGATGAGATCCGTCCGGAAATGCTTAAAGCTCTGGGTGTGGAGGGGTTGTCTTGGTGCCTAAGGAGTGGCAGACCGGGGTGGTGGTTCCCCTTTTCAAAAAGGGGAACCAGAGGGTGTGTGCCAATTACAGGGGTATCACACTTCTCAGCCTCCCCGGTAAAGTCTACTCCAAGGTGCTGGAAAGGAGGGTTCGGTCGATAGTCGAACTTCAGGTTGAAGAGGAACAATGCGGATTCCGTCCTGGTCGTGGAACAACGGACCAGCTCTTTACTCTCGCAAGGATCCTGGAGGGAGCCTGGAAGTATGCCCAACCGGTCTACATGTGCTTTATGGATCTGGAGAAGGCGTATGACCGGGTACCCCGGGAGATACTGTGGGAGGTGCTGGGGGAGTATGGGGTGAGGGGGTCCCTTCTCAGGGCCATCCAATCTCTGTACGACCAAAGCGAGAGCTGTGTCCGGGTTCTCGGCAGTAAGTCGGACTCGTTTCAAGGGAAAGTTGGCCTCCGCCAGGGCTGCGCTTTGTCACCAATTCTGTTTGTAGTATTTATGGACAGGATATCGAGGCGTAGTCGGGGTGGAGGGAGGTTGCAGTTCGGTGGGCTGGGGATCTCATCGCTGCTTTTTGCAGATGATGTGGTCCTGATGGCATCATCGGCCAGCGACCTTCAGCACTCACTGGATCGGTTCGCAGCCGAGTGTGAAGCGGCTGGGATGAGGATCAGCACCTCTAAATCGGAGGCCATGGTTCTCAGCAGGAAACCGATGGAGTGCCTTCTCCAGGTAGGGAATGAGTCCTTACCCCAAGTGAAGGAGTTCAAGTACCTTGGGGTCTTGTTCGCGAGTGAGGGGACAATGGAGCAGGAGATTGGTCGGAGAATCGGCGCAGCGGGTGCGGTATTGCATTCAATTTATCGCACCGTTGTGACGAAAAGAGAGCTGAGCCAGAAGGCAAAGCTCTCAATCTACCGGTCAGTTTTCCTTCCTACCCTCACCTATGGTCATGAAGGCTGGGTCATGACCGAAAGAACAAGATCCAGGGTACAAGCGGCCGAAATGGGTTTCCTCAGGAGGGTGGCTGGCGTCTCCCTTAGAGATAGGGTGAGAAGCTCAGTCATCCGTGAGGAGCTCAGAGTAGAGCCGCTGCTCCTTTGCATTGAAAGGAGCCAGTTGAGGTGGTTCGGGCATCTGGTAAGGATGCCCCCTGGGCGCCTCCCTAGGGAGGTGTTCCAGGCACGTCCAGCTGGGAGGAGGCCTCGGGGAAGACCCAGGACTAGGTGGAGGGATTATATCTCTAACCTCGCCTGGGAACGCCTCGGGATCCCCCAGTCGGAGCTGGTTAATGTGGCTCGGGAAAGGGAAGTTTGGGGTCCCCTGCTGGAGCTGCTACCCCCGCGACCCGATACCGGATAAGCGGACGAAGATGGATGGATGGAACATTGAATTGAATATAAAAGGCACCATTAAAAAAAGCATGACAGTTACATTTTAAAGTGCCGTTTTCTACTGATATTTTCTTTCAACTGACCCAAAAAATCTCTGAGTGTCTTTTGCGATATGTCGCATTTGCCAAAACAATATATTGTGCAGCCCTATTTCTCATCACTTACTTGGTCAAACTGAGGATCTTCTCCCCTCTGCAGTGACTTTGTTAATGGCTTCTCCTGAAAACACAGAGACAGGGAGTCATTTTACAACTTTTGTAGGATTTCTTATTTGTACAAAGTCAAACTGGCAAAGTTCTCTCAAGTTTGGTCTGAAGCTCGTAACTCTATCCGCCCTGGCTGGAGACAGTGTGGAGTACTTTTGAACGGGGACTCATTACAGCCCAGCTAATTAGAGAGCCATCAATCTGTCTGATGCCAGGCATGAGCAGGAAGAATCAGATATTAGAGATGGGACATTCATGACAGCTCCCATTATTACAGTCTTCTATCATCTGAGATAAAGGCCTTCATGAAGGATTCGGGTTGTCTTCTCCTGCTGTAAGGACAGTCCTGACTTCTGTATATCATTAGTAGCACATCCTATTTGGAAGTAAATGAAGGCTTTAACATCTTTAAAAAGGCCTTCAAACTGGGATGACACCAGAATAAAACTTTCTTAAACATATAAATATTTGATTAACTTCTTTGGACCAAGTGTTCCTAAGATATTTCTAATTGGTTTAATGAAGTCCTTTGTTTATTAGTGCATTTAGGGGGGAGACACTACAGGTTAAATAGGGAAAATGTTTTAACAAATAGATATCACTATGAAACTTCCTCAGTTGATTACTTATATTAAGGCGATATGTTTTTGTATTACAAGTTTTCTGAACTGGTATTTTTAAATACGTAAATTAGGCATTCTATTATTGCATACATTTCCTGAACAGAACAAGTTTAATTTTGTTGACATATTAGAGTCAAAGTTTCTTACAGTTCTTACAGTTTATCACTGCAGTGGTGGCCGAGAGGTTAAAGAGCAAGCTTGTGACCGGGAGGTCGTCGGTTTAATCCCCAAACCGACAGGATAAAATCTGGGTGGGGAAAAGTGAAAGAGCAGCGCTTGTCCCTCCCTCATCACCACCACTGAGGTGCCCTTGAGCAAGGCCCTTAACCCCAACCGCTCCAGTGGAGCTGCTCAGTGGCCAGCAGATCAGACTGTGGTTGTACTGGGCAGCTTCCAGGTATGAATGTGGAACTGTGTGAATGTGACAGGTTGTTGTTGCAAATGAGAATTTCTTCTCAATTGACTTACCTGAAATAAATAAAAAGGTAAAAAAAATAAATAAATGAGAAAAACGAATTTTGAGAAAACGGCCTTTAAGTTATGTATTGCAAAATTCCATACAATTTGCAGGTAAATAGGGCAAAACATTTTAGACAGATCACCATGAAACTTCCCCAATTGATCACTTAAAGCTGTTACACACCAACCAGACGGCCGACCGTCGGCAGAAAAGGCAGTTGGACTGATCAGTCGGGTCACCGAGGTCCAAAAGGCGCCAAGAGGCGACGCCGACTTGAGCATGCGCTCTGCGCAAGCGTGAAACGTAATACGTCTCCATAGCAGCAGGCGGCGCTGCTCTGTATCGTTTCCCAGAAAATGAAAACCGGCAGCTGATTGGACGAACGCGTCACGTGGTTCTTTTTTCTCCGGAAATTCACAGCCAGACTGTCATGGCGGCTCGTTCAGAATACGATCTCATATTGGACTAAAATAGTTCCCCGAAACATGTTTCTGAAAACATTTTAAGCGAGAAATAGGCCGTGCAGTTTCTGAATCTGTCTTCATTTCAGATTGACAAAGGTCAGTTTAACAGATTTTCGTCAGATTTTGAGAGGCTCACCTGCTCGCCATTTCCGGGTGAGTCCCGACGGCCCTGTCTCCGACTGAGTAGGTCAGGTCGGCCCAAATAAAGGCCGACGCCTCCTCCGACTGATGACGGCACGGAACACACCGAACAGACTCAAGTCACCGACCTCGCCAGACGGTCTGACGGCCGATAATCGGGTTGGTGTGTCAGCGCCCTTATACTGAGACAAGTATTCTTTGTATAACAAGTTTTCTGAATGTGTATGTTTAACTATGCAAATGAGGCATTATGTAATGCTAACGTTTGGTTAATTTAGGAAAAATCTACAGGTGCAAATAGACAAACTGTAGGAAAGTACCTAAATGTGTATTTGGGATGTTTTATTTATTTTATTTTCCTGAAAGAAGACTCAAAATTTAAAAATGATGTTTTCGCCTGTAGGGTCTCCCTTTAAGAGACGAAAAATGCTTAAATTAATGATTAATAATCACAGTAAATCTTCAGTATACAATTACTGAAAATCGGCCCATAAACTATTTCGTTCATCATAGAAATGACAATTACCCCGGCCTATTTCAAAAATGTATTCAAACTGACTACAGATGGTTGAATATGAAAGATTCAGTTGCGTAAACAAATTCACCTGAATGATGAGGAGGAGAGAAGGGACAACTGTATGCCAATAACTACAAGGCAGCAAGGCTGCACGATACGAGAAAAATGTCAAATTGCGATTATTTTGACTGATGTTGCGATTGCGATATAATTCACGATATTGGAGGGAATGATCAATTTATTGGATCATCATTATCATTTTCATTGAAACACAAATACAAATGTACTATAGTCATGTAGTGTGATTTTTGCGAGAATCTGTTCCAAACAAAGATGTTCTCCTTAAGTCTGTAGGATGGGATCTGTAGTCCGGGACGTCTCTGCAGCCCCACAGTACTAAATTCAGAATGGTTTGACACATATTTTTCCTTTAACAAATATTTCGCCCCCCCTGCGATTTGGATATTGCACTAGTCCATATTGCAATTTCGATAAAATTGCGATTAATTGTGCAGCCCTACAAGGCAGGGCTAAAACAAATTACTCATCCAATTCTCCACTGAGAGGAAAGACAACGAGAGACACATCCTGCATGCAGTTCTCTGGAGGGACTTACACTGAAAGGAAGGGGGGTGCACACTTTCCCTGTGGTAATTAACACTTCCCTGCAGACTGGGACAGCTGACTAACAGCTTCCAATAAATCATAGTCCCTAAAACTGGAGACTGCCATAGCAACCACAAGTAAACTGACCGTACGTCAGACCTGTGCAACCTGCATACAATTATTGTAAATAGTATTTAGACCAGCCCTGGGATCTGTAGAGTTGGGTGGCACTTTTATTTGATTTCCTTTCTCCCGGTTCCCCTACGCTGTGGTGTAACAAAGGGTAGCTATTTGTGGTAAACAATGCTAACGTGCCATAGGACACAAAGATGCAGTATGGTGATTACTGCTGTCTGAAGCTTTTCTTAGTATTAAGGATCAGTTGGTCATTTTCAGTTGACTTTCAGCAGCACTCGTGAGATACTAATGTGGTTCTGGGAGCAGGTGGTGAGTGGTGCAGTGGCTCTTCCCTGTCTGCCTGACTGTCTGTAAACAGAATCATTTGTGACAGCTGCTATTGTGGCCCTACCGATCGGCTTCAACCTCCACTGGACAAAAAGGCTCTTAAAGATTGTATTAGCAGCTTTTACCTTCATCTAATTTTCCAGAAATAGTCGGTATCTCAATAACACAGTAGATAGAACAAATACAAGATTACAAGTCAGTTCCAAATTATTAAATGATTTGCTGATTAATATTTAAACCTGAAGTACTTTTCTAATCAAAATAACAGGCATTTGGCTCAGAATGGTCTTGGCCTATTCAAATGTGATGAATAGACTGTGAAAGAAAGCCAAACATTCTCTGAATCTAGCCTCTTATATGAGAAGATTTGCTGCTTTTCGTTGTCATCATCATTCTAAACTGAATATTTTAGGGTTTTGGACATTTGTTTGAACAGAATAATACATTTGAAAATGTCACCTTTGGCCTTTTTTGACCTTATATATACACCTTGGCCTTATATACTAACTAAACAATTGATTGATTGATTGATTGATTGATTGATTGATTAATCAAAAAACTAATCAGCAGATTAACTGAAAATGAAAATAATTATTTGCAATAGTTGCAGCCATACTGTAAAGTAACAATGCAGTGTGAGTTTACTGTACTGAACAGTGAAGTGAGGTTGACATCTATGCAGAACTTTTACTGGTAATGGAGTATTGGTTTAGTTGTTGTATTGGTACTTTTACTTAAGTAAAGGAATTAAATACCTCTTTTACGACTGTTGGTAATTCATTACGGTCAAACGAGCTACTGTCGGCCTGTCTATCAGGCTTCCTGTCTGACCTTGTTATAGCGGTTTACAACCTGGGGGTCGGGGGACCCACAAGGGGTCATACGTTGATTAACAGGGCAGCAAACAAGAAAACAAAATTCTCCTACAAAATAAAATGCTTATTTTTCTCTAATCTTTCTCACTGTCTAATTGAATACAGTTTTAGCAGCCTGTAACATCATTGAAATGGAACTATCTGTAACAACTTTGCTCAAGATTAGCTTAAACTGCACACAACTCATAGTCTTGCAACTTTTGATGAGCAGTTGCAAGATTCACAAGCAAAAAAAATTGTGTCTGAACTTCTGAAGCAAAACACATGAGACAATCTCCACAATGTTTTTTAAAAAGAGCAACAATCCCCACAGGACACAAAGAGCAGTAACCCATCAGTCTGTCACTCTCTGCCGACTCACCAGTGGCTCAGCCATGATGATGCGGATCTTGCGCTCTGACATGGTGGTGAAGTTGGCGAACAGGCTCTTGAGGACGTACTCGCCCGGCTTGCTCTCCGGGTCAATGCTGATGGGCATCATGGCCGGGGGACCCTTCTCTCCCTGAGGACAGCAGACTGGAGGGATGGGGGGTTTACTGTATCCGTTCCCCACGGGCGAGGCTGCGGAAACGACACAAAAAGCACAAGATGGTAAACAATTTAGTGAAGTAAAACATTGCCAATTCAAGCACAAATAAGTGGGACAGGACCAGCCACGGATCTGTTTACAAAGAGAGATCACCAAATAGAGTATTACTGAGAAGCTTCCAAACATGGACATAAAGTTCAACATGTTGAACATTCCTGAGGGAGACTGTCCAAAGGGCACCGGCTTGCCCCGAGTCTGCTCTTTCTTTCCTACTGCTACAGTGAACGGAGCGCATATGGAAATTAAAACACCACGGCCAGCAGCTGGTGTTTTCATTTCGTACCAAAGATGTTATTGCCCTTTGAGGGAAGCAAAAATCTTGCGCATGTGACCATCCTACAGCCGGTGTTATGATGTGGCCCACGTTTAATTCCAGATGGCTTTGCCTAGGCCAAGCTAACACACAAGTTAAAGTTTACCTCAGTGTCACACTCTGCTGCTTCCAGACACAAAAGTGCTAAATATAGTAAAGAACCACATTAAGCCTGAAACACTACAACCCCTAACTGCACATCCACCTCACAAATAGCCATTAATCTGATGTGTACAGCACAGAAGAGACTAACTGCCTCACAATGACAACCGCATTTCCTTCAGCTAATGCATTCTAAGTGTTTAAAAGTGTGTGTGTGTGTGTGTGTGTGTGTGTGTGTGTGTGTGTGTGTGTGTGTGTGTGTGTGTGTGTGTGTGTGTGTGTGTGTGTCTGTGTGTGTGTGTGTGTGTCCATGTAATAAATAAATGTGAAATCACATCAGCAGCAGCAAAGTACAGCCTGCACGGTGTCAGGAGCACATTACATCTGCCAAAGTCACATATCAAACACCAGGCTTTGTGGTGAACATAAGTTGTGTTTTCTTTGCTCGTTAATGGATCAAAATAGTAATAAGTCCCTGTTAAAAAAAATGGTTGGGTTAGAGATTACTAAGACAAAATACAGTATATGAAAAGACCTCGGTTGCTGCATATTAATGAAAAAACTGTCATATTGAGAGATTTCTCTGAGAGTGTAATGTTGAATTAAATTAATGTAAGATATAAGTATTTATTTTTAAAGGAGGGTATTTATTTAAAAAATATATCATCAAAATTGTTTATCAGTGTAGAAGCAGCAAGTATGCTGTAGGCCTGTACATCATGTTTAAGCATGCAGACCCGATGAATATTGAAATTGAAGTAATTTATGTTCATGTAGTCATGTTGTGACAAGACAAAAACCTACAGTATGAATTAAACAGAGGAATCAGACAACTGGCTATGTAATTTAGTGGCTTCTGAAGTCTGCCAAAAGAGTACTCAAAAGCAGGAACAATCTTCTTGCAGATCAAAGTTTGAGAACATAAAAAAAGGCTCTAATGAATTATCTGAAGCGCTTTACTCAAAACTATTACCTCTTCACAGGTAGTCGAAGGAAACTTAACAAATGCACACACAAAAAAAAACAAAAAAAAACAAGGAACTGAGATACACATCAGCAGAGACAGGAGTTAAGCAAAGTGCCAATCAGCATTTTTTTAGAGGCCGTACAGTGTGAATAAGCAGCTCTGACAAAGCTGCGCAAGAGAAGCTGGAGAAACGCCGTAGAATGAGTAAACAAGTCTTCTTCTCCAGGACATGAAGCGCTCGGATATCTGTCCAGGAATGCGCAGCATGTGCAATGATCTCTGGCTTTCAGAACATGCTTCCCTCACTTGTGGCAACTCAGCACCTACCCAGGCCCTTGATGAAGCTGATGACGCTGGCCTTACTCCAGCACACAGCCGTCCCGTCCATTGTGGGGAAGGAGGAGGATATGGTATCCAGGGTTGTCCTGAATCAAGGCAAACGCTTGCTAGTAAAATCCACCAACGTCCATGTCTTGTTGTGTGTCAGCTGGCACTATCCTGCTGGGCATAGTTTCCATGGTGCACAGAGCCAACAGCGGGTGTGTTTTAAAAAGTGGGAGTAGCGTTTGGTACAGGAGACCACGCAATCAGTCTCTCTCTCTCTCTCTCTCTCTCTCTCTCTCTCTCTCTCTCTCTCTCTCTCTCTCTCTCTCTCTCTCTCTCTCTCTCTCTCTCTCTCTCTCTCTCTCTCTCTCTCTCTCTCTCTCTCTCTCTCTCTCTCTCTCTCTCTCTCTCTCTCAGCTGCTTCTGCTATGGCTTCTTCTAGCCTTGTGACCAGACGGTGCCTTCCAAGAGTGAAGGTCAGGCAGGAATTTTTAGCTGAGGCACAGTGCAGTGATGAGGTCCAACATGCTATGGTGGCATAGTTGTGTGACTATATTTATCCCAGGGCACACACTATACTACTGACAGAGCAACCCTCCCCTTTCCTCCACCATCCTAAAGCACGAGGGCCAGACCACCAGAGTGTAAACACCATTGTTGACCAGCCACTGCTTCAAGCACTTTACTCAGCAAATCAGTAAAATATCAGATTTTTAAGTAACTTCCCAGCAACAGAGAGTCTGGATTAGGGCCACACGAAACGAGGAAAATATGCGATAATGTTGTTGAATATCGCGATAACAATATGACTTACGATAAATAAACAGATATTAAAATTCCTTGTTGAATAAAAAAAAAAAAACAAGAAAAAATAATTTCCAACATTATTTTATTGAAAATAATTGAATTGAACATACACTAATAAAAAAGAATGACAGTTACATTTTAAAGTGTAGTTTTCTACTCATACTTTCAACCAAACATTTCTGTGTGTCTTTCGCGATATGCCGCAGCCTTTGGCGATGTGTTTATTGCTAGGTTGATATCACGATGACGATAAAAAAACAACAACAATATATTGTGCAGCCCTAGACTGGATGCAAACCCGTCTGATTTAATGTTTTAACCCTTGTGTTGACTTCGGGTCACATTGACCAGTTTAAAATTTTTGTTTCATATCAGAAAATATGGGACGTAGAAATAAGCGCTGAAAATGTGTAGAAGAAAAATTAAAAAATTTAAAATGTTGGAAAAAGCAAAAACAAACGTCAAAAACGTCGAAAAAATTAGTTTTTTTTTCAAGGTTGAAGGGAAGACAACACAAGGGTTAAAGGGCACAGCGGGTTCTATAAACTTAAATCGACATATCATTTTATCTAAATTCTCCCATGTCGATTAATTCAACTGGAAATGGGAGGTGAAGAAAGCAACCAGTGTGCATATCAAGCCCCTTCTGTTGCTCTGGGCGCTGCACGAAGACTCAGACGCGACATGTGACTCTGCAAACAAGGAGCTCGGGCACAGTGTGCCTTACATCATCGCCAAGCTGGAAACACCCTGGGCATGGTGGTGCTCCCGAGAGGACAATGCAAACAGGCTACAAGTGTCTCTCTTGCACACGCCCATACACACATGTACAAAGAATGCAGTTGACTAAATGCATCCACAGAGACTGTCCCGCTGAGTAAACAACCACTTTAGCAGTCGTTTGTGAACAGAGTGGGTGGATATTTAGATACCACTGACCTCCTTAACTGGACTAGAAATTCCAATGTCAACATAGACCTTTGGGAGCGCAGCTCCAGCTGCTGTGAGAAACATTGACTCTGCATTTCTGTTAGAGTACTATTTTAACCTCTCCTTTACCACTGTACATTATTTATATGGTATACTACTAGGCTGGGTATAAAGGGACACTGTTCAGGAGTTAATTCAAATGTTTGCGTCATGTAACGTAATGAACATGACAATGTTGTTGACTGGTTTAGATCATAAAGTTTTAGGCCAAATGAAACAACCAGAGTCCCTGTTACTGTATCAGCCAGATGTGCCACACTGACTATATTTCCATATTAAAATGAAACAGAAGAAGTCATTAGAGTTTACTCTCTGACTCAGTTTAGATCCTGGAATGCTGTCTAGAGTTGAAGCTGAACTATTTTTGCTTAAATTTATCAAAAGAGGAAGCAACAGCTGGAGCCAATGGAGCAGCAACATCCCGATTCTAATACATTATCACAAGGTCAGAGTGTGAGTGTCCCAAAAAATAGGAGAGTGGAGATAGCGAGAGAGTGATTACAGAGCTCTGTGAAAAGCAGATTAAAATGTCAGTCTCAACCGACTGACCATCAGCCCTTTTTTAGCACGCTGACATCATGCTCGAAACCACTGCCTGCTGTGAGAGAGTGTTTCATTTATATAAGTCCCCGTAGAAACGCCTGCATCTGTCTCTTCCAGTTAAACGGAAGGGATTCGTCTATGTATAACTTCTGCAATTTCATTCACTGTTGAAACACTATTTTTAGCTCCTCAAAAATAGAGCACACGTATTGCACTGCACACACAGTTGCACCAGGCTAAAACACGGAAGAATTGCACAATATCTTGTTTTTCTTATCGTTATCACGATATCAACTTGCGCAGTAAACACATTGTAAAAAGGCTGCGACATATCACGAAAGATACTTTGAGATTAGAGTTATTTGAAAGAGAGTATCAAAATCTACACTTTAAAGTGCACAGTAATTTGCTGTATTTTATCAGAATACTGAAAGCAGCGGAAAGGCAGTACATTTAAGTACATTTGAATATCTGTTTATTTATTGCAAGTAAAATCGTGATTGCAATATTCAACAACATTATCTAGTATTATTATTTAGTATATTTTCCTCATAGCGTGCAGCTCTAATGAGCACAATAGCATTTCATAACAGAAACAAGTGAACTGAACAACAACATGTTTGACTACTCATCAGAGGAGCACTCGGCTTACTGCAGCTCATCTCCTGCTCTGATTGGTTGATGGTGGACCGGCCTTCAGGCAATTTGAACACCAGACCTGACGCTGCTGCTGCACAATGCCAGTTCTGTGAGTGCTGCTAGTTGTCACTGTTTTATTAGAGCTGGACACACTGACTGATGAGAGACCGTTGTCTAAAAGGACCTTGACTTTGTTTACCTTGTTGTCACGGTGCCAACAGTATCTAATATGACTGGAATCCTAGTGTTTTCAGATCAGTTTCTATTAACGACGCTGTCTCTCTTGCCAGCTTGTGATTCATTACGTAACAGCTCGTGCAAATGGGAGCAGAGAGATGAGACTAGGAGATCACTTACGTGATGTATTTAATGGAAATGTTAAACGCATAGCCGTGGGTTGCTGCTGATACTGTGCAATGAGTGCCTGTGCCTTTATCAGCACAGTGACCCACTGAGAATTATGCAACATCATCAGGAGATGGCTCAATAGTGAGTGTGTGGACAAGGACAGCATGTTCCATGGTATCTCTTTTCATTCAGATTCAATAAATATGTACGAGCTACCACACTGCCTGAGAGGTGCAGCTGACTTGCTAGCATAATTCACTTTAGATTTTAATCATTGTTATCTGTCAGATATAGCTTTAGTTGCTAAATTGTATTTGGGAATTCATACTGCAAATGTTTCATTGGCTAAGGTGCCACTTCCTGGTTTGGGCTGTTTGTTTTTCTTCCAAAAGGAGAGTCCATCTTCACAATCCACCTCTCATATCTTACATAAATCAGAATTATGCCATGATCAGATGCAGAAAGACCTCCTATCCCATTCTCATGGGCCACGATGGGAGCCAGTGGAGTTGTGAGCTCTACACAGAATATGCGACCAAGCTGAACCTCCACTAATCCTATTACTGTGCTCTCGCACTTAATAAGAGCTATTTTAACTCTGTCAGACACTCACAGGCTAAAGTAGAATAAGGCGAGAATTGAAAGAAAAGCAGCAGGAATGAGATGCTGACTCACCATCAGCAGAACTTACTGTAAGGACACAGGTTAATCTAGGTAATGGTAACTGTACCACGGTCCTGTGTGTATAATGTGCAACTTCTTCTCAGCCAGTAACTCTTGCTAGATACTTGGACACTTATGTCTGCAGCTAAAAGTATGATGCTTCCAAGTTTACAGCAACTGCCGTGCTGAACAATAAAATCACACTCAATCTACAACAAGCAACAGCACATCCCCGTCACAGACCACAACAAGAAAAAGAGGCTATAAAGTCAGGTTCCCCTTAGAGCTGCAGCCTCAGCCAGTCAGTCAGCTCTGTCAGCTGGTAGAGGACAAAAACCATAACAACAAGAGACAAACTGCTACTCACTGCCGCTCCACGATTTCAGCAAGGATTTGATGCTGATTTCAAAGAAGCCAGAGTCCTGCTGGCTGGCCATGGCTGCCGCTTTCCGTTGAGTTTCCCTCCAGTAGCGGCAGCAGCTGAGCTGGGACCAGCAGGTAGCGCCTGCTGTCACCTCTCTGTGACGCAGACAATGTTGTGCTGACGAGACCCTGAGTAAACACACAAGCACTGCTTCACCCCTCCTCGTGTCCTACCCTTAGCTATCAGCCCTCTCTCTCCTTCCCTTCACACTCTCTCAACATCTCTCTCTCTCTCTCTCTCTCTCTCTCTCTCTCTCTCTCTCTGAAGCTATGGCAGGCAGTGGGCGGCAATGCAAGCTGCTTTTAAATAACTGCGCGGAGGCTGAGAGTGCAGGAAGCAATCCTCTTAGCGGAGTGCAGTTAATAATAACTACTGGTTTGTCTGCGTGCAGGGCCGGATAACGATGACAGTGCTGGGTGTGTGTGTCTTTCTGCGTGACTGGGAGCATCTGACAGGCCGCCACCACTGACGGAGGAGACGGGGGAACGCGGCAAGTGCGACACATAACAGGGAACATCTGGGAGAGCAGTGGACAGCAGAAGACACTAAAGTGAGAGGGGATTTACTGCACACAAGGGATCGGCATGGGACTAGGGCTGACTGCTGGCTTTTAACCCTTTTATGTGCACCGACTTTGTCAAATAAAATGTCAAATATTGTGCATTCCTTTATTTTTTCACACATTTTTCTTATTATTATAATCATTAGGGGGCAAATTATCTGTATTTATTTATTACTTGATTAATCAGTATATCTACAAAATATCAAATAATAGAGAAAAAGTTTCCCAGAGTCCAAGGTGACATATTCAACTTGCTTATTACAGCTGAAAAACAGTCCAAGAGTATATTTTAAATGCTAAAAGAACAGTAAATAACACGAAAAACACAAATAAATGACAATTAACAAAGTAATTAATTTCCTTGAAGCAACTGTTTTTAACCTACCAGTTCAATACTATGATTAATTAATTACTTGGGTAATAGTTTCAGCACTATCATTATCATGTATTATCTCTTAAATCATGCAGCAGCTTTCCCTTCATTACTGTTGTTTGCATGACAGGAAAAAAAATCAATAGATAAGAATATATGTATTGCAGACATGCTTAAATGGGATACAAACAGGCTACAGTTGTATTTAAACACTTGTGCATTTGTATTTTGAGCCAAACCAGTAGAATTTTCTCATTTCATGGATGCTGTTAAATGAATCTTACTACCGCCTGAATTAATGTAAATGGTAATAAACACCCTTATTGCTTTTCTTGGACATGTAACAATTAAAGCCAACATCAAACATTTTGCTATGTAAAATCAGATGCATGTCATCAACCATATGGAGTATAAAGCACATCCTCCAATCCCCCTTCCTCTACTGCCCCTGAGCGCTCTTAGTATAATCCTATCAGAACTCTGTCTGTCCATCAAGCAACAGCCACTTGACCTTCATTGCATAATACACTCTGTGATGGAGAAGCCATCACTGGCTGCAGTGTTTGGTAAACACACGTCAGGGCCTAAGGTGTTCTGAATATACCCGAGACAGTGCTGCCTGGCTGCTCCTTACAGCATGCCTGTGTACGTACTCCCACCCTCCTTTCCCACAGCAGTGACTTTGTTTTTATTTTGACACCAACTTATACAAAAGTGCTGTTGTGACTTGTGCCATAATGTATGAGGGTTGTGTTTGCAACTTCTTACACTCCCTGACTAGGGCTGCACAATTAATCGCCAATTTTATCGAAGTCGCAATATGGACTAGTGCAATATCCAAATCGCAGGGGAGCACAATATTTGTTAAAGGCAAAATATGTGTCAAACCATTCTAAAATAAAGTATTGTGGTGCTGCAGAGACATCCCGGCCTACAAATCCGATCCTACAGACTAAAGACAAAATCTTTGTTTGGTACAGATCCTCGCAAAAAAAAAAAAATACAAAAATGGTCATTCCCTCGTGAATCATATCGCAATCGCAATATCAGTCAAAATAATCACAATTACATATTTTCCTAATATCGTGCAGCCCTATTCCTGACACACTCATTCATTTTGTCATGCCATAACTGTTTAAAGCTCCAGGTAATGGAGTCAGAGAGCTTCCTTTTAATAAAGAAGTTGCATCTATGGGTATATACTGTACATTTGTGTCACTTTTACCTATATTTGTTCTTTTTGACATGTAATGTCAGAAGTTGAATAGTTTATTAATTAATAAATTCAAGAATAAAAACCTTTGGACAGTATGGACACTGAAAAAGCAATGTGGCTAAGCTTTGAGGTTGCTACTGCTACTGAAACTACATTAACTTGGATTGAGAGCAGCTCTCCAGTGGTGGAATGTAACTAAGTACATTTACTTAAAGGACAATTCCGGCGCAAAACGAACCTAGGTTTTATTAACAGATGTGTACCCACTCGATTGCTCTCTGGGACATGTATTCATGCTAATCAAATGTGTTTGTAGCTTGAAAGAAGCTAGCGCGGACTGCTGATTAGCTTACAACGCTAGTATTCGGGACACAGGGAAAGTAAAAACAAATCACTATTTATAACACTAAAATGGCTCAAAATATCACCACACTTCAACGGTAGTATAATGAGGGTCCCTAAATGTTAACCGAAGCATTAAGAACTTTGTAAGTGTACTGACAGTTTATTGAACGAAGAGCTGCGAGAGCTCCGTGAAAGGGCTACGAGAGAGAGAGAGCTACAGGTAGTCAATGCCGCAACACAGCCTCGTACTTGGGGAAACTGGTGGTGTACCTGTGGACATTGTGAAGCTATGGCCACCCAACAGGAGTGTCTGTGTTGCACGGAGTGGGACCTGTTGCGTCGCGACGCCCAAGAGACGCAGTGTTTGGTACAGTCTGAAGATTTCCCCTCTCTGATAAACAGGGCTGGACTTCAAACTTTTTTCCATGTCCCGAAAATAAATTGGAGACGGCGACCCAGACCGGAGGGACCAGATGGACAGTTATCCACCGAGTAAGTACACTAGACAAGTTATGCAGAGTGCGATTATTTTAGATATATTGAGAAAATTGTTTTTGATTTTAGTTTGCATTGCCAGCTGTAAGTCATGACTGGTTTTCAAGACGGCGGAGACATGTAAACATGAACGTGAGTGTCTTTATCTGTCTATCTTTTCAATAAACTGTCTGTACACTTACAAAGTTCTCAATGCTTCAGTTAATATTTAAGGACCCTCATTATGCTACCGTTGAAGTGTGGTGATATTTTGAGCCATTTTAGTGGTATAAATAGTGATTTGTTTTTACTTTCCCTGTGCCCCGAATACTAGCGTTGTAAGCTAATCAGCGGTCCGCGCTAGCTTCTTTCAAGCTACAAACACATTCGATTAGCATGAAAACATGTCCCAGAGAGAGACAGAGTGGGTACACATCTGTTAATAACACCTAGGTTCATTTTGCGCCAGTACTGTCCTTTAAGTACTGTACTTATGTACATATTTGAGGTACTTGTACTTTACTTGAGTCTTTTCTTTTCATGCCACTTTCTACTTCTACTCGGCTACATTTCAGAGAGAAATATTGTACTTTTTACTCCACTACATTCATCTGACAGCTTTAGTTACTAGTTACTTTACATGTTAAGATTTCTGCACACAAAACACGTAGTTCATAAAGTCCAGCTGAAATGATCAGACCATTAAAGTCTTAGTTGATTGACAGAACTGTTTGGATTGTTTCCAGTTTCTAAAATGGGAGGATTTTTCTGCATTGAGTACTTTTACTTTTAATACTTTAAATACATTTTCCTGATAATATTTGCATATTTTTACTCAAGTAACATTTTCAATGCAGGACTT
Source organism: Zingel zingel (assembly GCA_023566125.1). NCBI lineage: Eukaryota > Metazoa > Chordata > Actinopteri > Perciformes > Percidae > Zingel > Zingel zingel. The sequence continues at coordinate 3,755,186 of CM042316.1, read as the reverse complement.
TTACTTGTAACAGAGGTACGTAACGTGTTGCTGACTAACACAATTCACAAGGCGATGATATAATTGCGCAAAATCTTATATTCCTACTATTCATTCAAATCTATGTTTATACTATGTTTTGCTAAATTCATCTGTGGGGTCTTGTAACAGCCTGAGCCTTAAGAAAATGAAGCACGTGAACAGCTACGCAGGTAAAGCCTGATGAACATTATAGCTTCTTCTATTTCTGCCTAAAGTAAATCTTCAGATGCTGCCAGTATCTTTGCCCTATCAGCAAACATCTCCCAACCCTAACACAATGAGCCCATATCAGCATTTAAACTAGATTGTATGTTATCATTCTGAGGGTTAGAGCACAAACTCTACAATCAATACAAATTACCAGTAATCTGATAATGTTTTGATAAAGTTGAGGATTCTGGAAAGCAACTCTGTTCTTAGATATGATCTGGGCATGTTCAGAAAAGAAAAAAACCTCACCTATTACATGTACTGTGTATGTTATCCTGTTTGCCGACAAAATATGGTTTAGATCAGTACAACATTCAACATAAACAGCGATAAGGAATATGATAGTTTAATCAGAGAAAATTTGACTAATTATGGGCAATTGGCCCATATGGCCTATTATGGTCACAGCAAACAGAGATCAGCCCAAGTGGATTCTTTAAACACTGGAGAAAACACAGTCCATCAGTTATAATCTGGTCAGCCTGACTTGTCCAGTAAGAGCCCCTCTGTAGGGCAAATGGTTATGTAATTCCCTCGTTGAATAATTGTAGCATTTTTTCAACAAGGCTGCTAAACAGGAAAAAGGTACAGTACAGGCGGACTGATTGAGACATCTTCCAAACCTCCTATTATTTGAGAAGCAGTAATAACTTGTTTAATAGACCCGTTTCTCAGAGAGATTTGAGGTGACCGTACTAGAAAGCCATAAAGCGGACTGTATACCTAAACTGTCCAAGCAGATCAGAAGAGAATATGTAATGAATATGCGAAAGAAGACAACTTGATCATTTGTATCACACCACAACGTAATAGCCAGTACTGGAGTGGATATCATTAAAACGTCAGAGATAATGTCACTCTGAAGAAGCTTAAATACAATGTTTATGGCAGAACACCTTATCCGGATATCTCTAAACTTGTCCACATAACTGCTTCCAAAAGCACTGCCAGCGTGCTGGCACACTGGATAGGATCAGTGTCACTTCTTAAGCAAAAAACGACTTCAGTAATACTTTACAGGTCTGTTTATTGGCAGCTTCAGCAGCAGCCACGTTCATGTGTAACCGATGAATAAATCATCTCAATGCTGATTACAAAAAAGATTGAAAACATTTTCCCTTAACTAGGCATTGGGTGGGCGACGCCTCTGAGACATTAAGCACTTATTAAAAACATTATCAGGCTCTAATGAAGGTTAGGAATGTGAGGTATGTCTGTCCAGCTCAGCCATCTTTGTGGTTATCAAGCTCAAACACTTGACTCCCTCTTACTCCAACTCTCTGCCCCTGGCGCCTTTAGTTTCTTCTATCACATATTCTGGTCTTTAATATTCCTATTTATTTCAAGTCATTACTGTTTGCTTGTTGCTCATTTTTCTAAAGACATAAGGAATGGGAGGTCAGATAAAACAAGCTAATTTGTCACAATGAGCTCACTACATAATATAAAAAAATAGTGTGCTGTACTCTCACACTGTCTGACTCCATTATTAACAAGCCATCAGATTCCTAGGTGAGTGTGACAAATACAATGGGGAGGTGAGGTATTTCACAAAGTGATGGTAGTAGTAGCTGAAATGCTTGTATTGCCTCTGCACCACACTTTTCAAAAAACACATTTCTCCCAGATGAAAAACTGAATTATTGAGGCAATTACCACAGCTTCACAGAGTCAAAGCAGTACCTACTTTCAAGAATGGTGGGCCTCTTCTTATGGCGCATCTTTTTAAACTTCCCTCTGAAGTCCCTGGGCGGGAATGGATCCAGAGGTAAGCTGGCAATGCGCCCCATGACAACCTCATCCAGTCCTTCAGAGCAATCCGTCTCACTCTCAGCCATGTCTCTCACAGCAATCTTCTTTAAAGACATGTTTGGCAAGGAGCCCACAGCAACTTCTATCATTCTTCCAAAGAAGTCATTGGAAGCTGTGCCAGGTTTTCCCCTCTTTTGTAAGTGTAATGTCTATTTTTTCCTCTCTTCCTCTTACTTCCTTACAAACGTCTCTTGGTCAGGCAGCAGATTTCTGCAGAGAGTGCAGAGATGCAGCTAGAGCTGTCAGCTTCGGTCTACTAATGTGTCTTAACCCCTGCACTTGTCAGGGCAGTTCAGCAAGTTACAGTAACATTCATGAATTGGGCAGGTATTGGATTACTTAGACAGGCCCTCCTCTTTTCAGCAAAAAGGCAAGAGGGAGAGAAGAGAGGGGCAAAGTCACAACTAAAAAGGGAGGGAGAAGGGAAAAGAGGCTGTTCTGACAGCTACAACATCCCCGCCTACTGTATGCCCACGAGACATTCATGTATAAATATCCTGTGTTTGTCTTGGAGTCCACACATCAAAGTCTAAACACATGTCTTGCCTCTGGCAGCGTTAATGAGGCGCAAACTAATGTCTTAAATAATGGTGTACTCAGTACCAGCAAATATAAGAATATTTAACTGCGCTTCACAGTCAGAGATCTTTGACAGAGAAATACATCCCCTACGTGCGCTGCTGAATGTCCTCATTGGTTCCATCAGTTCAGTACACAGCATCTGCAATTTCCCAGCACTTTCTTCTAGGCCCATGTTGTCTTCTCACTGTATTACGTCCTGCTGTTTATGGCTGGTGTCGTTGAGGAAATGAGTGAAAGGTGTAAAACCATCAAGGAATAATAAGTGAGATGTAAATGCCAAAAAAAAACAAAAAATTCACACAGCTTGCAGCTTATACTGCATTTCAACCACTGAAGTGAACACTAACTGGACACACCTTCCACATGAACCAGTTTTTCCAAGTCTGACCTACATCAGCAATACAAACACCCTGTGTATGCACGTGAAGTGAAGGCGTTTTCTGTTTTAGGAAGAAACCAGTTACAACATGGAACAACCACCCTATACACTCTTTCTTTTACATCACTGATGGGTTTTTTCAAGAATTTGTGTTGCAACACAATGTGGCCACAATTAAAATGTCAAACATCACGGCTAAATGTGTGGTTGACTGTGAACATACAGAGCTGAGCTATGTCAAAGAGAATAGCTGCACAACAGGGAGACCATGGCAACAAGTTTTCCTTCAGTCTAATGAGTCCAGCTGTAATTTCACTTTTCATCCACCTGTCAAAGAGAAAGGTAGCCTAAAGAAAACACTTTCAATGGAATGCTTCTGCAGTAGCACACTTGAGAAAATCGTCAAAAACAACAAGGTGCATTCATCATGTTTTCTATCACTCCTGCAGAGTAATGGAGTCTGAATTACAACAAGCTATGAGCCTGGTCCTGACCTACTTCAAAACGTCCCCGGGACAAGAATCATCATGCTGTTGTTATAGTAAATAAGCCATGTCTTCACAACATCTACAGACGTGCTTTGTGTTTGGGGTTGAAGGACATGATCCAAAGCCAGTAGGCCAACAGTAGGAATCCTTATTATTACACACACATGACATGTATATTATCCACTAAAACACAAACAAATCAGACTGATTCAAATCAAAGTCACGCCTGCGTACGCTCACTCTAATCCAGTTACAAATGAGCCTGCTCAGTTTATCAAGCGTCTAAATGTGCACATTTAAAGTGATTAACTTTGCGTTTGGTGTAAATGTCTAAGATTTAGATTTGAAATTGTTGACCCTGCTCTCAGGGCTCCATTATGTACCGCATCTTGTGCCACTTACTGTTTATTCTTCTGCATATATTAATGTTTAGTTTTTGTTAGAATTAATAACAATAAACATCTTACACAATGAGAAACCTGAAAATTCAAAGCTTTCTAAGCACCTGAGACACATGCTACTGTGTAATGTAGTAAAAACTGTAAATGACAGGAGTCAGCAAAGGATGTTGCAGTAATAGTGCACCCTCTAGTGTTCATCAATACTACACTGCCACAACTGTAATCAGCCATGCAGTTAACACACACGTACACACGCATAACACACAGTTAGGCCTACTTGCTTGTCAATCAATGACCTGAATCTGGCAAAAAAAATGATGAACCATGATACCAGCACTCCCAGTCATCATTCAGTAGGAAATACATGCGTGTAACTGGGTTTTTATTCATTTCTCTTTACCAAAAATGGTTGGCCATTGCGTCTACTGACAGATACAAATAGAGCTGATACAACTTTCTCAATCTAATGAACAATATTGCAATATTTTAATTTGTCAACAATAAACAACACCAACTGTCAACTTTACAACATGGCATCTTATCTGTATGCATTTTGAGCTATCCACAAACATACACACCACGTGGCGTTGTATGTATGGTGTATAAAGTTGGGTTTAGGGAAAGAACATTGTGAAAGGCTTTAGTAACACTCAAAAACATGACAGTGACTAACGTCACATGCTTAGGAAAACAATAAACAGTTGCATTTAGTAAAAGAACATTGGGGAAGGCTTTATTAAAAAACAAACGGTTGATAAACACCACACGCGGGACGTGTTCCGGCTCTCCCGGGTGAAAGTCCTATGTTTTACCCATCCACCACCCCAACCAACCTCCGTCCTCTCGTACTACTCACTACAGTAAAAATTCACATGTAAAATGGCGTTGATAAAAAATTATGCGTCTTGATAACACGCAAAAACGGCATACGAAGTGGCGTGTCATACATACGCCACTTAGTGAGATCAGTCTGCAACTTTGAGACAACTAGCTGATCAAAGTTAGAGTAGCTTTGTGACAAATGTTCTAATGTACCTCCCAACTGAATTGTTTGAGCTATATCAACAGGATATTGTGACAATGGTTATTATATTATAGCAACTTACAAGTTTATTACAATTATGGCCTAAAATAGATGTAGAAACAAAAAGGTAAATTAGCAAAAGACTCCCTCTAGATCTTATGCACTTACAAATAATCTAAAGCTACAACTTAGACTGTGCTTTAAGCATCCAAGAATACTGAAGTTAAACAAAAAAACAACAAGAGCAAATACATTATCAGTGATGTGGAAATTCAGCGATTATTACTTCTATATAACAAATGAACGAACTAGGGCTGGGCAATATATCGATATCGATGTATGAGGCTAGATATCGTCTTAAATTTTTGATTTTGGGGGCTTCCGGTTAGCGAGCGGGATCGAGTAGCGGTGTTTTTCCAGGCTTCGGCCACACAGTCTCTAGTTTTAGTATTACTCAGTCGGTTTAACCTTAACCTCGCTACAACTGCTTTTTAAACAGTAGTTGGACAGTCCTAGCCAGCCAATATGTCTAAAACCGCCAAACAATCAAAGAAAGAACTTGCATCACCGGACTCTGCTATCGACAATGCTACTTTAGCTAACATGCTAGAGGAACTGTGGGCAGACTTGCTAACGAAGCCTGACTCACTGTCCGTCAGATTCGAAAACAAACTCGCTGCCATTGACGCCAAACTAGACGGTGTACAGACCATGGTCACTAACCATGAACAACGTATTTCCGACCTGGAATCTGGGCTGAATCAACTGCAGTCATTGGAATCTCAGCTATCCAACATGGCAGATGATAACGCTAAACTGAAAGCCAAGATTACTGACCTGGAGGGGAGAAGTAGACGGTGCAACGTGCATCTCATCGGAGTACCTGAATCTGTTGAGGGAACACGACCAACAATATTTTTCTCTAATCTCCTGGTGGATATACTGGGCAAAGACGTGCTGACTTCTCCCCCGGAGCTGGATAGGGCTCATTGTGCGCTGAGACCCAGGCCGGCTGAGGGGGATAAACCTAGAGCCGTGATCATTTGCTTCCACAAATTTCAGACCAAGGATATGGTAATTCGTGCTGCCCGCAAGAAGCAAGACGACCTAAAATATGATGGCAAGTCAGTGTACCTATACGATTATTACTGCCCTGAAGTGATGGACCAACGAGCTGAATACAAAGAAGTCATGCATCAGCTGTTCACTCTCAAGCTCAAGCCGTCACTACTGTATCCAGCGCGACTGTTCATCAAGGCTGACAACGGTGAGAGACGGCGCCTCTTTTCAATGAAGGAAGCTCAGCAGTTTTTGGCATCATACCAGAATTCCTTTAATTTACAAACACCTGTCTGTTTTTTTTGTCAAGCATACTACTCATATATATTACACTGTATAATCCACTTTTGTCTTAATGGAAAGTAGACAAACAATGAATAACATTCGCTTCATATCATGGAATGTCAAGGGGGCAAACCAACCTACTAAAATAAATAAGATTATTTCTCACCTCCAAGATTTGAAAGAAGATATAGTATTTCTGCAGGAGACCTACTTACATAGTGGTGAGATTATGCGCATCAAAAGGAGTAGGTTTAGCCAAGTATATCACTCCAAATGTGGTGCAAGAGCCAGGGGTGCTGCCATTTTGATTCAAAATAATATTCCATTTGAAGCAGATGATGTTAATTGCAGATTTAAATGGCCGGTTTATTATTGTATCAGGGACACTCTGTCACACCAAAGTCGTCCTAGCTAGCATCTATGCACCAAATTGGGATGATGAACAATTTATGTCAAAGATTTTTACTTCTATTTCTAATATTGAAACACACCATATTATCATTGGAGGAGATTTTAACTTTGTGCAAAATGCTGATTTGGACAGATCTTCCCTTAGACCGCATTCCCTTACGAAGTCTGCCAAGCTGCTAGCGTCTTTTGCAGAAGAGCTGGGCATGTCTGATCCATGGATGCGTAAATTCCCTGAAAAAAAATCTTTTTCTTTCTTCTCACATGTCCACCGCACCTATTCTCGAATAGATTTTTTTTCTTCAAATATTTGGGTATTTTCATCACCGGGTCCTTGGCAAACACTTTTAATAGCAATTTCGACCCTTTGCTTAAAAAAGTCGAGGAAGACTTCAACAGATGGTCTACTCTGCCCCTCTCCTTACCTGGCAGGGTCAACCTGTTGTCATAGGTGCAACCAATCTCCTGCAGACTTCGTTCATATGTTTTGGTCATGTTCCAAGCTAGCAGACTTTTGGTTCAAAATATTTGACACTCTTCACACAGCCTACCATTGTGTAACAAACCAAAATCCTTTATCTGCCCTTTTTGGTATATCACATGGCAGCACCCTAACAGCTGAAGCACAACATTCTTTGGCCTTCTGTACCTTGCTCGCTAGGCGACTGATCTTACTTAACTGGAAGCAGGCTTTACCTCCATCATATGACAGATGGATTAAGGAAGTCCTTAATCCACATCAGGGAGTGGGATCCCATGCAGGGGTCAGGGATAGTGTACTATGGGGAGGTGAGGGGAAGTGTGGGAAAAACTGATCCTGGTTTTAAAGGCTGCATTACAGTAGAGTGATGTCATTTTCTGAACACACCAGACTGTTCTAGCTGTTCTATTATTTGCCTTTCCCCACACAATTATATCAACATAACTGAAGATTATTTATCAAAAATCACATTATGTGCATATTTTGTGAAAGCAACAATAGTCAACCCTACAATATCGCGACAATATCGATATCGAGGTATTTGGTCAAAAATATTGGGATATTTGATTTTCTCCATATGGGCCATCTCTAAACTGAACCAAATACTAGTTGACTTAAGTTAAAATAAAATCTACTTCCAACTGTGAAGCGGTCCTATGTTTCATCGCATGTATCACAATGTGGAGCAGGACTGCCTGGACTGAGAAACGAGGACAGAGTCCGCAGCCGCTGAAACACCCTCTGGCTGAGACAGAAGGCTGTTTCCATGGTGAGACACATTTAGATTTGCACAGGCAGAACAGAACACGATGAATAATTGATAGACATCAGGCTCTAAAGTTAGCACAAAGCAATTAAAGGTTAATTCCAGCTAGGCCCATGCTCGTGGACTCTTGAATAGCACACTGATGCAACAAGTAGACAAACACACAGCCCACTGTGGGAACTGATGCTGGCTTCAGACTACAGACTGTTACGCAACACACTTAACAACTTCCAGTGAGGAAACATTGGTGTGTATGAATGTGCCACTGAAGTGCATTTCACTTATCTGTTTTCTCTAGATGCTCAGAGAGGAAGCAACTTTAAGCGACGGTACAGAGAGTGCTGTTTAAACATTTACAAATCTCTTGAATGCGAAGTGGAAAGACTTTGCATACTGACAACCTAGTATGGGATCAAGGCTGTCATCCTTTTACAGGTCAGGCATACAGTACTACAGTATCTTGATCTTGGCCATTTGATCAACCCATCTCCACGTTTGACATAAATAACTTCCCATAACAGGTAGGCCTCAGGAAAACACTGATAAAAAGCCAGCGTCTACAGTGAATAATCATTCAAATGGTCATCTGTTCTCTACACAGTTCTGGGCCTGTGTTGTCAACACACATACAGTAAGGACCATTTAATCCAATACTGTGCCTTCGATACCAGTTCCTAAACTATACTTTTTTCGATACCAATTTTATAAAACAAAAAGAAATTACAACATTACACATTACAGCACAAATGTTTGTTTTTTTCTCTCTCTCCTACTACGTGAGCCCCCGTCTCTGTGTAACATAGAGTTTTTCCTGCGTGTCTCTACGACTTGTTACGTTAGACAGCCAATCAGCAGCATTATTAGATCTTGGTAGAAGCATGCTGCATGATGAGATTTACTCCTTAGGGATTGAAATTGGGTATTGAATGACGAGGCATTTTTCGATACTCAATATTTTATTGGCAATTCGGTCGGTGCCTAAAAAGTATTGAATTCGGTACCCAGCCCTACATTTAAGAGCTGCAAACAAGTCCACAGTCTGCACCTGTTCCCTGCTCTGGTGCCTATTATCCACCTGGGGAGGGAGGGGCTCAATGCTGAACACATGCAGCCACTGTGGCCTCTGAAAACAACAAGAGACCAGGGGAGGTGAACACCATGCATATCCAGTTACAGTGAGGTGATTATGTTCTTATGCTTTTGTGCATCAACAGGATTGCTTCACTTCTGCGGGGGTGAAATCACTTATTTACAGTATTGCTCCTGGTGGATATTCAAATGTTTGCCCAATGTCAGCATGGTACGCTTACTAACTTCAAAGTTCATGTTCATTATCGATTCAGTCTTTTTTGGCAGGTGGATAGCCTTGGGCTTTATCTGAGGAACTCAGAAGAGATCATGAATATCAAAAAGGAAAGAGATGTTGAGTTGTTAAAGCCCTCAATATATCCACTGCCTGCAGCCATGCTATGCACAAACTCTCTCATGAGAGAGGGATGAAAATCTTTAAAAGTACTCATCTTCTCTGCTAAAGACGTCTCGATAATCCCAGTACCAGTCCGTCTTGGAGGTCTTGAATTTCTAGTAACTTTTTAATGGTACAAGTAGGCCTGTGTTTTTATTGATTACCTTAACCTGCCAGCTCTCTAACTGAAAAGAAGAGCTGCTACTGAATTTTAAATAACAAATGTTCTTTCTTTTAACAGTTTTATATTAATATTGACAGTAGTGAAAGTATTATTTTTGAAACAAACTTTCCCAGAGTTTATAGGTGAGAAACATTTTGTTTGACATTAACATGCAACAAAAATTGCAATGTACGAGTTTTACTGGTGACAATAATAAGTTAGTTGGAGTCAACATTGTTTATGAAGCGCTTCTGCACAAACAGGTTTATTCTGTTTATGTTACAGAAATAGGAGTACCAAACAAAATACAAGTGTCAACTAAATTAGTGTGTAGAATGAAGTTGGAAAATCAAGTCAGAGTTTGAGAAAAAAAATTGACACTGTGACAATCTTGTAATGGTGGATCTGTAGAGATAATAGACTCTCAGTTTTACATGCAATACATACAATGCTTGAATTTTCGTGTTGCCTCAGGCTATTCTAAAGAGCAAACAGGGTTGTTTTTTTTGTTTAATGCAAGTTCATTCTAATTTAAAAGGAGATAATAGTATAAATGTTTTGGCTAAGGCGGAAATTGTATTCGCCATACTGTTCAAACTGTAACCACTGTGTTATATCTACTTGTTTTATACTTTTAGTCCTAGATATATAAGATATCCCTGTAATGTGTTGATTGAGAGAGAGAACACAGAGGGTGACATCTACTGAAAAGTGTACATATCAAAAAGTCCACCATTGCAATATGCTACTCTAACAAATGAAAACCAAAGTAAGCATCCAAACATCCATCAAGGGTCACCAGGGGTCTAGAGTCTATCCCAGCATGCATAGTGTCTGACAACTAGGGCTAACACATCCTAATCATTGTACAGTTTCACATCTTTATTTCCAGCTGAAGGTATCCCTGTTTGATCATTTAGTTTTTCATCGCAAAATTTTCATCGCAACATTGCCCTCTGCGGGGAATAAGGCTGGTTTTACGGTCATTTAGCTAAAAGAGATAAGCATATTCAGTACAGCATGCAGTGTTCCAGTAACACACGTTATGGTTAAAGATGAACCTCACTGGGACTTTCGTTTTTCGAATGCAGGTGTCATACAAATGGACTTTAGAACTACAAGCTGTGGATGAGCGGGAGTTTGTTTGTTTTTTGCGAAACAAAATGTGGCGACATTTTTATTATCCCAGTGTTACAACTTATCTCCATTTAAGACTTCTTATCGCTCGTCTATATTTACAATTCCTCAAAACGCGATTTAACAAGACTCCAACTCCAATATAGAGCAATTATACAGACCAGACCATAATGTCAAGGTTATGAAAGGCCTCATGTTACTGGAAAACCACAGAGAGAAAAAGAAACTGTTTTCTTCCAGCTTAAAAACAACACTTAGCTACAGCAACAACACACGAAAGATAAAATGCAGAGAAAGCAGAAACTTCAACAAACTTGTTAACGGTTGAAAATATGATAAATACCTTCGACTACAGCAGCAGGTGCGTTGGTTTGGCTTACTCCATCTCCACTTGAGAAGCGAGTCAAGTTTCAGCCTCCGCGTCCCTCCAGGCGATGATCCACTTGTTCAGATGCACTTCTGTGCCTCGGTCTGGTCTCCCTCCATCAGTTCTCAGAGATAGGCCCCGCCCCCAGCTCTCAGGTGGCCCCGCCCCCAGCAGGCAACCTGCTCATGTCCTCCTCAATAATTAAGGAACATGCAAAGCGTTGGCTTTCTTCAATCGGCAAGATGACCTGGCTCAGGTCCTGGCGCTGTGGTTAGCTTTACAGGGAAGCCTACTGTAACCTACACATCTATATCCCAGTTATAATAATACGTTAATTTAATATAGAACCTTTACAAAGTCACCAAGTGCTTCACAAGAGAAAAACATGTTAAAAATAAGACCCAATAACAGTAAAATAAAACCAAAAAATTACAAACATGAAGTAGAGGCCATAGCATATGCTATTTTAACACATTGGGTTAAAAATATCATGAAATGATATGATACATTTCGCTATTGTGTTAAACAGAGTCAGTAGAAAATGTAATAGATATTTATATGGGAAAAAAATACAGTCAAGATATTTTTTTAAATATATAATCAAGGCCTTTTTTTTCAATTTATAGCCTAAAATCATGATCAAATTAAAATGAATAGCCTTGCAAATGTATTAAACATGCATTTTTATCGCTAACCCTTTTCAGCTGCTTTTTATTTTTATGCAAACAGCTAATTTGTATTTCTATATATTTATTTTGAAGTAAACCTTTTATAATCAAGAACAGTGTCGGCGGATTCCTCTTCATACAGCATCACAGCATTACTATTAAAAGTCACCACAAATTATTTAATGTTTATTGTTATAGGGTCATACAAAGCATGGACCAAAGCAACATACCACAGCATTTGTGGCCTATAGGCTTGTTTTCAACACTGGGCTTTTATACAAATACATAATTCAGGAGGAAAGAAATCATTAAATCAATTGAAAACACAGACACTGTTACAATGAAGATACCATAAAAGCTAAAAAAAAACAAAAACAAAAAAAAACATCTGATCATTCATGTCTATGACTGATCCCTTTTTAAAAACTTTCTCAAAAGTTTGTCCACACGCCGAGTTACTTGTGTGTCTGCTATTGCAACTATATTATACACAGAACTGGTGGACATTGAGAGTTTGGCTTCCAGACTTAATGAGCTTCCTGGCCTATCTGCCATTTCTATTCCACATTTTGGTTTTTGTTTTCCCTTCAACACATGTGTTCAATGGTTGCACAAACAATCTATAAGAAAGGAATATGAAATAAGAAAATAATCTTGGTGACAGAATTCAGGGAATTTGTGCCACCATAGCTTTGCCTCCAGCAATACAATATGGAAGAGTTACCTATTAGCTGCAACTGCGATATAAGTAAACACGATACAGTAGGATGTGTGTTGTATTGATTATATTACAGTGAGTGGGACGGCGTCGCGTTGAACTTTCTGTGAAATTAATGCAATGAGGATCCAGCAGATGGCGTCAGAGAACATGATAAAAGTGGAAATATGTTTGAGGAGAAGGGGGTGAAGAGCAGCACCACTGATATGTACTGTATGTTTAGGAAATAATAAGCCTGAGGAAGGTGCGAATGAGTTTTAAAAAAAAGTGAATTTTAAAGAGATGACCAAGGAAATATATGTGCACACAATACAACTTGATGTTTTTTTTAGTTGACAATGGAGCTTCAGACACCCACACTTCTTAAAAACAATACTATCCACAAATCTCTCTGGGCTCTAATAGATGTGCCAGAAGTTAAAATTAAGGTGTGTGTTGCTTTGTGAAAAATATCTTTGTAGGGGCGCCTGGAAAGCTCACCTGGTTGAGTGTGCGCCCATGTACTAAGGATCAGTCCTTACCACAGAGGCCACAAGGCCTAAAATGTTCAAAAATAATCTTTAAAAAAGATCTTTGTAATGTGTGAACTGAAAGCCTCAGAGAGACATAGCTGTTGTTAATGAGAGCTGATACCCTGACAAGGCTGGTCAATGGTTGGCCATCAACCTCTCAGGGATCACAGCTTTAGCACTCAGGGAGAGAGCATGCTGCTGATTCAAGATGATAGCATGCCCAAGAGCTCCGTCCAGACCAGGAAAACTAAATTGCTTTGTCAACTGTATGCACACACCAGGGTTGTCACGATGACAACAGAGCTCGACAGTGCTATTGAGTTACGAGCACCAGGTGAAATACAAGACAAAACACGAATAACAACACATCTTTCTTTTCGAATAACCAACAAATAAACAGACATGTTCATGGAAATAACTGTAGTGTTCTGATAAGACCAGCATGTCTTCAACTTGAATGAAAAGTTAAGTAGCACTGATGCAATTTGCAATTTAGCTTCGGAAAATGTTTTCCTGTGTGTTTTCTTGTCTGAAGTGAGCCAGGTTTTCTTGGCTGCAACATATTGGCTGTGGTGATAATTATGTTAGGCTACCCATCAATGACATAACACACCAGTGCCACTGTGCCACAACACAAAAGGACAGAATTCAAAGCAAGTGCATAACTCCGTCCAACTAACCGTTGCTTTGACCTGATCCAAGTGCTCCTTTTCTTGCATGCAGCACATGCAGGTAGTTTTCAGCTCAGATGAAAGTCTGCAAACCAATTAAAAAGAGGTTCTATAAACCCACACAAACATGCATAAAATCACATTATCCATATCTTCTTCAAAGTAAGTAATGTTTTACTTTCCACTTGGGGGGGTGTATAGGTTCAATGCCTACTTGACATTTTTCCGGGTTATTCTGTGGCTGCTGATACTCCTTCATAAACTCCATACGGGATTTTTTGCTATAATACGAGTTCTCACCTTGGAAACTACCTCACAGCTGAAAGTCTAAGGTATGATGACTCTTGATTCATGCTTTGGCTCTTGGAGAATACGGGTCTGCCTTTGAAACCTTACAGCACAAGAGATCAGTCCCCCGCTGAGAGGTGGCTGTGGAGGGAGAAGGCACTGGAGCTCCAGATCAGGAGTGTGGATTAAAGCTCTCATGTCTTGCAGGGATGCTTTGACTGCATGGATTGGGCTGTGCCGTACAATCCCTCAAACAGTATTGATGAGGCCACAGATGAGCTATGCTTCTTCAGCGAGCTCTACTAAGTATTTGAACAAGGACGGGTGTGACATTTATGTGACATTTTGGTGCCACAGACCTGTATGGATGTGTGATGTATGAATAGATGGATAATGTGTCAGGATTGTCTGTATTTTAGGAACATTATCTAGTTTAGACCAGTATTATGAAGCGGCGCAGAGCTTAACATTAACATTGTTCAGATAATTGGAGTCGACTGAGGTATTTGTAATTCTCACCAAAGAGAAACATGGCATAATTACCAGTGGTTTCTCAGAGAGAGGCTTTAAAACAGCAGGCGATATTGTTGCTAATGGAGAGAAGAAAAATGAGAAATGAGGTGAGAGTGGATATTTTTAAAGACTAAGAACTTTAAGGCTACTTGGAAAAGCCAGGCATTAATGTCTAGTTTTAACTCTAACAGACAGCTGGTCAATAAAACTAATGGTTTTCAGACAGATGGAAAGTGTACCATTTGCATATAGAACCTGGGGAGGCGTAAAGACGCCACCTTACACCACTGATGTTTTTATACCTACATATTAAGGGCTAAATACTCAAGCAAGCCTTTCAATCACTGTTTTTTTAATCGTCTCCAAAGCCTTACTTATAAGCTGACTTCTTCAAATGGCAGCAAGAAGTAACTGTTTATATCCAGAATTAATGTAACATCAGTAAACTGCACACTCATGTTTTCTGTACTCACCTTATCAAAGGATACCAAAGGGATGAGAGCTGACAAGTGTTCAGGTCTTAGTAAGGGTGTGATGCTTTTCTCCACTGCAGCCCTATTTTGGTTTGAGCTAGGCTGCTAAAACAGGTTTTTTTCCCCCATAAATATCTTGCCTATTGTGGCCTTAAAACTATTCTGCCACCCTTATGTGGGCTCTAATGCTACCACAGCAAAAATAAGTGTTTATTGTGCATATCAATACTATTTGCACGTGAGCAGAGATGATCAATGCAAAAACAGTATGAGGATAATACATTCTGTAAGTGAAATCTACAGAATCTACATCTAGTGTGCAACCAAACCTGAAACCCAATGATAATTACCCCCCACACTGATGGATTCTCCTTCACACCAGCGGTCAGAGATAAATTCTCCTTCAGTGAAGGGCCTGGAATTTATATAGAGGGACAAGGCACAGTATGAAATTAAAAGACAATGTATTATATTATTCAGATAAACCAGTTACAATTGACTTAAGTGCAAATCAGGAGCTGGCAGTCTCAGCCACAGCAATGACTTCCATTTATGCACAGCTAGCCACTTAGTACACCATGCACGGCACACTGCAGCCCCCATGCATGCGCTGCACGACTAAGAGGATTTTAATGGGTTTTTCTTTCCACTTTAGATTTAGCAACAGAACCTACTGCCACTTGCTGGTCAGGACATCTATGGAGTCACACCTGTCTCGTTTGAATGCATTTTGCGTGGTTAGTGTTTCACAAACAACAATGTAGCCTTGAGGTGCCTTGTAAGGAACTTCACGCCCTGATCGTTCGCTTTCAAGATGTAGGCCTAGTGATTACTTGACACGCAGATGTTTGATCTATCTGTTTATCTACTTGTCACAAAAAGTTGTGGTCAAGGCGTAAAAAGACACAGAAGTAAGTTAAGTCAAATTCAGAACTTTAAGTGCATATATATATCTCTTTATATATATATATATATATATATATATATATATATATATATATATATATATATATATATATATATATACTTGCACTGTCATTAATAATGATCTGTGATTTGTGCCAGCATCCTAAAACATAGGGACACTGGCACAATTCACAAAGAGGTAGTGCCACTGAGTAGTCTTCCAGAGATGAATACACCACTTTCATGTCTGTGAACATATGATGGATCTGTTCAATTTGCATGTTTTCCAGTGGTGGCTACTTTGGACATTGTCATTTTTTATTAGGAATGTATTAGGCTGGGTTGTCAAACTGTTAATGTAATGTTATTTAGGTGAGTGATTACAAACATTGTAAAAATAAATCAGGCTAGTGTGTTCCGTGTTCCCTGAACATCACTTCACTGTAAACTTTTAAAGTGTTGCTGCCTCGCTGCTGTTGGGTTCTTATCATTGCTTGTAATAAATATGATGATCTTTACATCTCTGTGTCCAAATCTGACTTCATTTGCACAATCTGCAATTGTTGCTTCTGATCTCTTTAGCCTTAATGTTTTTGTTGTTGTTATGATGGCTCTCCATATGTGAGGCAGCAAAAATTAATCAAATGATATTAAATGAATATGAGTTTATAGTGTCATAAGCCTGAAAGCAGCTGGAACATCTGTGAATGAGCAGCATCACTCTCACTGATAGGGACTCTTTGGGAAAGCAAAGGTGAGTACTGTATCTTTTTTTTGGAAATGATGCTCCAATTCATCATCCCCTCTCTGTCTGATTTCAATCTGCCCTCTGCCTGCTAATCTCCCGCAGGAGGGATGGCAGGCCTGGGCCTGGCACAAAAGTGTGCAAAAAGGCAGCTAGTTTATCTTTGATTTGACCAATAATCTGCTTCTCTGGAAATATAACACACCACAAGATGCCTCAACTTCAAGTTATGAGGCTGCTGTAAGAAATACTACTCAGCCCAGATGGGCTTATCAAATCACTTTGGAAAGGGGCTTATTTTTGGGGATGTTATAGTTTACAATAACTGAGATGCAGAAGATCCTCAGAAGCTGAAGATGCAAACTACATACAGCTCTCAAGAGTATACAGGACTGACAGGTGGAAATGCATCACAGACAAAACCAAAGCAATGTCACAAACTGTTAAATGTACACAACATTAACAGTCATAACATAATATGGAAATGCCTCTGATTACATTAAAACTAATCTCTAATTCTACTTGTCAGTCCATTAATTGACATGCAACTTAAAAAGAGCACACACATCTATCTCAGAATCTGTACATTTTGCCGGGAGTTTACAGCTCTGCATGTTTTTCACTGGTAGGGGAGGAATTTGTCCTCTGGTCGTCTCCGAATTTGATTACTGTGAACGGATCTAAAGGATGGAGGGCAGCTATATCAAATCATTATCTGCAGGGATATGTATCACCCTTTGTGCTTTACACCAATTTGCCTCACATAACTGGATTGGACAACTTCAATCAGAGCCTCTATAAGTGACTATACATGTCTAACAGATGGCAAGTTGAAACTGATAATATTAAGAGAGACATTTAACCACACAGAGTACACTTGCAGGGGATTAAATGCAGACAAATTACACCATATATTCTTAATGCTCTTACAGTGCTTATAATGCCGCTATTACTCATGAACGTGATGTGTAATTCTATTTCAGTAAATCAAACAGGGCAGACCAACATTTTAATCTTCATATATCTTGCTGAATTAGTTGTCTCATATTTCTAACTCATCTATGCATCTAACTCTCCCATTACCACAATCAAATGCATTGCTAATTACATCAGTGATGTTTTTTTTAAATAATGCTTTAGATAAGTAGCGTAAACACTCAGTGGACCGTAAAGCCCTTCAGTCCAGAGGTGACTGCAATACAACAAAAATCCATTACAACTTTGGCAAAGCAATCATGTCCAGGTGAGAAGGTTAACGCAAGCAATGAGGACATGCTTACTGGCAT
Source organism: Zingel zingel (assembly GCA_023566125.1). Classification (NCBI taxonomy): domain Eukaryota; kingdom Metazoa; phylum Chordata; class Actinopteri; order Perciformes; family Percidae; genus Zingel; species Zingel zingel. The sequence goes on along the minus strand of CM042316.1, from coordinate 3,737,358 downwards.
CTGAACTTTGTTTGCCTTCCAGTGTTCTCTGAGAACGATGAAGTGAGTATGTAAAGTGTAAAGTAAAGCATTCAATCGAGAATGGTGTAAGATATTGAGCCATGAGGCGTGTTGGGCTCTAATATCTCAACATCTATTCACTAGATTGTCATGAAATTTGGTACACACATTCATTTCCCCCTCAGGATGAATCTTAATAACTTTGTTCATCCCTTGAATTTTTATCATTAGGTCAAAACTTCAATTTGTCCAAGTTTATAATTAAACTGTAACAGTTGTGACATCCCCATCAGCCTCAGCTGGACTTTGTGTTAATTGTTAATTCAGCGAATGTGAACATTCTAACACAATAAACTATGATGACGAGTAAACAGTATAGCTGCCAGCGTTAGCACAAAGAACTGCTGCGTCTACGTACAGAACCTCTAGCATGGCAGTAGACTCTTAGGCTTAGATAAAAAATCAAAGAAAATTCAAAGTACCTAGAGTCATACACTGCTAATACAGCTTTGACTTGAAACAGGCAAGTGAACTGAACAAAGAGCACAGTGAGATTACTACATAAAACAAAAGTGGAGACAGTCTGGCTCTCTTCAAAGTCCCTGCTCACTGAGGACAGATGAATCAACAGAGCTTCATTCTGCTTCAAACGTCACGTTTCATTACATCTTTTCCTTTTTTCTACAGATCAGACAAACGTTTCAACACTCTGGCATCATCACTGCTGTATGAATTTGCATGAGGTCTGACTTTCATGAAGCCAGATACTAATGGTGACAATAAAGATAATGTCATACTGACAATTTAAGTGATATTAATGACTATTGGGACACATTACTGTGGAAATACTGGACTGATATAAGTAGATTTAGTAAATGTATCCCTGAGCACCATGAGTTATTACAAACACAGACAGGGGACATCAACTGTGAATGTGTATGTGTCTGTTTTCTGTGTATTTCTACGAACATGTTGGCTGTCTGCCTATAGAAGAATTATAACCGAGTCACATTGAAAGTTGCATTTGTCTGATTCAAATTTCGATCATACCTGATGATTCACAATAATTATTCTTTCACATTTGTCACATGGTGAAACTGGAGATGCAAACACTCAAGGAAAATAATGTTTTATTGACTCATACTCATTATTAGTATCAGAGGATTATGATCAGTCGAAATACAAAGAGGCTAAAAATAAACTCTCAAAAGGTCTCAAAAAACTAGAACAAGCGTAGCATCTCTGTCTTTATCATTTCATGCCACAGCTGCTGAAGAGCAAACTCCACTGAAAAAAACTCACATGGATGCTTGATCTCGTTGCCTTCATACGTTAGCAGCACAAATACAGCTCTTACATCTACAGTATGGTCCTACATGATGAGGGAATGAATACAATAAAAAACTGGACCCCAGCTTTTTCATAATAGCAGTTGTGTATTTTAGTAGTCATCAGAAGGAAACTATTTGAAGCCATTTTTAATCAACCCCTGACCTCCTCCATGTTGCAATTTGCTCTGTGTACTCTGCTATTTTAGTTCAGCTGAGTGGGCACTACTGGATCCACAAATGAATGTTTTCCCTTTATTATGCCTAACCATTCACATTTGTTTGCTGCTTTTATTTCACAGTAAATTGTTCGTGGGGAAGATCCTGTGGGCCGATTATGATGATGATGATTTGTACAAGATTTATGCTAAAAAAAGTATGTACTCGTGAGCACTTTGGATAAAACAGCCTATACAATTGCATATATTAGAAACATATATTTATCTAGACTTGAATAAGAAACTTTGCTTTACCGCATCTTGCAGCACCTTTCCATAAATGTAACCAGAAGACGCGAAACGAACAGAAACAAGCTTATAACAAGTATGTCATTAATGATAAGATGATTTAAGAAATGTAGAGCGAAATGTAGATCCAGTGTGCATGAAAGACATTGCTATTCAGGTGTAGCTACCATGCTGCTTGTTATTTGCCAACAGTTGTCAACATACTTAGCGGGGGAGAGAGCGTTCATGAGGTTTGCATTCTCTGTATGGTGCCACCATCACAGTGCAGATTCACAAAAGAACAACTGTTTAAAGAGTGTAGCCTGGAGAGCTTTGTGAAAATGCTCAATGCACAAGCATGACAAAGAACCAACATCAACAACAAACCCATACTAGTTATCGCTCACAGTCAAACACAATTAACCTTTAGATTTTTACATTTCATTTTGGTTGGGACAAAAATGTCAATATGTCATCAATAAGTGATCAAGGATTTAAAAAATATGATTTTTTTGTACAGTAAGTGTACAAAAAGATCAACTGCAAATCAGATTAAGGCAGACGTTTCTATTCCCTTTTAATATGTAGGCCTTCTGATTTAATTATACATAAAATACCACAAACAACATGCCATAAAAAGATGATGAGCTTTTCTGAAGTTTTATTTTTTACCTGCAACAGCAAAGTCAGAAACCTTTTTTTATTTATTTATTTTTTTACTCACAATTTAACAAAACAAAACAAAACATACAAGACATTACTCCAAAACACATCCACACAAGTCTGAAACGTTTGATGTTAAAAATGAAAGATATCTAAGCCAATGGATACCATGTTGTTTCCATCAGTGGTTCTTGTGTTTCCAGCCACTGTCACTGGTGCAGAAAAAGAACATTACCCTTAATAACACATGTCCATATGGATGAAGTACTGTAGTTGGATTTTACAAATGGAGTTGTGTAGCTTGACCTAATTGGCAAATAAAATGTTGGCATTAGGTGAGCTCATCTACACAGAGAGTGCTGAATCTAACCTTCTGAGAAATACACAAAGCATCCATTAAACTGCACTGAATGGTCTCTGTACTGTGAAAGCCGGGCTCACAGCTGACTGTAAAAGAACTTCCGCCGTCACCTTACTATGATTAAAAAGAAAGTTTAGTTCAGTGAACACCATGTTACATTCTAGATAATGAAATACTTCAAGTGAGAAATTCAAACAGCTGCCCCCTATTTTTGATTCCAAAAATGTAAAATGAACTGGTGCAGTATTTGCAGACTTTTCTTCATATCTCGGAGACTATAGCTGCGACTTGTTCTGCTCCGACTTACCCACACCTCTCAAAATAATTACATTTCACGCAGAGATGAAAGTGAACAGGTGGCCATTTTTCTCTGCTTTCTGTGTCTCAAAGATAAACGAGGGTTAACATGTGGGGGAGGAATTCTGACGAGTTTCATCATCATGTTGTTGCACTTCACAGTTGCAGTATTAACCCTTGTGTTGACTTCGGGTCACATTGGCCCGTTTTAAATTTTTGTTTTATATCAGAAAATATTGGATGTAGAAATAAGCGCTGAAAATGTGTAGAAGAAAATTTTTAAAATTTAAAACGTTGGAAAAAGCAAAAACAAATTGTGAAAAAGGCGTCACAAATGTCAGAAAAAAAGTGTTTTTTTCAAGGTTGAAACGAAGACAACACAAGGGTTAGGGCCCCTGCACGCCGAGCTGCTTTGCACTCTTTATTTTCCAGCTATATTCAACAAATATGCTCACCGTCATCATAATGGTGGTATCCTTGCTTGAACCATTTAAAAGCAGACCAGTGTTGAACAGTATTATTCTCACACACACTACCTGAATATAACATGTGCCTCAGTCAAGGCCTCTGACACTGGCCTCAAAATTGGAGTTGCTCCCCAGGTGCAGCAGGGTGACTGCCTACTGCTCCTTAAAAGTTGGGTCGGGTCAAATTCAGAGAACAAATTGTCCACAGGCATTGCTAATGAACCCACAGAGCCACACCGTGCCTACACCATTAGTTTAAGTGCAATGGCTGTGCTGTGTACATTAATGTACCAGGCAAACACATAGTCACGCACAGTCCTGCAGGAAAGGAAGACAGACAGTTGTTACTTGTGGGATTTGACTGCTGGAGCAAATCATACAGTGCACATTTTGACACCTCCATATACGTGCAGCTCATACAGTGTCAGGAACTGGAGGTGAAGGCTCACATAATCAAGTGCTCCCACTCCTTTCTCACTTTTCTCACAACCTAAGCTTGTTAAAGTTAATATGTTCCCTGAGCCCATAACTATCAACAGAGCTGCTGTCAGCCTCTCCCCAATCCTTGTAACTTTTTACACCAATGGCTGTAAAAAAAACAACACTCCCTACATCCACATCATTAAATGCTGTGGGGCCATGGGGACATGTAAAAAGTAACATTAACATTCAGGTCATAAAACAACTCAAGATTATGCTGCCAACATCTGTTAGTTTTTTAACTGTAAATGCAGTATTATAGTGATTTACTGTATGATGAGGTTTTTTGGGTGTTGACCCAGTTTTCCATCTTATCTTTAGTGTTATGGTATATTGTTAAGTCCATAGAATGTTGATCACACAAGGAATTACATATACCGTGAGTGTATATATCAGCAGACTCGACTCGCATCCTGGGCAGCTAATAGCATCTCTCTCCATCAGGCAGATGATACAGTGTCCCATGGTGCAGCCTGAACAGACACAAGCAGTCTGTTGTTCCCCTGCCAATACAACTGATTAACTCAGAATGATAGTCTGGGTCTCTGCTGCACACACACACACACACACACACACATACACACACACACACACACACACACACACACACACACACACACACACACACACACACACACACACACACACACTGCCTCACATACCCATTCTATCCTTTCCTTAGTTCCTATTATTTATTTGTGGTTACAGTATTTGGACAAGATTTTTTACCATGGTGTATGTCATTAATTTTGTATGATATATATATTTTTTAATCCTGCTCTGCGTTTTTTGTGTGTGTCGTTGCTGCTGTGACTTTCATGTTTAAGATACATTTCCCTGCAAGGACAATCAAGTTTATTTAATCTGATCTTTTGTTTTTTTTGGAATAAGCAGCTGGTGGAGGGTAAGTGTTCAGAAATATCTTCATCTCTATCTGTAGCCTGACACTATGACAGCACACTATTTATTTTACTATTGAAGTCACTATAAAACTAATCTATTGTAAGCGGTGGTTCGAGCTGGTGCTGTTTTGACTTTCAACACTTGTCCTTGGCATGCTGTAGCTGCAACCTGCCCATTTACTGGCACATCTGCACACGTTTAACACCCTCTGTAATATTCACTCTGCCTCTTTAAAGAGACACCTCTCAACCTCAGTATTATAATTTGACATTGAGTTTATTCTACAAGGCTAATTTGTGCAGGCCCAATTATATTACCTTTACAGGACACCGCTGAATTATACATATACATCGACAGCCATGCCAACATTCATTATCATGATTTTATTATTCCAAATAGACAAGCGCAGATATGACTCTGAGGAACACCTGTGGAATGCTTAATATTGAAAATCAGTACTTCATTTGATTGGATCGTATCAGGCTGTTAAAAGTGAAGTAGGTAAGACTTATAAAACTAATTCTCTGTCATATTTGCTGAAACTGACCCTATGTTCCAGTAGAACTACATGAAGCAGGTCATTTAAAAAAAACCAGGCTCCTCTGGCTCCACCTACAGCCTGTAGTGTGATTTGCAAAAATACAACGCTCCCTGTTCAGATGCACCAATCAGGGCCAGGGGGGAGGGGGGGGGGCTGTTGGTGGGGTGTCTAACTTCGTGTCAATCACTGCTCATGCACACACATTCATTCTCCTTGTGGGGGGAGGGGCTTAGGAGAACGTTTTGGGCTTTAACAGAAAGGGGGAAGGGACTGAGAAGTTGTCAATGTTCAAATGTTTTGGCTAAGTCCTGGATCTTCACAATCCTACCTACAGCACGTTTAACAAAGTTACACATTGGACTCATCAAACACTGCCCGGCTCATTTCTGTCTTGTGTGACAGAGAGGTGGGAGTGTAATTGCCAGTGGTCTCACATTATGGAAAAAATATTAAAATATGAATTTTGATTGAATCGGTTTGCACACTCTATCTGACCTCTAAACTGAAAACATGTTAAAATATATATATATACAGTGAGGAAAATAAGTATTTTAACACCCTGCTATTTTGCAAGTTCTCCCACTTGGAAATCATGGAGGGGTCTGAAATTGTCATCGTAGGTGCATGTCCACTGTGAGAGACATAATCTAAAAACAAAAATCCAGAAATCACAATGTATGATTTTTTAACTATTTATTTGTATGATACAGCTGCAAATAAGTATTTGAACACCTGTTTATCAGCTAGAATTCTGACCCTCAAAGACCTGTTAGTCTGCCTTTAAAATGTCCACCTCCACTCCATTTATTATCCTAAATTAGATGCACTTGTTTGAGGTCGTTAGCTGCATAAAGACACCTGTCCACCCCATACAATCAGTAAGAATCCAACTACTAACATGGCCAAGACCAAAGAGCTGTCCAAAGACACTAGAGACAAAACTGTACACCTCCACAAGGCTGGAAAGGGCTACGGGGAAATTGCCAAGCAGCTTGGTGAAAAAAGGTCCACTGTTGGAGCAATCATTAGAAAATGGAAGAAGCTAAACATGACCGTCAATCTCCCTCGGACTGGGGCTCCATGCAAGATCTCACCTCGTGGGGTCTCAATGATCCTAAGAAAGGTGAGAAATCAGCCCAGGACTACACGGGAGGAGCTGGTCAATGACCTGAAAAGAGCTGGGACCACCGTTTCCAAGGTTACTGTTGGTAATACACTAAGACGTCACGGTTTGAAATCATGCATGGCACGGAAGGTTCCCCTGCTTAAACCAGCACATGTCAAGGCCCGTCTTAAGTTTGCCAATGACCATTTGGATGATCCAGAGGAGTCATGGGAGAAAGTCATGTGGTCAGATGAGACCAAAATAGAACTTTTTGGTCATAATTCCACTAACCGTGTTTGGAGGAAGAAGAATGATGAGTACCATCCCAAGAACACCATCCCTACTGTGAAGCATGGGGGTGGTAGCATCATGCTTTGGGGGTGTTTTTCTGCACATGGGACAGGGCGACTGCACTGTATTAAGGAGAGGATGACCGGGGCCATGTATTGCGAGATTTTGGGGAACAACCTCCTTCCCTCAGTTAGAGCATTGAAGATGGGTCGAGGCTGGGTCTTCCAACATGACAATGACCCGAAGCACACAGCCAGGATAACCAAGGAGTGGCTCTGTAAGAAGCATATCAAGGTTCTGGCGTGGCCTAGCCAGTCTCCAGACCTAAACCCAATAGATAATAAATAGTTAAAAAATCATACATTGTGATTTCTGGATTTTTGTTTTTAGATTATGTCTCTCACAGTGGACATGCACCTACGATGACAATTTCAGACCCCTCCATGATTTCCAAGTGGGAGAACCTGCAAAATAGCAGGGTGTTCAAATACTTATTTTCCTCACTATATATATATATATATATATATATATATATATATATATATATATATATATATATACCTCTGCCAACTAGTCAAGTTGCAGTTTAGATCCATGTCTGTCTAGACTCATATAATACATGTAATTAAGACTTTGAAGCAATTCAATAAAAAGATATTAGATGTATTGCTTGATGAATTGCGGATGCTTCCTACACATCTTCACCCGGGCAGCACAGATCATCTATGTAATCACCACAGTTTCAAGGTGGGCACCGAAGATTAGTGTCACCAATTCAGTATCCGACTGAGTTATGGCGTTGAACAATGGCAAGAGAAGCTTTTTTTCGGGAACATTATGATGTCACAGTGAAGTTGACCTTTGGGATATAAAATGTCATCACTTCATCACTTTATCCTATCATACATTTAGTTTAAAACGGATAGGAATATAGGAATTCTTGAGTTATGGCCAAAACGTATTTTGTGAGGTCACAGTGACCTTAATAATAAATAATAATAATAATACATTTAATTTATGGCCGCCTTTCTCGACATTCAAGGACACCTAACATGTACAAATAAAAGATAAAAACAGATGCACAACAAAGACAAATCAGATATACAAAGCAATAAACAAATCCATTTTAGAATGGATTTGAATGTGGGGAGAAAGTCAGTGTAATGATGGCTTGTGGGAGTGAGTTAACCTTTGACCACCAAAAATCTAATGAGTTCATCCTTGAGTCCAAGTGGATGTTGAAAGAAATTCCCTCCAGGCGCTCCTGACATATCGCCTTCACGAGAATGAGACGGACGTGAGGTCACAGTGGCCAAAACAGTCAGAGCCGCTAGCATGGCTAAAATGCTACAACAGAAATGTGATCATTATATTTTACAGTACTCACAGGGCTGCATTTTTACCTAATGAGATAACTTACTGTAACTTGGGAGAATGAAGTTTCTGCGGCTCATGTCTCATAATTGATTTTGCTAAAGAGATCCTTGCAGTCACTGTTGTTCCCCTTGAAGGGATAGAAAACAGATTGGCAACAAGTGAGATCACTGAGTGATGATAAAATCCTCAGCTGAGCCAACTGTGACAGAGATTTGAGATGGCACTGACTGCGGCAGCTCTTCTCATCTGCTCCATTTTGGAGGCCCTGCTGGTCACAGTGAATCCTCTGAGGAAAATGCACTCATGTTCAAACAGTCAGCACTGAAAAATCTAAATCTTCCAACTGCTCTCCAGCCAGGACTCTCCACGGCTTTATTCAAATGTAGCTTTATGAATATTAATCCAGCCATGTGAACCAACATCTTTAGTCACAATGATGAAGGCAGACATTGAAATATGATGAGAACCTGAACTTTCTGCACAGTTCATTTGAAATGGAGCAAACGACTTCAAAGAGAGGAGTAAAGGAGGTGCCACCTCCTTAATGCTATTCCCAATTTAATCCACAGCAATTCTAAAGGGCGACTTCACTCAAATTACAAATGGACAAACAAATCTGTCTGCATGAAACCTAGAAGTAAGCGAGAGGATATTTTTTGCAATTTGAGTGACTCAACCCTTTAAAATTGAGATCAGAGGATGAATATTGTCAAGTAAAGCCTTACAGACCCATTAGAGATGTTGCCTCTTCTCCAGAATTGGGCCGATTCTTGTCTTTTGATCATTTGTTATTATCGTGAGCAAATAATAAATACATCACCATCCCAACTGAATGAAAATTGTGAATTATGATAATACCAAAGAGAACAAAAGGCAAAAAACACAGAGCACATAGTAATATTGTGGCACAAATGACTGGAATTAGGCATCTGTGGTGTTTTTTGAAGCACGTGATGCTAAATCCCTTCAGTGTCTAAAGTGATGATCAAAGCCACATTTATAGCTGCATAGCTGATGTTCTGAGCAGGGTTAGACTGTAGTGCTCTTACTACTGAGGACCCTCAAGTCATGTCTTTCTTTCTGGGAACGCTGGAGTTTCTCTGCGTTCAAAGTTACACATGGTGCTTCTTTTGAGCAGGATTTCTTCAGGCCAAAAAAATTAAATATAAATTAAGAATTTAGTATTTCCCCTTCAGGGTGTTTTACCTGGCAGTGTGGAGATGCTTTGAAACATTTAGACCTTTATGTAGGGCAATCAAATCTACAAAGAATATGATCCTACAGTTCAAAATTCCAAAAACATATTCATCAATCTGTTCAATTTTCTTCTGAGGGGGTGGAGTGCATAACCACAGTATTTCTAAAAACTCAGTGTCTTCAAAGAACAGGGGATAGAGAATGTCTTTCTGAGGAAATACAGTGCTTGACTCATTGCTTTTGTTTTGGACAAGGATTAAGGCATAAAATTCAACCGCAGAGAAAGTCGAAGCCGAATGGGATGTTGTTGCTGACACGCTAGAAATATTGGCGGAGCAAGCATGTTGTGAGGACCTACTTAGAATTATGAGGAGGATCTCCCTCAGTGAAAAGTACTGTCTTAGCACCACTCATCACTTTATGTGTGGGTGAGTCCCACAAGGAATTTAACTTGTTTCCTGCAAATAGGTTACAATTCATAGGTGTGCGAGGAGGTGTCGGCTTGACTTATTGCACTGCTTCAAAAGCCTGAGGCTAATAGACTTTTCATGAACTCGAGCAAGCCTACTGTGCTATTACGACAGTTTAAATTTAGCACCATACTAACATAGTCTATGAGCAGAGGAACATCTTCTGTATTACAGTGTGTCTTCCACAGGCCGACAGTAATGACTTTTCCCCTATTAACATTTCAAATTTTCATCAGTTCAGTGTAATTAATAGAGCCTTTCCTAATCCTCAGGTTTTGTTTTGCGACTGAGGCAGCAGCTATGTCCAGTTTTTTTTTTTTACTGAGAATGAAGCATTACAGCCGCAAATTCATTTTTTTTAGTTTGGCAAACAGCCATGAGAAAGGTTTAATCCTTCAACAGAGACTCAAGGTCTTTGAAAGACCTTTAATAATGGTCAGCAAATCATTGGGCATGCCAATGAATTATCTGAGACAGTTCATTTTGTGAGGAAAAAAAAAATGAAAATGAAAAATGGGTAATGAAGCTCAGCGTAAATTCTTTCAGGAAGACGTCATTAACCCATTCACGACTCTTTCTTCTTAAATCAAATCAGCTGTTAGAAGCGATACTTCCAGTTAAACCAATCAGACATGGATGAAATTCAAGGGCCAATCACAGCATTACAGCTCTGCTTTAAATCTGTTCTCCCCGTGCTGTGAGCTGTCGTTTCAGGCAAAGCGCTCAACCCTCCACCTCCCCTTGCCGCCTCCGGTCATCGGGTTTCTTTGAATTTAAACTCCTTCTCCTGACCTACAAAGCTCCATATGGTCTGGCGTATCATATCTAGAAGAGCTCTTCGTACCTTTTGTCCCACTATAACACTACGCTCGCAAAATTCGGAGTTACTCGTAGTTCCTAGAATCTCTAAAAGTGGGATGGGAGCCAGAGCTTTCAGCTACATGTACATTTTATCATGCAGTTGTACAATAAATATTTTGCATATCTGCAAACAAAGTCTCTCCTGATTGAAATGATGTTGATAGAACTCATTTCTACCTCATACCTAAGTGTATCAGCTAATGTTTGTAATTTAAAGTATGTCCATGAAATTATGCTGCTTTTTCCTTCCTGTGATTGAGGTCAAAGAGAGCATTGAGAAACAGACTGTCTTAGTGTAATAAGGTTGTTTAGGTGAGTCGAAAGTAAAGGTAAGCCGTTTATCTGCCTGAGAAGCAGTTATAGTCTCCATGTCGGGTACATTTCGGAAGTAATTACAAACTTTCAGCATACTTTAGAGAGCTTTAATACCATTTAGCTGCACCACACAGTCTGTGTTTCACCATCACAGTCTTAGCCTCAATTAACCTTTAACAACTTCATCATTTATACATTACTGGTTCCTATAATAGGCCTCCAAAGAAATAGAAAAGCAAATCTCAAATATGTATACTTTTATGTCAAAATAGAGCACATTATACAGCATTAGCGATACTTTATGAAAGATGCAATATCTCCTCTAGGAGATCTTCCTCTGTAAGGTTCAGATCTTTCACATGATATAAATATACACATATTATATCCATATTTCCAAAATAACAGTAACCTCAACATGCAACTCTGCCATGAAGACACTCACAGATCAAGTCATGGAAATACGCTTGCATGGTCCCTTTTAATAACAACTCGACATCAACAATACAAAAACATTTACATCTGTGAAGGACAATATTTCAGTTCCATGACTCCAGCACGCGCACACACACACACACACACACACACACACACACACACACACACACACACACACACACACACACACACACACGTGTGCTTAAAATGATTATAGCTCTGTCTTAGCGCTCTTATTAAGTCCATCTGAAGCTTCTGCCCTCAAGTCATCCTTAAGCCATTTGTTGAAAACAGCAATGGGGTCGATGTTCCAGTGTTTATGGAAAGAGATGGGCACCTGGTGAGCTAAGAAGTCTCTGGCATAGTCCTCTGGGCGCGCCTGAAAGGTAAGATTAAGAACAGTCATTTATATTTGGAAGTGGCCACAACAGACTGCGTGCAAGTGCTGCACACAGAGCAAGAGTGAAGGCATGAAAGTGTAAGTTTATGTTGAAACAGATGCTGCATACTGAAAACTGAGCAAATGATTTTCCACCAAACCAAACATCACTAACTGAATTATTGAGTTGTTAATTTTATTCAAATTGATTCCCTGACAGATGGCGCTATAATTTGGGTTAAATCAATGTATTGGTTTGTCAACTTATTCAAAGTCGGTGTCTAATTAAAGATCACACAGCTGATTTCACTTATTAACAAACTTAATAGAACAGTCATTGATAATGTTATTAGCAACACCTGTGCTTTTCCTACTATGACAAGTCCATATGTCTGCTGTTATTAGTCTGTAAGCTCATATACAACCCAATCAACAACACGGCCAGAAAAGGTCAACAAATATGGATGCCCATTCAGATCAATCATTCAGGGTGACTAAACTCCTATTTCAATGATACAGTACTATAATGGCATTGTACAATGTTCCTAACCTTCACAAAACCAATTCTGCAACCATCTTAAGTTGTCCAATGATGTCAACAGTAGCAAGTTCTACCTGTGGGTATCTTTCCCATCCATCCCATACGACGTGAATGTGACATGATGCAGCATTTACATCATGTCAGCAGAATGGGAAGAAGGGGAAACCTCACATATCTGCCAGTATTGCAGTCATTTTTCTTCTCTTTGCCAAATGGGTGATATCGTGGCTGTCAGAAATTCCTGATATCTCCGACTTAGAATTACAAGTGCAGAGATCTAAGACGACTTAAACATAAGCAGAGGTGTAATCAGCCAGCAAAACTGAAAAACACCCGTGAGGGTGTGCAGGGCCTCAGAATATCAGATATGGGCCGGGTGTGCTGTCGACTACTAATAAGATCTCTGGGTGATGAGTCTGCAAAACTGCTGATGAAATATGACTTTCTATGCAGTTTATCGTTTAAAGGTGCCACGTACCTCACTGCAAAACCTCCCCTTTGACTGAACAGTGCTGAGGAGATTTGAAATTATTGCTTTTCCCCAAGCCAAAAATAATTCCATTATAAATTGAATTATTTCCAGTATATTTTGGCAAGAAAATACATGGATGGTATTTTATTCCAAAATGGGTAACCACTTCAGTCTCACCACTAGGGCTGCACAATTAATCACATTTTAATCACAATCACGATTTTGGCTTCCCACGATAAAATTCACGTGATCGAGCGATATTTAAAATGCTTCATTCAGTTCATAGAACGCTCTGTATCAATGTTTTTTTTTTTTCCAAAGCTCTGTAAACCACTCTCTGATCACGTGCCTCCATCAGCCAATCAGAGTTGTTCCCTGCACCGCGCAGCTTAGTTTAGATGTAGACAGTCACAGAGTAACGTGAGGAAAATTCCACAACAGATAGCGGTCGATCATAAATCGTCACAAGGTTTACCAGTTTACCTGTAAACGCTCTTTTAGCTCATAGCTTTAGCGGCAGACTGTTGTACGTCCTGCTGTTAGAATCCTCTACAGTGAAATACAGTCACACTACACCATTTAGCTGTCGGCATTTTAGCCGTGTTTAATCCGGTTACTACTCTAGCTAACGGTAGGCTACCGGGTTATTGGCGTTTACTACTGTAGCTAATGGTAGGCTACCGTTAGCTGCTGTGTAACGGGTTATTAGTGTTTACTATTGTAGCTAACGGTAGGCTACCGTTAGCTGCTGTGTAACGGGTTATTAGTGTTTACTACTGTAGCTAACGGTAGGCTACCGTTAGCTGCTGTGTAACGGGTTATTAGTGTTTACTGTAGCTAACGGTAGGCTACCGTTAGCTGCTGTGTAACGGGTTATTAGTGTTTACAAGCGTGACACGCAGCAATGTTTCTGTTGCCTCCAACGTTTGTTTTGGAGCATCAGAGCGCAACGCAGATATTTTAAGTGGCACTGTAATCCGCGTTGCTATATCGTCCGGTAGATACCGGGCACCGGTGCCCTATTGGCACCGGATTTTAACATGCGCCGCTAATGTAAACAGAAAATTGCGTAGCAAACGCGCATGTGTGAAAAGTGGTCGCACAACAGCTGATATGGCATAATCCTTCATAGTATCCTTCAACAAAGGAGGAATGTAGCACAATATGGATGTGAAAGCAGTTATAATTAGCCTATGTGACTATAAAATTAGTTTTGGTTAAAATCAACAAATAATCGTGATAATTAATCGTGATCAATATATTGATCAAAATAATCGTGATTATCATTTTGGCCATAATCGTGCAGCCCTACTCACCACCATACAGTAGGTACACACACACACACACACACACACACACTTCACTATCTTTGTGGGGACCCGTCATTGACATAATGCATTCCCTGGCCCCTTACCCTAACCTTAACCATCACAACTAAATGCCTAACCTTAACCCTTACCCTCAGGGTAAGCACTCTGCTCACTCACACTGCCGGACCATGCTGTTTTTTGTGTTTAGAGACAAACATTTTGGAAGACAGATTCCTATGCGAAAAAAATGTGGGCAATGTTAACAGGACCAGAAGGAACCAGAAGGAAGCTGGAATTTGCAGCCTAAGAAAAATACAATCCTACCCGATGAGGTGGAGGAGATTAAGAAATCTCTTAACTTTTTGTCGGCGGAGATTTCAACCGTTGCAGAGCAACAGAAGAAAATCATGGATCTGATGGGTGAAATACAAACGTTAAAGAGAGTTTGGAGAAGGACCGAAAGATCGCTTTTCTGGAGACTCGAGTTGCTGACCTCGAGCAATACTCCAGAATTAATGATGTGGTTATCAGCGTTCTGAGAACCAAACACCGGAACTATGCCAGGGTGGCTGCGGACGCTGGGCACACCGCTGCCGGAGTGAGTGAAGCCTCTGAGGAGGAGAAGGAGTCGCTGGAACAACCGGTGATTTGCTCTTTGGACAGCAAAGGCATCTATGTGGACAGCGGGGACATTGAGGCTTGTCATACCCTGCCAAGCAAAAACGGCCACTCCATTGATAATAATACGGTTCACCAACAGAAAGAAAAAGTTGGCACTCCTCAGATAGGGAAGGAAATGAAAAGGGACCGAAGTTTACATCAACGAACACCTCGCCAAGAAAAATGCTTAAATAGCGAGGAAAGCACGCATACTCAGAAAACAAAACAAGATCCAGGCAACATGGTCAAGAAACTGTAAAATATTCATCAAACTACATGGGTCGACACCTGAGGCAGCAACAGTGCTTCTCATCAGGGACATCATCAAGCTGGATACATCTGAAGAAGGAATGAATCAAGAGCAACATAGGCCTACATAAGGTAACTGGATACAGACTGAACTGAACTTATCAAACACAATGATCATGACAAACTTGGACAGAAACTCATCTGCTACATATGAACAACTGAACTTGGAAACTTTCAAATACACAACATAAACCACAAGATATTGAAAATGACATTGATCCAGATAATAACTTTTACATTGGAACTCACAGCCAGTGTGAATATTACACAGTTGAGCAGTTCAGAAAATACATAAAAATGGATGGTACAATATCAATAATACATTTTAACAGCAGGAGCCTTATCGCAAATCTTTCAAAAATCACAGCAATTGCCATAACAGAGACTTGGCTCACTGTAGAACATCAGGATTTGGTTGAGATTGAGGGATACAAACTGTTTTTCATCAACAGGAAACAATCAAAGGGTGGGGGGGTTGCATTATATATTGACAAAAGATATCAATGTAAAATAGTTAATAAAATGTCTCTTGTTTTAGATACAATCATGGAATGCATCACAGTACAAATCGAAATAGAAAAATCTAAAAACATTCTTATTAGCTGTATTTATAGGAAACCGGGATCAAATATTTACATGTTTAAGGAAAAAATTACAGAAATATTTAGTAATAGCAATAAAAAAAAAATGGTTATTATCTGTGGAGACTTTAATATTGACTTGCTCAACCCACAAGAACACAATAAAACTACAGAGTTCATTAATTTGATATACAGTATCGGTTTATATCCCTCAATCACTCGACCAACCAGAATTACAACAAATAGTGCTACACTAATTGATAATATATTTACCAACGCTATTGACTATAAAGTTGAAAGTGGACTAATAATAAATGACGTCAGTGATCATCTGCCAGTTTTTGCAAACATATATTATACATACATACATTATACACAAGGACCAGACACAGAACTGAAGAAAACATCAATAAATTCAAAGAGGATTTAATGAAACTTGGGCAAAGTGTACATAGAAAAGGCAAATTAAGCCTAGAATTCATTTTTGACTGTTATAACATCACTTTATGAAAAAAACTGTCCTCTTGTAAAGAAAGAAGTAAAACAGAAAGCTGATGAAAAAGCGTGGCTAACTAACGGAATATTAAATGCATGTAAGAAGAAAACTGTGTTATATAAAGAGTTTTTAAAGAAGAGGACAAAAGAAGCAGAACAGAAATATAAGATATACAAAAACAAACTGACCAGAATTATGAGAAGCAATAAAAATAATTATTATAGTAAACTACTGGAGGACAACAGAAGCAATGTAAGAAACACCTGGATGGTGCTGAATGAAATTATCAAGAAAAAAAAAGGGAAAACAGGAGACACTAACTATTTTCTGACTCAAAACAAAACAGAGGTTAAGGATATGACCTTGGCTGCAAATTAATTTAATGATTTTTTTGTTGGAGTTGGTCCAGGTTTAGCTGAGGAGTTTGCAAAGACTGGCAGTGTAAATGATGTGCTAAGCAAGAATGGAACTATTAATGAATCTATGTTTATTAAGGGAACTGATGAAAAAAAAAGTATTGAGATTGTTAAAACATTTAAGAGTAAAAAGTCCATAGACTGGAATGGCATTGACATGTTTATGGTCAAAAGTATTATTGGATGTGTTGTAAAACCTCTAACATATGTATGTAATAAATCTATGAAAACTGGAATCTTTCCAGATAAAATGAAATTGGCAAAGGTGATACCAATATACAAGGCTGGTGAAAAACATAACTCTCAAACTACAGACCTATTTCCCTGCGATCCCAATTCTCAAAAATACTAGAAAACATATTCTCTACATGGCTCGATAACTTCATTACTAAACATAATATACTGTGTGATCAGCAATATGGTTTCACGGCTAATAGGACAACTTCACATGCACTTATTCAATTTGTAGAATAAATAAAAGCAATAGAACAAAAGAAATATGCAGTGGGGTTATTCTTTGGATCTTAAGAAGGCATTTGATACAGTAGACCACAATTTATTGATCATGAAATTATACAAATATGGAATTAGGGGGACTGCACTTTCTTGGTTAAATAGCTACTTACATAACCGACAACAATATGTTAACCCATAAATCAAAGTTAAAGAAAATCACCTGTGGGGTCCCCCAGGGGTCAGTGTTGGGACCATTGCTGTTTAACTTGTATATAAATAATAAATGGGAGGTGTCAAAAAAACCATTTTATTTGCTGATGACACTAATTGAATCTGTTCTGGAGATAATTTGGAACAACTCTTGGATACAGTGGAAAATTAATTAAAAAAGATGAAAAGTTGATTTGATGCAAATAAACTAACAATGAACTTAAGTAAAACAAAATTTATAATTTTTGGTAATTGTGCAATAACTTTACACAAAAAACTTATGATAAATGACATTGAAATAGAAAAAGTAAAAGAACTGAAATTTCTGGGAGTAATAATTGATGAAAAATTATGTTGGAAGCAACATATACACTATATTAAGGCTAAAATATCCAAATCAATTGCCATACTGTATAAAACCAATTACCTATTAAATCAACGCTCATTGTATACATTGTATTGTTCCTTCATACTGCCGTACATTACTTACTGTTTGGAAGTGTGGGGAAACACGAAAACAAACAAAACGACATTGAACCTATTTTTATTCTTCAAAAAGAGAGCCTTAAGACTTGTAAATAAAACCACTTATAGAGCATCAACTAATCCCCTTTTTATCAAATTAAAAGCACTACAATTCAGAGATATTGTTGACTTTAAAACTGCACAAATTATGTACAAAGTCAATAATCAACAGCTGTCGAACAGTATCCAAGGGTTGTTTCAAATGAGAGAGAGCAAGCATAACTTAAGAAGAATGTCTGTATTTCAAAAGAAACATAAGAACAAATGCTAAATATCACTGCATTACAACCAAATGAGTTAATGTATGGAACAGCTGCAGTGAAGAGATGAAATCATGTACAACAATGAGTAATTTCAAGAGACTATTTAAAATGAATATATTGAATGGATACGAAAAGGACTCGAGGTGATAGTATTGTATACTAACTGTATGGTTCCTGGACCTATATACTAAGTCTAGTATGGATGTGTTATTATTTGATTTACTATAGATAGACGGAAAGGAAGAACATAGATGGAAAAGAGAGGAAGGAAAAAAAAAAAGTGTATGTATGCATCTGTGCCTGTGTATGCATGAGTATATGTGAGCTGTAGGTAGGTAGATATATACGGTGTACGTGTATGTAAAGAAGAATTGTGTTGAATTGCTTTGTATTTAACTAAAGGATAAAAATAGAGAAAGGGGGTGGGACTAGAAAAGTTTGTTTATGAACTTCTTCCCACTCCTTTTTGAACATGGAAATTTCTTACTTGAATTACTTATAATAATTTTGGTAGATTGTGCTGAGAAGTACATGTCCTTATTTATCTGTCATTTTGATTATATATATATTATTTTTTTACATGTTCAAATAAATTACTACTACTACCCTAACCTAATTCTAACCCTAATCCTAAAACCAAGTCTTAACCCTCAAACAGCCCTTTAACCTTGTGGGGTCCAGCATTTTGGGCCCCACAAGGCTGTGCAGACCCCACAAGCATACTGTATTCCCTGGTTTTTGGACCCCACAAATATAGTAAAACACGCACGCACACACACACACACACACACACACACACACACACACACACAAAAATGATGTATTATAAGAGTGTTGTAACAACCTGATGGAAGAGTGGACTGTGTGTGACAGGAAGTCCGAGGGCGTTGAGGCACATTCCCAGCACCATGTCATCCGGTGCGTCATTGCTGTAGCACTTGCAGCCGCTGTTAAGAAGTCGGACCACAGCCTCCCTGCTGAACACCATGCTGCAGCATCACAGAGGCGGACATCAGAAATGTTAAAATGGATACATAACACAGCCGATTTAGGTGCACTGTAAATGATCAGTTTAGAAGCAAATGTTAAAAAATGACCAGACAATAATAAGCGTGTCATCTTAGCTTATTTCATTCAGTCAGTGAGAGGGCGACAGAGTCGTGAGTGAAACTGAAAATCAAGCTGAGAGGGAGATGTGGTTTTCTGTGAAACGGCTCTGCACGACAATGATGTGACGTCTCTTTGAAAAGAAACGCAATTATACATTAAAGAAAAAAAAAATATTAGAAGATATCACTTTGAGAAAACTGGCAGTTGCAGTGCTGTAAAGTGTCACAGCAAGTGAAGTGTCCCTAAATAGAGTTTCTCACACAGCTCACTCACAGCTCAAGATTCATCTATTGTACAGCTTTCCTCCCGCACTGACAGCTGACATAGCACGTTTGCTTATTGCCTACTTTTTCTTGCACGTAATAAGAAATGATGGCTCTTTTGGAGTCGTTTTTTTTTGTTGTGCTATAGGTTTCCTTGCAGTAAGCAGCAGTTTGCATGATGTAGTGTAGAATTAAGATTATTAAGCACTGACTCCCTGTCTTAACTTATCAACTGATGACCATCTGTTTACTGTATTTTGCGGATATTCAGCCCAGTCTCATGGCAGTTCGTAAAATGGTCACGTTATTGAATCTATTGATTCGTGAACAGGACACGAATATGTCGTTTTTTTCGTGTAGTGATTACGAATTTTAATTTAATGTATTTAAATGGTAAGCATATTTTGTGATCACAGCACGACAACGGTAGGGAGTAGTATTAAAAGCCAAAAGCCAAACAACACAGGACTTTCACCCCAGAGAGCGGGGATCGCGTCTCGCGTGTTGCAGTTCCTTTCCGCGTCATTAACCACAACTGTCCCGTTGTTGTTGGCGTGTCCGGCGTGTGACGGTTCCTTTCCTACTTCTTTTTTTTCCTAACCTCAACCGTCCCGTTGTGGCGTTTCATTTCCCTGTTGTTGCGTGCCACAGAGACCACGGATCGTGTCTGTGCGCCCGGGGAACGCATCCCCGTGTGGCGGTCCGTCCGTTGTTGTTGCCGGCGTGTGGCGTTTAATTTCCCCGTGGCAGTACACAAAATGAAATTTGTGACCTGTACACGAAATAAACGAGAAAATCGTGACCTGTACACGTATCAATAAATAAAAATAACGTGACCATTTCACGAACTGGAGTGAGACCGGGTTGGGATATTCCATACTTTCATTGAGTATCTTTAATGTTACAGTATGCAGCCTGCAAACCACAATGTCCCTCAAGGGAGCAACGCAATTTTAAACTAAATTGAAATGGTTTATCTGTAAATTACAGATTACAGGTTTTCCATTACATATTTTATAGTCCCTGTGCTTGCGTATATCTTTCATCATTATTCCCCGAGCATCCAAGCTGTAAAACTCACCCTCCACCCCCCGTGATGTAGCTGTAGCCGCCTTGGCTCAGGCCGTAGCCGTACCTCTCCCCGAGACACACTGGTTCAGAGGGGTTGTAACAGCTCAGCAAGACTTGCAGTCTGGAGAGGCTGCAGGAAGCACAAATCAAACTCATCATCATTATACACACATCCCTTTGCGTACACACATATGAAATCGTCCATTTAGAAGCTGTGATATAACTGCTCTCCCTCAGGCACTATTACACAGCCAGAGGCTTCCACGTGGAGGGCCAACCTGATGGATATAAAGCGAAGCCAGCTGGACTTGAATTTATGTACTGAGCTTTTTAAATGTTCGGCAGGATGGTTTTATCTCTGGAACTAATTTCCACAAAATGACTTAATTCCAAGCCTCTCTCTCTTTCACTGTGCAAACCTTCCCATGGCTGAGACTGAAGCGGTTACTCTCCTTGAGAGAAATGAAAGCATGGCATTTAAAGAATAAGACACTGTGAAACACTATGTTGAGAAACCCATTTCCAGATCATGAAAATATACCTGATGAGTGTATCGTCATCCACGACAAGGAGCCACTTGGTGTTTGGAACAGAGCTGCTTAGAAATCTTTGAAGGATTGCAAATGTTTTCCCGCAGTGGCCTGCAAACAGAGACATGATATCAATGCACTGGCCTGTACCACTTAATCACATCTTGACCATGTGCTGTATTCTGGTTTACAAAGATAAATGACCTTGTTACGGTAAGAAAAAACACACACAGGACAACAGCCATAAATGATGCTAAAGCTAAAGGATTTTAAAAGGTGTCGGCAACATTTTACTTTGGATAAGATATGTAACTGTAACATGGGGTTCGATTAGATAGGGTTTATTTTCACAATATCAAAAAAAATAATTGCAACAAACGCTTTGTTAATTAGACTTTCCTTCTCTTGATAGTACCTTTGAGGAGACAATACAAATAAGTAGGACTACTGTGCT
Source organism: Zingel zingel (assembly GCA_023566125.1). NCBI lineage: Eukaryota > Metazoa > Chordata > Actinopteri > Perciformes > Percidae > Zingel > Zingel zingel. Next base: position 3,715,775 of record CM042316.1, on the reverse strand, counting down.
CTAACCTAGTCTGCATCACCGGAAGTACACTTCCACGATAAAGCCTAATACCCATCAGGCTTTGCTTCTCTCCTTTTGTCTCTGTGTGTTGCCATTTTTAAAATCCCTTCGCTACGGGAAACAACAACAACAACAACCACCACCTTTGAGCTAGCAAGCTTCACGCTGAAAATGGAAAGTTTTACGGGGAATTTGGATGGCGCAACAAGGCAAACCTGCTTGGTTCTTTCTGGGAATGATTTTAAACATTTACAAAGAACAGCATTTACTCTCCAACTGGGACGTTTGAGACTATTTTGCAGAGCCTCTGTCGCTGCGTCCGGATCTAAGCACCGCCCGAGAAGATTGTGATTGGTTTAAAGAGTGTTTTTTTTCTCCTATCCTGGAATGTATCTGTGGTGTAGTCAGACCTTACGCCACAGCGCTGTCGAGATACTTGATATGGCAATGTGAGACTAGCCCTACTATCATTTTAATTTGAGATTGTATCAGAATAGCTTTACATGGTTTAATTTTCAAAATACACCATATTTGATAATTACTGTAAATACATTTGACTTACTGTAAATACATTTTACTATTTTAATAATTTCATTATTAAATTATTGTGTGTTAACGTGTGTCCTCTACTTTCCTCTTATCCCTTGCTGCTGCAACAGTGTGAATTTCCCCATTGTGGGATTAATAAAGGATTTTGAATCTTGAATTTTTGTTGTACTGCACATTGCTGCAGCTCCTCTTTTCACCCTGTGTTCAGGTCTTTGTTTTAGCTACAGAGTGAGACCTCTCAACTTCTGTAACATCTTTGTTGGCAGTCACACATGCTCAGTAGCTAGGTAAGGATTACATGAGCTAGCTAGCCGTTTCTACAACTTCAGTCAGTTACAAGGCAGGATAAACTGGGAGACTTCTTCTAAACAAGGGCGCACTTCCAACTTTGCGTCGAATACCTGCAGAACAGGGACATGGAAGTAGTTCTATACAATTTATTTTGTAGCTTAGGGTGAATTTGTGTGTGTTGTAGCAGTGTTTTGTCATTGAGAACGAGCTAGCATGCTAGCGCTAGCATGCTAACGGTTAGCCCCCTAGGCCCCTCGTCTCAGCTAGTTACGTAGAAAGCCGTGCAGATTTTGAACAGCTCACCCGGAGACTGAAGGCAGGACACATTCAGAAACCGTATCTCACTCAAAACAGCATGGATCTGATTTTTTTTAATCTGTTTTCATGTAAAGCACTTTGAATTGCCCTGTTGCTGAAATGTGCTATACAAATAAAGCTGCCTTGCCTACAAAGCATACATTTTTTTTTCATAATATGGGCACTTTAAACTGACAATTGGGTGAACAAGTAGCGGTTCTGCATTGAGATTAAGGACACCTCAAAGGCAGACGTGGCTGTAAGCGGACACATCAGCCACTGCAGTGATACACCCAGTGTCAAACAGTCAAGGGGCAAAATGACTCTGCCACCTTTTTAAGACTCCTATACAACATAAAGGAAATCTTTTCAATGTGAGGATGTGTCCTCTATAATGCTTTGTGAGCACAGAGAAAGCTGTTGTCTATATTCTGGCATCTCAAAGAAATAATAAGGTACGTCTGGCATGATGGGCCAGGAAGATCAAACTTGTCCTACTCTGGCATGTTTGACATGACACTCAGATGGAACAAAATATTCTGCCAACTCCTGAAAACAAAAACAGTGATGTGGTAGTACACAAGTGATAATAAGAACCCGAAGAAATATACTCATCAGAATCCAAATATCTGCACACCATCAGAGAGCTGAGACATGGAAATCCCTAGTGGCAAGCATCGCAAAGACTACTGAGGCCCTACTGTTTTATTTATAAAGGCACCCAAGGTGTTTTTCTCTAAGTATCTGAATATAGAATAAGAAAGGACACCTTGAACTGCTGACGGGAATAAAATCCAAAAACACTTTTAGAGGAATCTCCAGAAAACCCTGGCAATTTTATTTCTGTTTGCGGAGGTTAGTGAGGGATGTTCAGGGGCATGGGAAGATGCAGTAGGTTCCATGGTCATGTCTCATGCAGCATCTATCTGTATTCAAACGTCAGCACAAAAATGAGACCTATCGCCGCTACACCTGAGCATAATACTACACAAAGCTCCTCAGCGGGTGTCTATCACCGGGTCTTTGCTATCCCTTTGTGTGTGTTTGTCTTTGGAGGTAAGCATACCACACTTGACCCTGAAATATTTTAGTATTTACCTCAAAGTTCTTATGCCATTTTCCCATTTCAAGGTCTTGCATCACCCTCTCCCTCCCTTGCTTTAACTTGACTAGCAAAGATTTGTAACCTCAGACTGTTGAGTTTCTTTCAATTTTCCAAATATATATTCTGCAAAGATTTTGTGTTCATACAAGACTTCATTTTTTTTGTGACTACAGATGGCAGCATAATTACCCAGACATTTTTAAATGGAGTCAAAGCTTGTTTCTACATGCAACCAAGTGACTGTATTTCATGGTTAAAATAGTCTGTAAGTCAGTTTTTATAAAGCAGTATCTATCTATCTATCTATCTATCTATCTATCTATCTATCTATCTATCTATCTATCTATCTATCTATAATCTGTGGCTGCTTTATTAGTATCATGATTTTTTTCCCCACATCTTGTAGCAAAATATATTGTTCTGCTTTCATTTACAGAAAAAAAACTTTGCTTGAAATTGATTATAACTTACGTAAATTCTGAACATTCTCTTCAAAATATACAAAAATACAGCTGAGCCCTGAGGGGAACATAATTAATTGGGAGACAGTTTGGGACAACATTTCCCACTGTTCCAAGAACCCAAATCACCAGCAGATCCACTTCAACATATGTCACAGTACATACTGGACTCCTCAGAAGAGATACGTCTCTAAAATGATTCCAACTCCCTATTGCACGTTCTGCCAACCTTAAACTGGAATTTTCCTACACATGGTCTGGGAGTGTGAACAGGTGCATGAGTTCTGGAATAAAACAACATCAATAATATCTGATGTGATAGGATGTTGAATTCCTACTGACCTAATGGTTTTGTTACTTAATGATGACTCTAAATTACACCTGTTGAGAGACTGAGGAGGATTTGGCTAGCCGGCTCAACTGCAACCAAGAAAATGATAGCTCAGCGCTGGCTCCCCCCCACACTCGCTTTGTATAAAACAGTGGCTGGCGTATTTTCTGGACATAGTTATGCTTGAGCTCTCTACAGCAAGGATTAACAAAGCCAAACAAGGGGGGTTGTTCTTGTTCAGTTTGTGTTTCTCTGTTCTGTATGTCTGCATATTAAAAAAAACAATAAAAAATTGATCTAAAAAAAATAATATATATATAAAAATACTGTATTTTACACACACACACACACACACACACACACACACACACACACACACACACACACACACACACACACACACACACACACACACACACACACACACACACACACACATATATATTAGTGATAATAGTTTTAAGACTTGGCTCTAAAAGCACAGGCAAGTCAATGGAATCAATGAAGTCAGAGGAAGGTGAAAAAATAAATATTAATGGTGGTGGTTGCAGCTTCCTCACATATTGATGACTGTTGACTGTTAATGAAGTCCAAGACAGCTCTCAGCAAGCATTAGTATAAAGCTTGAGGTCTTAGAAATGAAACAGAAACAGGTCAACAACAAAAATGATGTCCCGACTGACAGTTATCGGACCTGAATTTTAGTCTGATAACGATTCAGTACCATGTGGGTATTTGGCACTTAGAGATAGATTAACTGACTTTTCATTTGACCTCAATCATATATCATTTCACTGCATACTTATCTGATTAATGCAGTGGCTGGTGGCTTTAGTATATCCCTTTGTGACTGACTCCATTGAATATTTGTTTGTAAAGATACAGTATAATGCACATTTTATTTATTTTCTGTTGTCATGGTGTTTAATCAAGGGACAATCAACTTTAAAATCTCACTTTTTCTAGACATCAGACACAAACCACTGGTAAAAAAAATCCAATCTCCTGCTCTGTTTGATTGGCAGTATGCATAGTTACTAAACTGACAGTGGCTTCAGTATCTGGCAGCTTACCAAACTAGAGAAAATCCCACTGCCTTGATGATGGACTGTGGATTGCTGCCAAAATTCCAACCCTTGAGTGTTGTCTCCCGAAAGTAGAAAATATGGCATGCAGTGGAAGGCAAAATTAAAGGAAAAGAGACACTTTCTCCAATATGATCTATGAGAAAAACGTATCCAACACTGGCTTCAGAAAATACAAACATAATTTATCGGTTGAGAGGAGCAGAGCCAGGGCCTTTTCTGGAGTAAGACATCAAACTCACACAAACTTCACACCAGCAGCAACCTGGGTTAGCTAATATATCGAGGTATGCAAATGAGCAGGTTTGAGAAGCCAGACAACATCCGCTCGGGTTCGTTTCCGCTCATGGCCTAACCAGCTGCCAGCCTGCCAGCTTCGCAGTATGCAAACTGTGAAAAAGAGCACACAGCATATTTGCCCTGACCCCAGTATCTATCACATGGAGGGATAATATCATGACAGACCTCATTTAAAAACAAGGAATATTAATGTTGCTCTGCTTAGTGGAAATGAACAGTCAACCATTTATCTTAGAATAGGTTACCGGTTTATCTACCTAAAACTGCATCAATTACTTAAATAATCAATAGATATTTCAAGAAAAAATGGTAAACACTCGCTAGTTTTACCTTGTCAAGCTAGCTATATATCATATTATAGTAAACTTCATATGTTTTTGGGACATTTTGGGGGTTTTAAACTGTTGGTCGAGTAAAACAAGCTATATGAATAGATCTCCTTGGGCAGTGAGAAAATTACAACAGACATTTGTTTAAAATTATTTTATGACATCTTTGACACCAAATGATTAATTAATTAGATTTAGAAAATAAGCAGATGTATTGATAATAAAAATGATCATTGAGTAATATCTAATGCAATATACTTTAACAGCCCTACAATGCACCTTGTGAAGGCGTCAATGTGTTTTCTTTCTCTGTCACAGGTGCATGTAAAAGTTGCATTTTTTTAGTTTTCAGATAGCGATGTTATACTGGACTCACTTCATCACTTCAGTGGGTTATTTCTCATATGGACAGGATGTTAGAAACACCTTTCGATATATATATATATATATATATATATATATATATATATATATATATATATATATATATATATATATATATATATATATATATATATATATATTAGGGCTGTCAATCAATTAAAAAATGTAATCTAATTAAATACATACTCTGTGATTAATTAATCTAAATTAATTGCATACATAATTAACCGTGCCTGAACCGATAGTTTTTAAGAAAGTAAAAAAGAAAAGAAAAAAGAAGGGTACTAAACAACAGTTGGTGACATTAAAGAACGGCTTGTTTATTGCTAAAGCCATATGGTCAAAATTAAATGATTTAATAATAATGTACAACAATAACTTATTTCACTAGTAAATTGCTGTTGAACGACAAAAACAACCACCAGATGGGAAAAAGACATTTACAATAACTTCAAATGCACCACGAGGCTGTAGTTTACCAGTTTCATTGAACGCACCGTCTGTGTTGTTTTTTTAGTGGCTAGAACGGCTCCGGGTCAAACATCAATATGGAATGGATTAATCTGCGTTATGTTTAACGCGTTATTTTTTCTCAGATTAATTAATCGAAATTAACGCGTTATTTTGACAGCCCTGTCATTCATATATATATATATATGCAATCTAGTACGTCACCACTAATGGGATGGAAACCATGCAATTGTTAGCTTGTAACTTAGAGAATAGGCAGAGATGGGAAGTAATCAAGTAGATTTTTCAGATATTTTTACTCTATTTATTTTTGTGCCGACTTTTTACTTTTACTCCTTACATTTTTAACACGAATATCGGTACTTTCTACTCCTTACATTTTACAAAATTGTCTCGTTACTTTAGTTTCAAATAATTTCAGTGGAGTTACCGTTATTTTTCGTGCCATTAATACCAAATTCAATCTAATTGGATGGGAAGACGTTACACTTGACGCACCACTACAAGATGACTCGACAGATTTGGAGGCATTCATTTGTGGCAAATCCTTGTGGCTTGATGGTAACGTTAGCACATAGTAGTATTGACGGGAACGAAAATGAAGAAAACGGAGATCCCAGAGATTCGGCAGACAAGCAGCAAGACATTCCCAATCATCCTTGGCCTTATCTGAGAGAGATGTTTGAGATAGTAGGCATCAAGAATAACACAGTAAAAGTATGGGGAACTTCTTAATTAATGTCTGTTTAGTAATTCATATTTTATCCTTTATTTTCTTTCCAGAAGCCATATTTGAGCACACACACATACATGTAGACTCCTTTAAATGTTAAAGTGCTCATATTATGCTCATTTTCAGGTTCATAATTGTATTTCGAGGTTGTATCAGAATAGGTTTATGTGGTTTAATTTTCAAAAAAAACATATTTTTGTTGTACTGCACATTGCTGCAGCTCCTCTTTTCACCCTGTGTGTTGATCTCTGTTTTAGCTACAGAGTGAGACATCTCACTTCTGTTCCATCTTTGTTGGGAGTTGCACATGTAAGTAAGTACTGCTAGCTTGTTCGTTGCACGGCATGAGGGCGTGCCATGCTAGCAGCTAGGCGAGCATTATAATGTGTGTTACAAAGATGACGCACGTTCGTCACGGAAGTAAAGACTGGACTACAATGGACCTTTTTCACAGCAGACATTTTGACTTGTCATAGTATGAAAAGCACAGCTGAAATTGATAACCTTAACGATGGCTCAGTTCCATCAAGTGTCCCAGTGAGCTATTTCAGTGAGTCAGCATGCTCAATACCAGGGCCTCTCCTAAGAGGAATGCAGCCATCATTAATGGTTTTGAATACACCTGTGCTTTTCCTACTATGACATGTCAACATGTCTGCCGTGAAAAATGTCAATAGAGCTGTTTGGAGCAGTTTGTGAACAGTGTTTTCTGTTGGAGATGGTAAGTCCCTTTGGGGTGGACTTTGGGCTTTTTCACTTTGTAAACCTATAATGTGCACAAAAAAGATATAGAACACAATTAAGGAAAGGGAAAAAGCCAAAAAGCATAACATGAACACTTTAAGGGGAAGATTAAAAAAAGAGAAACTGGATCTGTGAATTCTCACAGAATCACAATTGAATTCATATCTTGCTACTCAGTCAAAATCTTATTAACCTGGTGTCCCAGTCTCTGTCCCAATAATCATAACCTATTTGTGATGTTTTAGGCCGATTGGCAGACATCCATTTAAAATGTAGGCAACGGCATATAAAGAGCCTTTTTTCCATGTCCACTGAAGTTTCTCAGCTTGCACTCTAGTAACATTTGTGTGGTCCAGGTAGCTTTGCATAAAAAATGGTTGTCATTCGCAAGGCTACTTTTATTTTTATACTTTAAGTAAATTTCCAAGCCTGTACTTTGTTACTTTTACTTGAAGAAGTTAAAATCAGTACTTCTACTTTTACCAGAGTATTTTCTAACACAAGTACCTGTACTTCTACTTGAGTACGGGAAGTGAGTACTTTTGCCATCTCTGAGAATAGGTAAACAAAAAAGCTGCCATAATGTATTTGTATCTATTTAAACCATTAACTATATTAGGTGTAAATTCAACAAGTCTTTCAAAACTATCACTGCACAGTATATGAACATTAACCGCCAACAGTTCATTCTGAGCAGTCATTCACTGTATAATACAATCAGACATAAATCAATGTGTTATTAGCTTTCTTTTTTTAAAGCAGGCTGGTTTCAGTCAAATGTGGCCTGAGTCCAAACAATTGCACATTAGTGATGCATTATAAGCTGAAGATGGATTTTACTGTCACATTCCTTTTTACTTATCAGACGTCCAACTTTACACTAGGTATGCCATCTCAAGATGTTCTGCAGTTATGACTCTACTTTTACGAGATGCATCAGTGACTTCAGGTATATTGGTTGTTGCAATGACGTGTAAACTACACACACACATTTGCATTTTCTGGTGGCATTTTACCGATTTAGAGAGAAAGTAACAATCAGCAGGCTGGACGAAAGACATTGTGCTGCTCTTCACTAGCCGCAGTGTGAAACTCCTCCATCACTGCAGATTCTGGCTGCAGTCATGTGGTTCGCTGACAGAGGCAACATCAAGGTGTTATGTAAAGGTTTGAAATCAGTTAGAAATTGGATTTGAGCAGCTGGGCAGTTTAATCTGATTTTTTTTTTTTTTTTTTTTTTTTTTTTTTAAAATCAGATTAAACGTCTTAAATGAGATCATCAAAAATCTCTTTCCTTGTGGATTTTTCCCATGAACATTTGATTTAAAAAAAAAAAAATGTGATGACCCCCAGCGAGCATACAGCACGCATGAATCAGAGAGCATTGACAGTTGGTGCAAGAAGATTTATCTGTAGCTGTGTCAGGAAGGCAAAGGAGTTGGTAGTGGATTTGTTAGAAAGCGAGAAGCCGCTGAGACCTGTCACTATCCACAACGAGGAGGTGGAGATGAGGCGGCCCTCAAGTACAGGGGATGCATATCAACAACAACAACCAGCAGAGCAACTCCACAAGCGAAGGCTTGAATTTCATTCTTGACGAGGCTCCGGTCTGCAACAGACTAGACTGCATGTTCCAGTAGCCGGTGGCAGTTTGCATCCTTCACTGATTCAATGCAAAGAGATCCTTGTTAAACAGCTGAGCTGCCTGGAGACAGTCAGTGAAGAGAGGCTGCAGACTAAACCAGAATCTTTCAAACAACATCCCTCCCCTCTCATGCACTGGGCTGAAAGGTGCTGCAGCCGATGCATCATCCCATTAAGGTGCAACATGAGAGGTCTTAGTTTTCTGCCAACAGCCATCAGACTGGAAAATAGTTCTCACCCAAATGGCCTCTTGCTCAGGCAATCAGGAGGGTGCAGAAGCAGAGAGCTACCGCTGTCTTTAAAAAACTACCCCAGGTAGCTTTGAGCGGTCTGACACTCCATGTACATCTACATTATGCATTTCTAGCATCCAGCATATTTCTTAAGGATGTTGTTGGGTTAAAGCTTCTCCTGAGGGATCACCAGGCTGTCAGACGAGCTGGGGAATTTGTTTTCCATCCAGAGAAACCTGTTCTCTTCCAGGATCTCTCAGTCGGCCATACCTGGTGCACCCAGTGGGAACCACCTTTGGGCTTTGTTACCAGGTGCAGCCTCTCAATGCAGAGGAACAGTGGTCATTAACCTCTGAACTCTGATGAACTGATTTCAACTTACTTTTGAGCAAATGTAGGAATACTCAAATTGTCTTTCTTGCAAAAAGTTAAATGACAAGATAAATACCACTCTCATATGTGTCCCTTGCCTGGGTCTGTCCAAAAGGTAACTAAATCAGTCAGCCAGTACCTCTGAAGGCTCTGACACACCAACCAGATTATCGGCTGTCTGACAGTCTGGCGAGGTCGGTGACTCAAGTCTGTTCGGTGTGTTCCATGCCGTCAGTCGGAGGAGCCGTCGGCATCCATTTTGGCCGATTTGACTTGTTGAATCGGCCAGTGGGCAGTCGGACTCAATGATCAATCTGATTGGTGGAGTGGTAGCTTTTGACTAGCGAATCAGTGCTTCTTCCACAAGAAGAAGCCCGAGAGCTGACAACGCCAGTATCTTCTTATTACTAGCCATCGTATTTTCTTCTGTTCAGCAAGTAATGACAACAACGATCCTTCTTGATTACTATCAACACTCTCTGATGAAAACAATGACCGACGACAGCGTGCTCTGTGTTTATTAGGTCGACAATACAGATTAGCGTCGTCTGCTGTTATGGAGACATATTACGTCTTGCGCACGCACAGAACGTACGCTCAAGTCGGCGTCGCTTCGGTGTGTCCCGAGGCACTTTTTTGAGAGAAGGGAGTCGACTGATCAGTCCGACTGCCTTTTCTGCCGACGGTCGGCCGTTGGGTTGGTGTGTCAGAGCCGTAAAGCTTACTAATTAACACGTTATACATACCTTGTTTGGTTGTTCTGTACAGAAACATGTAAAATGTTGTAGTTTAACATTGGGGTTATGTGCCAAACTTGTTGGTGTCACCGCTGGTTGCCTGGAAACAACATGGTGATGACCAGACTTCAGAAAGTCACTGCTCCTGGCCAAGACATTGTCCAGCACATTACCCCCACATGAACCCAGGTCTAAGGTACATTATTACCTCTAGAAACAGCCAGGCCAGCTGTCATTATGCCAAGCTAAGCCAACCTGCTGCTTTCTGTAGCTCCATATGTAATTTAAATAGAAGAGTGGTATCAATCCTCTCATCTAACTCTCGCCAAAAAAGCCTAGAAACGTTTCAAACACACATACCATCCTTGAAACAACACTTTGACTAGTTCATACAGATGGACCTGACAGTCAGTCTGGTTCAAAAGGTCAAAGTGTGCCAAGATTAAAACTAAACTACGAGTGATGAAATGAACTTATGACTTATGATTATAACCAGCTCTTAAACAAACACATAACTGGAGCAAACATTTCATTAAAACACGGACAGTCTGTGGATATCAACAGGGCATGTTGGCCAAGCTCCTGGTGAGTAAATGTGCAGTTTATAGCTTTCAGTCAGAGAGAAGCTCCACACATTCAAGAACAGACAGAAGGCACAGACCCATTTACCGCCTCAGAATTACTCGAAGAAACAATATAAAAGAAAACGTACAATTGATATTAGCACCATAATCTAAAAAAATCCCAACACAATTGACTAAGATCTCAACTAAAATTTCAACTTTAGTTTTGACATTTAATTTCTCATGTAGCTGTATCTGTTGTTGCAGCTGAGACTGAAAGAGTTTAGCCTTTAAAAGGTGCACTTACCTCTTTCAGTATTTGGAACTCCTAAATCAATGGTTGGTATTGAGGGATCGGCGTGGTCACTGTAGTACTCTAAAGAGAAGGCATCCTTTTCCCAAGTCTTCTTTATCACAGGAACTGGAGTAAAGGGGAAACAAATCAATAGTGTTCACTAGGTTTCACAACAAGCAGACCTCTGGTCCTGAGAAAATTATTATTTCATATTTCATTGCAATACATGGTTTCTCTCACATTTCTGTCTTTCGGATATACTTGTGAACTATGAACCACCCAGACCTCTCAGGTCTTCTGGGACAGGTCTGCTTGCTATCCCCAGAATCAGAACCAAAAAGGAGGAAGCAGCGTTCAGTTGTTATGCTCCACATATCTGGAACAAACTTCCGGAAAACTGTAGGTCGGCACCTACTCTCAGCTCTTCTAAATCAAGGCTGAAGACCTTTCTTTTTGACATTGCCTTTTTTTATTTAATTCATTGTACTGCATTGTGAATTTTATTCCTGTATTCTGTTTTTAATTCTGTATTCATTTCTAACTGTGTTTTAATGTTTTATGTAAAGCACTTTGAATTGCACTGCTGCTGAAATGTGCTATACAAATAAAATTGCCTTTTATAAAACATTCTATTAGAGACAATTGAAGAGAATCCTAAAAAAAAGCCGAGTCAAGCGACAAAATTCTGTACATTGAAAATAAAAATAGGAAAATAAGATAAAATGTTATGCTTCATTGATCCTCCACCTTGCTGAATGTTCAAGATAGCTTGAAAATGAGCAGAAATATCAGAACTAGTATTATGTGAATGCCCTACATAAAGTTTGAAGTGTACAAACCTTGTCATTTGAGAAATTTCAGTTTGAATACATTTTGACACTTAAAAGGGGAATTTCTGTATTTTTTTAACCTGGACCATATTTTCCAATGTATTTGTGTCCAAGTCACTAATGGGAACAACCATTTTTGAAATTGGTCCAATATTAAGTGAGAGCCCTGCAGCCAGCAGCCGCGAACTGGGCTGAAATGTAATCCTATGGGGCAAATATGCAAGGTCAATAGCTGTCCAGTAAAAGTGCTGCGTTTCCACTAACAGGCTCAGATTATTATTATTATTATTATTATTATTATTATTATTAATAATAATAATAATAATAATAATAATAAGTGTCTGACTACATTATGAGAAGACAGCAGTGTGGAATGTGAGTGAGAGAGCTGGAGTTCTGGGGAGTTTGTTGTTTTGGAGTACAGAAAGCGTAGCTTTGTGTTATCTAAAAGATTTTAAATAATGCATTTTGGAATTGTGCCAACAGCACAGCTTTTGAGTTGGAGTTGAGGCTAGCTATGCTAGCATACAGCTACAAATGCATCCTAACATCGGTCCATACACTGCGTGTGTAAGTTACACATAAAAGCACGGCAGGATACACTTATAGACACTTATAATAACAAGCTGAGCCTGACAGTGGCAAAAAACAAGCACTTTTAGTGAATGGACATTGGCGGTTGCTGTTGTCCATAGCATTATATTGCAGCCCAGTATGCAGCTGCTGGCTGTGGGTCTCACTCAATACTGGACCATCACAAACCTTTTACATACTGTAAAACAAAAAATGTGGTGTTTTTATGTCTTCCTGTAGATTTGATTGGGATCCGACTGATGAGATCTGGAGGTTTTGTGGGGAGTTTGTGGTTGTCAAAGCGAGAGTGTACGCGGGCTGAGGACAGAATACCCAGAAATCTGCAGCAGCAGCTCAAGGCTGTGTTCAACTCGCATAAATCAACAAAAGTGAAGCAGAGTGACATATAGAACACTGAATAAATGAACTAAAAAACTAAAAGTTGAATTGGCTGGCTCTAAGAAACTGACAACTGAGCTGATGAAGAACAGAAAGTACAATTAGGCTCCAAATATCACACTACTATTTACTAAACCAAACTAAAGTGCATCATGCAGGTCAGATGTTGATTGCCTGCTGTTATGGAGTCGACAATCGGTATATGTCAAGGAGCAGTTTGAAAATAGACACAGACTGACAAGCACCTATAGTACACATCTTAGAACAAAACACAACCTACACATGCACATTTGTAATAAAATAAAACTGTATATCAGACTTCTGGTTAAGTTACTTAATGGCATGAGATACTGAGATGTAACAGTTTTTAAAAATGTCTTAAAGAAAATGGAAAGGGAAATGAGGGGCAAATGTACTTAGCATTTTAGTAAAAATCTGTATAATGAGTAATAGTTACTGTACACTACACAACACTATCAAATATGCATGTCACAACCTTTACTTAAGACTGTAATGTAGCAGAGGCACAGCACTATTATTCAGCTTTATACAGAACATACAGTGAGGAAAATAAGTATTTGAACACCCTGCTATTTTGCAGGTTCTCCCACTTGGAAATCATGGAGGGGTCTGAAATTGTCATCGTAGGTGCATGTCCACTGTGAGAGACATAATCTAACAACAAAAATCCAGAAATCACAATGTATGATTTTTTTTAACTATTTATTTCTATGATACAGCTGCAAATAAGTATTTGAACACCTGAGAAAATCAATGTTAATATTTGGTACAGTAGCCTTTGTTTGCAATTACAGAGGTCAAACGTTTCCTGTAGTTCTTCACCAGGTTTGCACACACTGCAGGAGGGAGTTTGGCCCACTCCTCCACACAGATCTTCTCTAGATCAGTCAGGTTTCTGGGCTGTCGCTGAGAAACACGGAGTTTGAGCTCCCTCCAAAGATTCTCTATTGGGTTTAGGTCTGGAGACTGGCTAGGCCACGCCAGAACCTTGATATGCTTCTTACAGAGCCACTCCTTGGTTATCCTGGCTGTGTGCTTCGGGTCATTGTCATGTTGGAAGACCCAGCCTCGACCCATCTTCAATGCTCTAACTGAGGGAAGGAGGTTGTTCCCCAAAATCTCGCAATACATGGCCCCGGTCATCCTCTCCTTAATACAGTGCAGTCGCCCTGTCCCATGTGCAGAAAAACACCCCCAAAGCATGATGCTACCACCCCCATGCTTCACAGTAGGGATGGTGTTCTTGGGATGGTACTCATCAGTCTTCTTCCTCCAAACACGGTTAGTGGAATTATGACCAAAAAGTTCTATTTTGGTCTCATCTGACCACATGACTTTCTCCCATGACTCCTCTGGATCATCCAAATGGTCATTGGCAAACTTAAGACGGGCCTTGACATGTGCTGGTTTAAGCAGGGGAACCTTCCGTGCCATGCATGATTTCAAACCATGACGTCTTAGTGTATTACCAACAGTAACCTTGGAAACGGTGGTCCCAGCTCTTTTCAGGTCATTGACCAGCTCCTCCCGTGTAGTCCTGGGCTGATTTCTCACCTTTCTTAGGATCATTGAGACCCCACGAGGTGAGATCTTGCATGGAGCCCCAGTCCGAGGGAGATTGACAGTCATGTTTAGCTTCTTCCATTTTCTAATGATTGCTCCAACAGTGGACCTTTTTTCACCAAGCTGCTTGGCAATTTCCCCGTAGCCCTTTCCAGCCTTGTGGAGGTGTACAGTTTTGTCTCTAGTGTCTTTGGACAGCTCTTTGGTCTTGGCCATGTTAGTAGTTGGATTCTTACTGATTGTATGGGGTGGAAAGGTGTCTTTATGCAGCTAACGACCTCAAACAGGTGCATCTCATTTAGGATAATAAATGGAGTGGAGGTGGACATTTTAAAGGCAGACTAACAGGTCTTTGAGGGTCAGAATTCTAGCTGATAGACAGGTGTTCAAATACTTATTTTCCTCACTGTATATGCGTTATATGCCATTTATTGTTTTGTTTTATTTAATTTTATAATATAGTCTGTCCCATGAAACAATTCAATTTCTGTCTTTTGTTTTGGTTTCCTTCTTTATGGTTTTGTGAATATCTAGAAAAGTGTGTTATGCGTGGCCGGGTTAGCTCAGTTGGTAGAGCGGGAGCGCATATGTAGAAGTTTATTCCTTGACGCAGAAGGTCCAGGGATTGAGTCCGACCTGTGACGGTTTCCTGCATGTCTTCCCCCTCTCTCCCCCCTTTTCATATCTCAGCTGTCCTGTCCATTGAAGGCAGAAATACCCACTCCCCCCCCCCCCCAAAAAAGTGTCTTATGTGCAGATTGTTTTTGACAGAAAAAAACCCAACAAAACAAACCAAGGACTAGGAACAATTTTTCACAATTTTCCTTTTTTGTGTTTCAAATCTACACAGAGCCACAAATAACAATGGAGACCTGTGTTTCCTATTTCTTTTTGATGGTAGTTGAAGGTAGTTTTACAACTGTTGCAGTATGAAAGTATCAAAAGATCTAACTTAGTAATGAAGGTTGAATCTTTTATACTGTACCAGTAAAATGACTACATTGAGCTATGATTTTCCAATGAATTTAATAGAAGATAAAAGATTATTCACCCAGTTTTATAGTCTAATTTCTAAATAGATTACTGTGCATTTTCCTGTCCATATAATTGTTTTGTACTGTATATAATCACTACGGATAAAGAAGATAAAAAGCCTTAAAAGGGGTGATAGAATGCAAAACAGAGTTTACCTTGTCATAGTTGAATTACGACAGTTCGGTGGGTAAAATAGGCATACATAGAACCTCAAAATCCCATTGACATCCCTTTCCTCTGCAAATCTCACAATTTGAAACTGCTGCTGAAAACGGGCGAATCTCAACCAATCTAAAAGTTGACGTCAACTCCTCAGCTCCTACCTAATTTGGCTCTAGTCTCTACCTTTGTCACAAAATGTACATACTCCACTGACCTGAGATCAGTTAGTCTTCCAAATCTAGGTCGCGCAGAACTCAGAAATTGTATGCATTGTTCGTCTATTTCATTACTAAATTCACTTCTGAGACTTTTTTGTGCAAGAAATCAACTATGTAGAGCGTTTTACGAAAATTGATGGCCAATTGCAAATTTGGTATGACTGTGTCGGACTTGAGAAGTTCCACAATCTGCCGTGACAGCCGGCGGCTGCCTGCCAGGTTTGCTGCCTTCCCGGTCGGCCTCTCCACCTTCACAGACCCGCTGAGCTGGAGCTCTGTCAGGATCTCACACACAAGCTTAGCTGCAAGCTGTGTAGCCTACTTTGGAAAGAAGAAAGTTTGGAAGTTTTTCAAGGATACTGAAAATGAACCACGGTCGTAAATGCAGTGTTCCAGGCTGTACAACGGAATACTGGAATACGGAAGTGTTTAGAATGAGTAGATATCGGACAGTGGAGCGGGAGCTGTGGATCTAACGCAGCGGAGCAGAGGATGTGCCTGTGGGCTTCACTCTCCACTAAATGTCCCCCAATGGGACACTGAACTAGCTACAGGATGAGCTGTGATTCCTTGGAGTTTTTTTTATGTCCCAAGGGTAATGTTACAACAACACTAGTTATAATGAAAGTGTCAAAACTTTGCATTGGTGTGGGTGTGCGAGACACACTGGAGGATGAAACTGTAACTAAACGGTGTATCTGGTGCTTTGTACAGTTAGTTAGTTGATGAGTTTATGTGTTGGCGCAGAAATTAAGTTTGAAGCCAGCTGGAGATATTTTCAATTGGCTGTTTTAGCCGCGATGCTCGCGCCCGGGCATGTCTGTCTGTACATTCGGTAACAGACAGTGTGTCTGTGTGTGCTTTGCGCCGGGCAGCTGTGTGTGTGTGTGTGTGTGTGTGTGTGTTGTGGGGCAGCTCTGTGTCTGTGTGTGCAACCAATCAGCGCGCAGCTCATCTAAATATTCATGAGCATACCATATTTGGAAGAAAAGCTGTCGTTCCCAATAGAGCCATTCCACAGGGATGCATAAGGACCCATAGAATAAAACCTGGGACATTTTCAGCTCAACCAATGTTACATACCCAATAAGGAGACCTTAAAGGACAATTCTGGAGCAAACCAAACCTAGGGGTTATTAACGGATGTGTACCCACTCTGTCGCTCTCGACATCGAATGTGTTTGTAGCTTGGAAGCTGCTAGCACGGACCGCCGATTAGCTTACAACGCTAGTATTCAGGGCACAGGGAAAGTAAAAACAAATCGCTATTTATACCACTAAAAAGGCTCAAAATATCACCAATCTTCAACGGTAGCATAATGATGGTCCCTAAATGTTAACCGAAGCATTAAGAACTTTGTAAGTGTACTGACAGTTTATTGAACGAAGAGCTGCGAGAGCTCCGTGAAAGGGCTACGAGAGAGAGAGAGCTACAGGTAGTCAATGCCGCAACACAGCCTCGTACTTGGGGAAACTGGTGGTGTACCTGTGGACATTGTGAAGCTATGGCCACCCAACAGGAGTGTCTGTGTTGCACGGAGTGGGACCTGTTGCGTCGCGACGCCCAAGAGACGCAGTGTTTGGTACAGTCTGAAGATTTCCCCTCTCTGATAAACAGGGCTGGACTTCAAACTTTTTTCCATGTCCCGAAAATAAATTGGAGATGGCGACCCAGACCGGAGGGACCAGATGGACAGTTATCCACCGAGTAAGTACACTAGACAAGTTATGCAGAGTGCGATTTGATTTTAGTTTGCATCGCCAGCTGTAAGTCATGACTGGTTTCCAAGACGGCGGAGACATGTAAACATGAACGTGAGTGTCTTTATCTGTCTATCTTTTCAATAAACTGTCAGTACACTTACAAAGTTCTTAATGCTTCAGTTAATATTTAGGGACCCTCATTATGCTACCGTTGAAGTTTGGTGATATTTTGAGCCTTTTTAGTGGTATAGAGATTTGTTTTTACTTTCCCTGTGTCCCGAATACTAGCGTTGTAAGCTAATCAGCGGTCCGCGCTAGCTTCTTTCAAGCTACAAACACATTCGATTAGCATGAAAACATGTCCCAGAGAGAGACAGAGTGGGTACACATCTGTTAATAACCCCTAGGTTCATTTTGCGCCAGAATTGTCCTTTAAGGAACAGTGTGAAATACCCTATATAATCATTCTATCACCCCTTTAACACTTCGTGACATTGTAATTAAATACGAGGCTCTATCATGTCTTATTGATCTAAGCTAACCTTTGGTATATAAATCAAAAATAAATTTTCCACTTGTCTACATTTAAAACTGATAATGGCAGCTTGCCAGAGAGAAATAGTAATTAAGGTAATTACTGCAATCACTCTTGAGCGACACTCTTTGGATGTAGTGTACAATTTGTCTGATGCCTCTGAAATAAATCTGCAATTTGATCTACTGACTGAACCCGCAACATTTTCATCAGGTTAAAAGAGAAGCAGGTTTACTGTGGATAGCTTGATGTCAGGCAGAGCTTGCACATAAATGGCTTACCATCAGTAAGTGATTTCTTAACATGTGCAGGATTGTCGCATGATCGTGCATTTCAAGCACCAAGGGGGGTATGCAATTAGATACGCAATTAGATATTTTTCTTAGCCTCAATGCTATCAGACATGACGGTGAAATAATTTAGTGAAAAATTTTATTATAATAATGATGAAAAGCTCTTTAACAGTGACACATGTCAAAGGTAAAACAAATCCATTAAACAGGATAAAAGCATGTGCCATTTAAAGGGAAGTTGTGCATCTCTGGCAAATTCTATAAGAGCGTCAGTGTCACTTACCTCTTTCACTGTGAAACTTCCTACATGTTTTCACAGCTACAAATATATCTTCTTTATTCACAGGCTCCCCCTTCGATGAAAATAGGAGACATGAATAAAAAAAATGCTCACATAAACATACCACATTCATCACATATGACGGAGACAGGATCTATTTGATATGCAACCAAACAGTTGAAATTGACTTTACATTAAGTGTCTAAGTGGTCTGTTGGAGTTGTTATCTTCAAAGTGAATTAATTAGATATTTCTGTAAATGGTCTGAGGTCATTTGGCCCTCTGATTGTCTTTGGCTCTCCCTATGAAACTAAAGACATACTGCAGCTGATAACACTGCAGTAAAAGAAAATGTACGCTTGCAAAATGTAAAAGCGTTGGATATAATAGACGAGCAACAAGTGAGACTGGGAATTAAATGAGAGAGTATAAAATAGAAAATTAAATTTCTCCGTGTGGATCTCAGAACCCTTTGTTACCACACACGCAGTCTCAAATGCTAGAGGCTGGATTGTGTTTTTTCAGTCACACAGAAAGATTCACTAATTCAACAACAGACAGAATGCCTTAAAAATATACGCTACATTAAACATGTCATTGGCTGCTGCACAAACTACACACATTTGGAGACTGGATGAGATGTGCAGTAACAGTCTCTTGTGCCCTGATAAACCCAGAGGATCACATGGAAACCAAAAGCTGGACATTTTAACAATAATGTACAAACGAGGGCTGCAGCTTATGATTATTTTCATTATTTCATTTATTTACTGTTAGGAAACAATTGCTTACTTACACATGCAGCAGTTACAGAGAAGCTTTTATTTTTAGAATTCAATAATCACTCCCTTTTTAGTTCTGTTTTTCATCTCTACCAACTCCTGAGGGAAATATCTGGCTCTTTAGCTGCTAAACGCTCCACTACAGTATGTTCACCAGCTAGTCGCTAACTTTGTCTGTGTGCTGTTTGGTGCTGAGCATATAGTGTACAGTGGGTTTTTAGAGCTTTTGAGCTGCAAACAGCTGCCTGGTGCAGCTGAAAACGACACTATAGTGAGAGTGAAGTTGTGGGTCGGACGGATAAACAATGAGCTGGAACTTGCTGTAAAGCTCCGTAAAACCGAGGGGAGCTGCAGATTTGTGTGATAACTCTCGGTAGATTTCATCGCTACCAACGACCCACATTTCACATTTGAGAGTCTGGAACCTACATATGTTGATCATACAGACCATCAGGCTGCAGACAGTTATCTACAGTAGTGTCAAACAGACAGGTAGCACCTCATCCAGACTGAACGTATAAGCACAGATGCTTTGTTGACCAAGGCTCAAAATACATTCATATTATGGGCTTTACTGCTCAATTTCACTTTCCTCATCAGACTTAATGGTCTCTTTTTTTGTCAGTTTTACTCATTTTATAAAATTTGAACAGGCCTTTGCCTCTGCATGCAGAGAGCAGCAACACCACAATACGTTTATTGCCTAAAATAAAAAGGACATGCTTTGCTGCTGCGGCCACTTTATTGGTTGTCGTCATTCACCCCCTTGAATCTGCCTCTTGAGGATCTTGACTCTTTGTTGTCACTGTAGCCAAGTGCTGCTGTGGCCCCCACTTGGCAATTTGTCTTCCAAAGGTTTCAAACACTGGCTGATTATGATATGTCCCCTCTTGTTTTGTCTGAATGGAAACTTCTCCCTGAATACTTATTAAACCTGTGACCTTCATGTTTCTCCACTGGCTGCTCCAGTCTTTGTGCTGTTTGCTGGTCAAATAAATACCGTTTTATATAGGATAGCGATTTCCATCGGGAGGTAAAAAACAACAAATCTGACAATTCAGACTGCCACAAACATGTATCAGCCTCTAGACCACATATGCACATGCAGTATGTGATTTGAATCACAAATGAAACACTCAGACTGTATTTCTTTCTGTCACAACTAAGAGGGGAGGGAGGAGAAAAAAGAAAAAGAAAAAAAGAAATCTGAATTGGGCCACGTTCTGCTGCCAGTTCTGTCATCCCAAATTCAACTCACCTCACCCACTTTTAACGAAGCCACAGTCATGTACACATCTGTGTACACATCTGTGCACACATCCGCTTTTCTCAACATTATTGATTGTTTTAGGGTGCACGTGACGGTCAACAACTGTCGGCTAAAGGATGGCTAACCCTTCGGATTGCCTCGCAAACCAAACGTTCCTTCAGCGTTCAGCTAGAGCAAACATAATACTAACAATATATCATGTGGCAAAGCATTTTTATAATTCAACACACCACCATGGTCAGAAAAATAATATACTGTTAACAGTAAAAAAATGTTACAATAAACTCAAGTGCACCGGCAATAATGATTAAAGCTGACTGAAATGGTTCTTTCTACGGGACACTGAAAGTTGTGACCTGACTGACTTTGTGACCCACTCATGGTCTTTTCCCTCAGCCAAACCCACTCACTGGCTCCCACTCAGATACAACACATCATCAAGTATGGCCTCAAGATAGTGCCAATTATTTCCTGCAAGATTATTCTACTGTAAGAAACTGCCTGCCTCCTAGACATTGGTCCCGTGCACATACAAAATGTCTCTTTTCTGTATTATCTAGTGAATAAACTACACATGAGATCATTTACTAGCAATACTAATTTTGTAAAAAAAAAAAAAAAAAAAAAAAAAAAAAGCCTTCATTACACAATGATAGACATTTGATTAATTATTATATTTACAGTATAATTTAGTTTATTTTATATAACCCAATTTCCAACACTTATACTACATATTTTTACTACAAAGAAAGAACACTGCCAGCTTATTCACAAGCAACAAATACCCCTAAGAGAATTCTGCTTTATTTTGAATTCATCACATAATATGTGCTCATGAAAAAAATATATTCTGAGAAGCATGTGTGAAAGATGGATAACAAAAGAGGATAAAGGAGGATGAGAAATTGAGATCTGAGAAATTGAGAGCTGGTTAGTCACCAGCTGTGGACAACATTAATTTGCATATGAATTTCAATTCCCTTGGTCCAGATATGATAAATGGAGAAATCTAACAAACGAAGGTTAGCCAAAAATATACAAATCAATATCGGAGATGGATAAACTTGGAACACATTTAGATGAATATCAAAAATAAGTTAATAAAGGCGATGAAACTCCCGATAATGGTGCAACGGCTCCTAGGCCTCAAGACTTATTAAGTCCCTTTGGTTTTGGGGATCTGGGGATTGGCTAAAAAGGACTGATGATTGACACCTGGATGAACTGATTGCTCACATGTCCATAAATAGGAGAGCCTGGGCAGTCACTCTTTCTCTCTCCCTCATCCAGGTTGCTTGGTTTGTTTGGATTTAGTTACTTTTGCTTTCTAACATTGCTACACTACACACATCCATACACTACACACATTACTGAAACTGATAGCACGTTTACTTTTGTTTGTTTAAATAAATTTGATTATTTAATTTTTTAAGATGCAAAACAATGTTGCTTAGCAACATACAGTATATTATATACAGTATTTCTTTGCAGATGACTAAATCAAATTTAGCAAGCAAAAAAATGACTTCTTTCTTGTATGGTTAATGCACAATGTTCTACTGAATGGTGTATAAAGGAGAGAAGGTATATAACACTCAAGGCCATACTGCACCGTGAAATATTAGTGCTGCTTGGATGCGGCCGTGGGCACGAAGGCTGACACACAAGTAACGTATATCATCACAGAGCTGCCAACGTCTCACAGTGAAGCGCCCTCCATTTAATGGAGTTTCATTTATTTCCCCTTACCATTTCCTGGGAATTGAGGACAATCCAATCGATGTGCACACAGAGCAGATACTCACACACGGAGGAGGCTTGGTGCTCAGAGTGGTGGTACAGTGCTGGGTCTGAGGAGAGTCCTCCGGCTCCGTGCACAGCTCAGGAACAGCAGTGAGATGTGGACCGTTCCCGTTATCCCAGATATACAAGGCTACCTGTAATCACAATCAGAGTCAGAAAAAGGTTGCAAACATAACTAAACTAACATATTAAACATTAATATGAATAACAAGTTTTCAAACTCAAGACAAGATGCCATCTTTCAGAATAAATGCTTTATCATAAACGTAACAGAAGAGATGTGGAATGTTTTCGGTCTTCTTATGTAGTGAATACAACAATTTCACTCTCACAGCAAATGTAATATTCAAGATGACTTAAAGAAGATATAAGGGGATGACAGAGAGGGAGAAACAGAGCTGGTGAATGTTATTGTACCCTTTTCTGAGAGAAGAGCTAAATAAAATCTAGGATTTAGTTGAACTATTCTACAGGGGAAGATCCAGATGTTACAGTAAAATAATTCATAATGAGGACAGTACAATCAGTGTCTGAGTATTGGCAACTGTCTCAAAGAATAAGGAACTACAGAAACTGGAAATTGACGTTTTGCCGACTTACAGCCTGGAGCTAATCTATGGACAGTGAACTGAATTGGCACTGAGGATTTATACAATATTTGTCTGTAGTTTTGCAAGTGTTTCTCATTTGTACTTGCATGAGGTTGCATGTGCATGTTTGTGATGTGCATTATAGTGTTTGACAGCTCATTCATCTGCAAAAACATAATTTTATAGAATTTTAAAAGAACTTAAAATTACATAATTCCGTTTGAAAATTCAGCAGAAGAAAAAAAATCCCATTGCATCCTGTTTTTCTTATATTTTATTTTTACATAAAGTTTTATAA
Organism: Zingel zingel; assembly: GCA_023566125.1. Classification (NCBI taxonomy): domain Eukaryota; kingdom Metazoa; phylum Chordata; class Actinopteri; order Perciformes; family Percidae; genus Zingel; species Zingel zingel. Next base: position 3,692,495 of record CM042316.1, on the reverse strand, counting down.
TTGAATGTGTTGGACTGCACCCATGCCATCTCTAAGTGAACCACCTTTTCCAGACTCAGCCTGATAAGTCTGATGCCGTGTTTACTCAATGAAATCCCTAGATGCCTTCCTGACTGAATTTTAGTGATAAAAATAAGAACCTCAATGCTGCACCATGACAATTCTCCAAAGTAATGAGATTTCACTTCAAGGTTAGATGGATTTCACGCCTCGCTCTTTTTGTGCAAATAAATTACAGAAGGTCGGCGTTGGCGTGAGTAACGAGAAAATTGTTAGAAAATGGCTGAAAACCAGCAGCCTCGCCGTCACTTCCCAAACACAACAGGTCTGGATAGAAGCGCGTGCCTCGCAGGTTATCTCACCTCATGTTTCAGGTCAATGGTGAAGTCAGATTTAAGTGGCTCATTTCTCACTTTGTCTGCAAGCCTAAAATGACAAATCGCAGATTTTTTATTGAAAGTACAAAATATACAGTAACCTTTCAAAAAAATATCACTGCACTGAATAACTCAACTCCACAGACGCAAAGAGAGTCACTGCACATACTCACCGAACAACAAGGGGGGCGCTTACAGCCCAAGCAGCAGAGAAGTCTGGATATTTGAAGATGGAGGGATTCTCTGCAAATGCGTAATGATGGATGATGGTGGACTCCTCGTCATGGAGGGGCTTACCAAGAAACCACTCCTGATGAATAGGAAGTACGTGACAGGATGTCAGCTCAAGTGCAAGGTTACTTCTCGTCACTTTAAGATGTTACACATTGTATCATTAACACATTGAGCTTCCCAATTTGGGAGTTTTCACACCAGGCTTGCCAGAAAACCTTTGAAATTCTTTCCGGGGACTAGGTTTGTCACTGGCTGTGAAGAATAATGAGATTTCTTGATAGAACAAAGTTCAAGAGATACCAGACATTAAAGCCACAAAGGCTCTTATTATAGTTCTTGAAATGTCTGGAGTAAAAAAATAATCTTATATTATTGTATATATTATACAGAAAAGTATATACACATTTTAAAAAGGAATAGTTCAACATTTGAGGCAATTTGCCTTTTTGAGAGTTAGAGGAGAAGATGAATACCAGTCTCATGTCTGTACGGTAAATATAAAGTGTGATTTATGGTTCTGCGGAGGCTCAACACAGAGCTTCCTCCGTAGCCTACGTTAGTGGCCTTAAGTTCATACTTGCGCGTTGGTGTGTGTGTCAATCTCTTTAAGAGAGTAGCAGAGCCGGCGCGTGTGCGTGTGTGGTAGTAGTAGTGACTCCAGAGTCGTAGTGAGAGAAACAAAGTGTCTCCCCTGTTCTTTCTGACCACGGTGAGATCTGGAGCAGGAGAAGTTAACCATCTCCTTGATCTCATGTTGTTTATGGAGAAGGAGAACCAGGAAATGGGACGTGTGTCGCCGCAACGTGAGGTGCACGTCAGGCTACGGCGTAGGGTCTGGCGTGTGGTCCGTGTCTCCACGTACCTACGTATGTAGCCACAGCGTAGATTTAACGCGGAAGCATATATCACGCTTAAGGCTACAGCTAACAGGAGGTCAGCTTAGCTTAGCACCAGCGCCTCCAAAGCTCACCATTTAACACATTGTAGCTCATTAATTTAATCAATACAAAACGCAAAGTGTAAAAACTGTTTCACAGCAGGTTATGTGTAAGACTGTTTCTTGTCCAAGCACATTAACTTCCTGCAATCTCCACTGATTGCCTGGCAACTGTTTATAGACAAAAAATAGTGCAGCACATAACCCCCCAAATTTGTTTTTGCAATTTGTTTTTGTACAGCTGTAATGTTAATCAGTGAGCTTTAGAAGTGCTGGTAGGTAGATTTATCTTACCTTTAGACAGAGCCATGCTAGCTGTTGCCCCTCGTTTCTTCGTGTCTTTGTGCTAAGCTAACCAGCTGCTGGTTCTAACTTCATATTGAATGCACTGATGTGAGGGTGGTGTCAATCATCTCATCTAACTTTCCGCCAGAAAGCAGATAAGCTTTAGTAGTTCCCAAAATGTTGCACTTTTTGCTTTAAATGTACTGTATGTAATGAGGTTATGTTAGCTCATGTAGTCATTCTGCTAACACAATATAATAATCCAACACACTGACGTGGTTGCCAAGTTTATTAGATACATCTAGCAACAACAGTCTAATACAACAACCCCACTATAAATAAAGGTTGTAACGTTCAGTTGTTAAAACTATTTTACAGACACTTCATTCAACTTGATCCCTGTTCAGGCTGTAGTTTATGGCGCTGTTAAATTGTACTGCGTTATACTGAGAGGTGTTTTTGTCTTGCTTATCACGTTAATACGTAGCTGGCCACACTGTCCTGTAACAACTGAGAGAGAAGTCTTTGCTTTAGGGCGTGTTGTAATGAATCAAATCATAACTTGTTCCCATTGTTGTATCCATTGTCTCCTCCCCCTCCTCCTCCTCAGGATAAGGTCGTGGATACTCACAAAATAATGAATTCCATATCTGAGTTGAAAGTGAAATACAATACAGTGTCAAAATAGTCCAAGATGACAATAAAAAAGGTTTCCATTCATTGTTGTGCAGACCAAAGCAAACTTTAGCATTTGCTGATAAAAATGAGTCATTTCTTCCTGTAGGCTTTACATCACAGCGTAATTATCATCATTTTTGGCCCGGCTCCATTTGAAAGCCAGCTCAAACTTGTAACAAATAGCAACAAAAAAACAAACAAACCTATAAACCATAATGATGGGCCAGTTGTTTGGATTATTTTATAAATTGAAGGAGAAAGCTATTTTGCTAAGCTTTATTAAGAAAAACATCTTTTCATTACAACCCCAACGTATGATTTTTTTTTGACTGCAGTGTTTATCCAACATTTATATTCAACCTACCCCACCGACCCATAACAAGAAAAATAATTTCATGAGTGGAGAGACGGAGCTTAAATTAGGTTTACAGCAGACTGGACTGACATGTCTGACAGGTGAGCTCAGGGCAGCTGCAGCAGAGCTGGAGCCAAACCGCTACTGGCTCTGTTAATTGAAGTGATGATCAAGCTGCAGCTCCAAACAGGGAGCTTTGGTCTCACTGATGAATTTGGCATAGAGAGACAGAGCAACGTAAAGGCAGACAGAGAGAGATGGAGGTTTGGAGGGAATATTGTCTACTTACTTTATTTGTGTCAAATTTTCTAAGGACCTGAACCAGCTTATTCATCTTCACATTTGTTTCCTCCTCCAGAAATACAATCCAGGATGAGTTCTTCCCAAAGGAGTGGGACAAGCTGAGGACACACAAAAAATAAAGTATCATCAAAACCAGAGTTAAATAATACAACAATAAATGTAACTTTGCCATGCACAGACAAACTCTACACAAAACTGTTATGTTTCTTATTTCAGTTCAGTCTGAGGAACTATCTAACTGAGGATCCTGGCCCAGTCAGATCAAGGAAGCCAGTTTTCTCTAGAAGGCAGAAAGACAAAAAAACATGACAAGCACACTGATTTATTTAAGGGAGGGTGGCTCCGTAATGATTTGCGGTGCTTTTGGTGATCGTTGTCCTAAATCTTTATGATGGAGGAAGAAAACTGATGCAGATGTTATTCCACATCTCCAATACAAACAATAATCAAACACGTATTGGATTTTTAGCATGTAGATGACCAAAAAGCATTATCATGCTGTTTGGACCACTGGATTACTACAGCAAAAGGCTTATCGCTGCATGTAGAGACACATTAGGATGGCATTCATCATAATGTGAGGCAATCAATCACAGTTACTGTCTTGGAAATAGCTTCTCAGCAAGCTTTAGCCTTAAAACACAGCTAACAAAATGTCCCCAAAACTAAAATATAACCTCCAAAATCTCAACTGAAGGAAGACACAATGTTTCTGACATGCTGTCCATATTTTGAACCCATAAAACTTTTATGACAGGCGTATTCAATCCTGAGAGTTCAGGGATACTTACTAAGGCAGCAGAGGAAGGATACTCCAATCTCCCTCGTTATCTGATAAATTGTGAAGAAGCAAAACCACCGGTGGTTTCTGAAAGAAAACAGCACACAGACCAGACATACTGTAATGTTTGTTAACTGTACAACAGCTCCACAACGCTAAATACAGTAACAGCTACTTTTCTGCAATGAAGGACCCAAGGGTTGCCTGGTGTTTAGAGAGAGATTGTCCTGTAACTGGGACATGTATGGTCCAGAACTGGCTCATCACCATTGACCTTCCACACTTACTCAAAGGACCATGCAAGTGCATTAGCCCATTTAATACAAATCACATAATTCTACTCTGCGTTAAAGCTAATCATTTTGCAATCCAGGCAGGTGTGTTTGACATTTTTTCATATATATACGTTTCTACCACTCTATGCAGCCAAGCAGTTTACATGTCTGTAAGATATGAAAATCTATTAGACTGCTAAAACGTGCTTGAGTTGTTTAATCCATCTCAGTGAACATCAAGTGTGGCGTTTTATTTGTTAATTTAAATTATCACTGCATGGAAATGCAATTTGAAAAGTCTGCGCTGCTTGACCTCACAGCAATATAGTGTATTGTTGACAAAAATGAACACATATGGACACACTGGTGATATGGTGATCTATATTCTTTTCAATGTCAACAAATCCCATGAAACGACTAAAACCAACAATACATTTACCCTACAAGCAGTGCCTGTGTTGCTACAGGTCTCAATTGTTGTCCAAAAGCGGATCACTGTTGCATTGACATGTTCCCTTTGTTACCATGAGTCTGTCCGCCTTGCATACCTACAGTAGATTAATGGTAAAGTGCCAGGAAACTTCATTATCGCCTCTGACAGCAACAACAATGAATGTTCCCGTAAATAGACTTTTATAAATGAAAGTGAACCTGTAATAATTCATTGTCCATGTCAGTGAAAGTGGGTCCTGTCGGTTTTTTTCTATCCAGTCAGTGGGGCATACATAGTTTGTGTGCAGATGGTGACTGTGATGTCAAACTCAAAAGGTTGATTCATTTGGTATAACGCTGCTGACCAGAGGGTGATATATTCAAATGGTTTCATTCCCAACGTCTGTCCACTCAGGCTTTATCAGGCACATATTGTCCGACCTTGGCTTTATTACGTTTTGGTTTTGTTTTGATCTTTAAAAAAAAGGAGATAAAGCCTCTAAACACGCTGGTATTATCATCCTATAACACCCATATTGCCTTCGGGGGTTGCGGCTCTTGCTTGCCCCGAAATAAACAGTAAGCAAGACACAAATATCACTGGAAACAAGCACAGGATTTTTCAGGACATGGACAGTGCATATAATCGCGTCCAAATTTTATATAGCGAGGAATGACAGTAGGTGTGTGACGATTGTGTGAGAGAGCCAATGTTTCACACTGCGGGGAAAACAAGGCAGCAGAGCGTAAGAGTCTGTGGTTCATTACTGCATGGTCCACTCATCATGCAGGAAGTCAGGGGGAACGGTCTCCTCTGAGCCAGTCTGTCTAACGGCAGCCTGTTTGATTTAGGGGATGACGCTCACACGGTTTACACTTATTAAACCCTATTAGTCTGTTAGCTCTCATCTAATATGAGCTTTATCTTAAAGCAAATAGTGTAATGACACCTACCATGTTTTATTAAACTGCTCTCCTTGACGTTCACACCACCGCGGCAATTTAAAAAAAGACTAACTCTTAGTAACCCTAACTCAGAAGAAAGTTTAAATAAAAAAAGAAACCAATTACCACCAATTAGCCAATAATGCAATCTCAAAACCAAAGCTTTTGCTTCAAAGAGCTATTGACATTCCTGTGACGAAGGAGGCGTTCAATAAAGGGAGGCCGATTCTTTCATGGCGATTGTGTGCAAGCTGCAGACTCCTCAACAGATAAGAGCTGGTCCTCGTGTGGACATGCTCGCAACGAATGCTTGGTGACTTGAGAGAAGATGGGGGTCACAGAGATCTGATTGTAATGGAGGGACAGACCGCAAAGCTATGCTTCTACCCATAGGAAGGGCTAGAGGGAAGACAGGAGATAGCCACCTGTCAAAACCACTTCAGTGATGAGCTGCAGTCAAAAACTGTGGATGCCAAAGAGGTGCCAAATCTGACTGAAGACCAGGAATCCATATTAAAATATTTGAATCCCAGTGGCTCAGTGGATAATACAAGTGATGCATGCACTTGCAAGCATTTAGAAACACGGTGCATTTCACCTCTGCTGTTTAAGGTTTCTGAGTTTAATCTCATTCTGTTGTACATGTGCGTCTCTGTGGATATGAGCATTGGCTAAACGACAAAATATACTATATAAATGTAATGTGAATTCCTGCCAGAAGGCAGAATGTCAGACTGTAGGAACATGGGCTGTGAGCCGCCACACAGAATACATAAGTTCTTGTCTGTGTAAATGTGGGGATATCACAAAAGCTTCCACAGTCAGACGAGGATAAAACAGAAATATTTGCCGAGGGTGAAAAAGGCTCGGAGACAGAAATACTGATAGTACATGCGGTTCCCGTCTCGGAAGCGCAGTGATCGGGTCATCATACATCTGCAACTTCTCAGTGATGTCAGTCTAATTGCACATATTTAGCAACACTTAGTCAGCCTTAAGTCATTTCAAAACAAAATACTGTTACAATGCTTTTTACCACAATACTCGTCATATTTTTCTTTGCTTTGTGACCTGAAGAAAAGACAGTTTAACCAAAACCTGAACCTTCTCTCATGTCTCCACAGTCAGATTCCAGATTTCAAGATATTTTCAACACATTAAAAAAATGGTTTTGTGCCAGGGTTTCCATGGCAATGCACTACAAGATACTGTACATCAAACATGCTTAACAGCTACAAACTAAGCAAACCCCTTGTAATATTTGGCTCTGATCTTTCTCCTTTAGTATCCCACGAACACCCTCTAAGACTGTTAAACAGCAGAATTATGAGCGAGTGTGTGAAGTGCCTCCGAGGTAGGAGTGAAGTGGTGGATGGCTGGTTTAACTCGTGTTTGGCATAAGAAGTTGGGGGTGGTAGCAGTTTAAGATGAATTAGAGAGTTTACTCTAATGTTAGTTCTAAAGTCAGATTTGTTTTCTTTCTTTCCTGCATTTTTATTTTGTGAAATCAAGGACCACCACTATGCCACAAATCAGACAAACTTTCCACATGGGCTGGTATTCACTAGTCTAGTTTAGTTTCAAAGCTACTCTGCTGGACTTAACTAGATTTACAACTGCCACAGTACAACCACAGTCTGATCTGCTGGCCACTGGTTGGGGTTAAGGGCCTTGCTCAAGTGCACATCAGTGGTGGTGATGAGGGAGAGAGGGACAAGTGCTGCTCTTTCACTTTCCCCACCCAGATTTTATCTGGGGATTGAACCGGCGACCTACTCACTTCTTTAACCTCTCGGCTGCCACTGCCAGTTTGGTCATGGAGCTCTTGGTGGAGATCAATGATTGTCTAAAAGTGCAAAATAGGACATTTCTAACATGCTTTCATAAACTGCTGCTCTTACTTGAAAGGCAAAAAAAAATAAAAAATCTATTAGATGATTTCTTTGATCTCTCTGTATATTCTGATAAACATTCATTGGGGATATATGTTTACCCTAAAATTAAACTTAAAATGAAAAAAACAAACAAACAAAAAAACAATGAATATTGTGAAATGGGGATTTGAAAACAGAAATGGGGAATAGAAAATCTTAAATGTCAAATGCAAAAATTAAAAGCTTAAATGCAAAAGCTTGAGGGGCTGTACTCAATAATTAGCACATTAATATAGCAGAAAACAGCTATTTGCCATGTACAGATACAGTAGAGTAATGGCATCCTGAGCAGAGAATAAAGTCACACTCCCTCTGGGTGTTGTAATCTAAGCTTCTCTGTTCTTTGTTTGATAGTCGATCCCACAGACTGTATAATATTAGTGGACAGAGCATGCGTGACGTCACCCATTGGTTTGTGGAGATCTGCTATGAGTCGTTAAGTTTGCCGTTACGGGCGCAGCCATCCTGGTTGCGGCTGTGTCGATTTTAGACGAGAGGGAGGAGTGAGGGAGGAGAGAGGGAGGAGTGAGGGAGGAGCTGCTTACACTCTACGTTACGTTACACACTTTCACTGGCAATCACATCATAGCCACGCCGTAAAACAGCCCCTGCTTTATCGCCAATTTTAAAATCAATGAGACCATAATTCAAAAAATGAACATCATTCTGTGTTGCAGAAGACTTAAAACTAGTGATTGAGACCATAAACGCATTATGAAAATGTTTACTGAGGTAATAAATCAAGTGAGAAGTGGGTCACTTTTTCATAGACTTCTACAGAAACCGACCTCCTTTTTCTACCAAACGTGTCGCCCCCTGCAGGAATTCAGATAGAATGCAGCTTTAAGGCACTTCTGCATTTGCAGCACTTCGCAGAACCAGATGCTTTGACCATTAATATTATACAGTCTATAGTCGATCCGGACGCACGTGCATGTTAGTGCATGTGGCCGTGAAAAAATGTCGGTAATTCACGTATTGGGGAACTGTCTGCGAGAGCCGCGTGGAGGCAATCCCAGCCCACTGTACTTTCTCAGTATTTCGAGTACACCCCTTTTAAATTGTAATGTGTAACGGAAAAGGGATGATGAAAATGTATAGAGCTGCGGCTCAGGAGGTAGAGCGGCAATGCCCTTTGTCCATTTAGGTAGCAAGTCGCCAAATAAATGCAGTCCATTTACCATATAAGAAAATTGGAAAGGGAAAATGAAGTTAAAATTAAAGTTATTTGTTTTTCCATTTTCATCCCTCTCTTTGTAATTTCCCTTTTCTGAAATTTTAGTATTATTTTATTTCACTAAATTCTCTCTCAGGACTCCGCAGCCTTGATGAAGGTACAACATGTGCTCTCTGAGTGCATTTTATGTTCACCTGAGGCTGAAGGCATTTTCACTCTGATTCTGTGAATATAACTCATTTTGATCACAAGTCTTTCGGTCTTATATCTCTCTGAAAAGCGGTCACACATTTACTGACACCTCTGAGAAGTTGCGGATTAAAATTCTCTCAGGACGTGGACTTAGCATGTGTAATTGCATGCAGATACTAAAACCAGCCAGACATCTCTGAGATCATAAATGCAAACACAACATGATGTGGTATTCATAAATTCTGTCTCCTCTTATAAAGGTTGATGTCCATTAGTGTAACTGGATCTATCCCTGACTAATCTTATCCACTGGCACAAACTGATGCCACTATTCATTACAGGAAACATGAAACAAGCGTTCCAAATTGTGGACACAATTTGACTTATCAGATATAAACAATAATACGTGTATATTACTTATACTTATTACTTATTACAATACTTTGTATTGCTTTAGGACGGAGTAAAGGATTTCCGAGAAGTTGAAGAGAAATAGGAGACAGAACAGACAACAGGGTGTCCATCCTTTTCCAAGAGCATGGTATTTACATGCTGTGGCATACTTCGTATTTTTCAAACCACAACAACAGCAATAAACTGAAAAATAACTCACTGTGATTATTTATATATCATTTCAATAGTGTAGATAAAAAAGGTATTCTAAGTGACATCCAGCAATGGAGAAACAAAGACAACAATAACCACAGAAATATAAAGCCACATATGAGATCTAAATTGGTCTCCTGCTTCAGGGAACACAAATCCTTCATCTAATTTACTGTAATATAATATAAACAAACGGAATATAACTTGTGTATTACACCATATTTCATCTGGCTCTGAAGAGACTCGGAATGGACAGAAAAATTGGCATTTTGACCTGTAAATGTGCTCTGTGTCGTCCTTTTACGGAATTCTGATGTGCGTACTGATATTGTACAAATTGCATTAAATACTGAGCTGATATCCCGGGAGATATCTTTCATGGAGCCTTTTTTTGTATAGAATATCTGAATTACAATCAGGAATCACAATATTCATAAAGATGAACAAATGCGTTTGGATGGTCATCACATCTCATTAAAAATGTATCTACAAGAGGCCAGAAATGGAAGGTTGATTTGTTGAGAAAAGAATCATCTATCCAAACATCAAAGCTGCACAAATATCTGGATCTCCTAAATACATCAACTTATAAGGAAGCACATGATCTGCTGACACAAGGAACTAAGAATGTTGCATATTTCAAAGTACACTTTCATATTTCAGACTTAAGGGGTTTAATATGGAGAATTCCATGAATAATTCTTTTTACTATCATTCAATATTCAAAACTATGAGTATTGTGTAATAGTGTAACACATAGCAAAGCTTTTTTTCTCTCTATGTAGTGAATTCATGTTACAGTTATGTGTACTTTCTCCCAAATGGATTTCCAATCAACAAAATGTTACAGCTTACAACAAGTCATATACAGATGTTCCCTTTACTGCTAGTGATGATTGTTACATAGAAATGTCTTTGGAAATACATGTGAGCTTTCATGTGCTTTTCCTATTCCAAAATAAGAGTGTGTGTGCATGAGTGAAAGGTGCCTTGAATCTTACCTCTGTGAGACTGTGTGCCTGCTTCAGTAGGTCTGCTCTCAGTCTTTCTGCCTGCCTCACATGGAAAGAGTTGCTTTGACTCTGGATGACGAAAACTATCTCCCGCAGGTCTGGAGGAACACAAAGGACAGAGATGGGAGACCGCTCACATACTGTGAAAAAAGGATCATGGCAATCGATGACCTTCTGAAAGCGGGACAAGATAAGAACCACGGTCTAAATAACTGGCACAGCCCAGACTGTGTTACTTAATAAAAGATTTGCAGTCAGAAGATTCTCCTCTGCGTAACACCCAAAAAGGTTGACACAGCCCAGCTGTTCTTCTTCTTGCGGAGCAACACAGCTGCATTGGCAGTGAAACTCTAATAACACTACATGTTAAGGCCACGGTGACACAGGGAGCCACTTGCTCAATAATTAAGTTCAAAAACTGCAATACAGGCTACTTCAATTTAGGGCTAAAAGATTAATTGCATTTGCAATAATATCGCCATATGTTAAAAGGAGATTTGTTAATCGCAAAGGCTGCAATTACACTCTGGTCCCGTGATGCGCGAGAGTAAAGCAGTCTGCAGAGAGAGCATCAAGGTGGCACGCTACGCCGTAGCTCGACCTCAACACAACCTGACACTGTGGAAACTTCAGCGTAAAAAAGGAACAGTATGTCAGTTGAGTGGGACTATTTGGGCTTTAAAAACAGTCCTTCCAGAGTTTTTTTGCGATTGTTGCAGGCAAAAATCCTTGATTATGCGGCACGTTTTCTTAAAAAATGCGATTGAATATGCGGGATATTTATGTAATTTTATGCGATGAAATTGTGGGAACTTGCAAAAACTGCGGTTTCATCATGGCTTCATCGCGAGGTTTGCAGCTTTTCGACGACGTTCACGTCGCGTGATTACATCACTTCATAACGTTCCCATGGCAACTGGGGAAAATGGCTGCTCTCGTGTGAAGTAAACGCAACATTTTTCAACTTTCTGCTAAGATATATGTGACTTTTTTGCAACGAAAATGCGGGGATTATGAAATCATGCAAGCCCTGCATATTTTGCGCGGAAATCGGCAATTTATGCGGCAAAAGTGCGGCGTATTTGAAAAAAATGCGGCCCGCGCATGAATATGCAGACTTTGGCTGATTATGCATTGAATTATACGATCGCATAAATCGCGTTTTTCTGGAGGGACTGAAAAAAAGAGAGATGCTGTGCACCGTCAGGTATTGTGCAACAACTGCCTTGCTAGGTAGCAACACTACTCAGCACTGACACATACAAAATAACTGCATATTAAATCGCAATAATGGTAAAAAAAAAATTGTTTCCAAAATCATTCAGCCATACTTCAATGCCGCTCAGTGAAGAATGACATTGATGCACATAAAACTTGTGGCTCTCACGGCCAGTACAATCAAAACTAGACCAAAGGCCTAGAGGGGGAGGGAATAAAAAAGAAATCTATCATTTTGTCGTTGGCTCTGTACAATTACATTTGACAACTCCTAAATCCTGTAAGCTGTCCCTCACATCGACCTGAAGTCTGCAGCAGCTGGCTGAAATGACTGTGTCAACAAAAAAGGCTTTTCAAGGATTTAGAGCGGAGAGGTGGGAGCCAATATCCAGGTGTGAAGTAAGAAGAGCAGCAGAGGAGATGTGAGTGTGACAGGCAGCTCAGAAACTTCCCAGTAATTAGATGTGCTGGGGGGGTTTTGTGTATGCTTCCCTCTGAATGTGAGCTTAAACAAACTTTACAGGTTTTGTGCCAAATAATTCTCACTTGCTTTAGACATTTTAATTAGCTTCTTAAGTATGTGTACGGAATAGAGTCAAAAAGAGTATACCATGTCATAAAATAGGATTTCGAGAGGGAGTTTTTCACATGTGGTTTTGCTAAACATGCTGACTAAGTGTATTTTAGGGTTTCAAAACATCAATAAGGTCTATAATCATCCCAATGGAACAGTGTAAAAGCAATACAATGAAAAGGGGAGTGCTGACAATGGCAGGATTAGATGGATCGCCTCCTCCTCAGTTACACTACTTGAACTTACTCCCACCCTGGGCTCAGAAATATTAGCAGTGGGGTCGGGGGTAGACACTATGTCAGAGGGCAGTATCTGTGTCAGATACTTCTTCTTAATTAAGTGTCTCCTATTGCTCAGCTCATAACAAAGATCCCATTGATCCTGGAGCCCTGGTGGGGGGGAGGAGGGGGAATTTACTTGCTAAATCTCAGCATGTCCATCTCCCAACAGATCTAACCTCCGCCGAGAGCGAATAGCACTACACCACCTCTAAATGTCCTTCTGCTGAGTTTGCTAAATGAAGGACTGTGTGTGAACGTGTGTGTGCATCTGGTTTCACATAAAGCAGTGCATTTCAAAGCCCCAGGTGAGGTAGCAGCCTCCCGATACCGCACAGCACAGCAATAACACCAGCTGCATTACACTAACAGCAAAATCAGATAAGAAGGTGGCCAATCCCTCATTGTGCAGATAATACATACCCCCAATGCCAAAGCAAAGGAGAATGAGGGGTAAAAAAAGAAACTAATTAAGACTGAATTCACTGGCCTCGTCTCCACACTAATGGCTTTCGATTAATCATCAAACAACAGGGAGAAAAGGAAAAATCCTTCTTCCTTCACCTCCATAATTCCTGTGTCCTTCTCCTATCTGGTAAAAATCACCTTTATGCACTCCCTTGACACTCATGGCAGCCCATGCAAGATTACAATTGTGCAATCAATAAGTCTACCTGTTTATAATTATAGGGCAAAGATTTGAAACAGCGCTTTTGGTGAGATAGGTATCGTAGGATTGTGTGAGTTAAAGGCGAGACGGAGAGCTTTTGTTTTGGGATTGTTGTTTCTTCAGTTTTTTTGGAGCCGGCACAGAGCTGGGAAAACGTCAACTTACTGTCAGCTGTTATCAGAGGACATGAAACTGCCAATATACGCTCACTAAGTCGTCATTAAAACGTCTCCTGTATAACTGTAGTTTAATATAAAAGACATATAGACACTTTATGATCCATTTCTGTGTAAAAGGGCCATACAACATCTCACGCAAAAAATATAATTTCTGTATGTATTATTAGAATATTTTTACGCTTGTAGAGTGGATATCCGCGGAGCAGACGCACCACCATGCACTGCTCTCGTGCCCGGTGTAGCCAGTTTCAATGATTCATTGGCCGCCTCCCCCCCCCCAAAACAATGCTATGGGACACGCTGCCCTGGATGATTAATCCGGCTTTGGTGATCCCCTGACTAGTGCGGTCATCAACCCTAGAAGCATTTAGTTGAAGGCCCTGCTAAGTACAGCCTCAGAGATCCGCTAGTGTGGCTGTAGAGTCATGCTTCCTTCTTCCTCCTGTAAAGCACTTTCAAACTTGTGTTTTACAAAGCGCTATATAAATTAAGTTTGCTTGCCTTTTACTTGGCAGTTGCTAGTGTATTTGGGTAGGATGATGCCTTGATGTTTGGCTCAGGAGTTTGCGGTCTTTGCAATGGTTGTTAGGGTGTCTTTGAGTGCTTGACAAGGTGTATTTAATGTTTGCGTCGTCTGTTTTCACAGAGGTAATGCTTTTAGTACCAGCAGTATTAACTCTAGTTGCATTAATAGCAGTATTCCCAGAGGTGAAAGCATGCAATCAATTACTCGGTTTAATAGTAATGCAAAGATATTAAGCAGCACCCTAGTGCCAAACATGCCACAAAGCTCTTTTTTTGTTGGTTAAGTAAAATTATCTATGAATGCTCCTTGGCTGAAAATATGCCTCAAATGAAAGAGGCTGAAGGTTAATGGGAAGATAAAGCCAAGGCCCCTGTCACCTTGGAGCAGATGATTTTATTGTACCAGGCTGATGGAACTAGAAAGCTACTCATTCAGTATTCCACAGAGGCCACTCCATAGAAAATATAAGAGACTGTAACAGCCTTGAAATATATTGGATGAAATGAGACACAGGAGAATTCTGCCTCCTTCTTTCTCTGATCGGCTACCTTTTAAAGGCCATCACCATCTGGTTCATGGCCTCCTCTCTGTGCGAAGGCTTCTCTGCATACAAAAGGGCAGAGTATCAGACTGATTAAAGAATCAAGGATGATTAACTAAAATGTGTTTGCATTTCTCGTAGTAATTATCTGCACTTGAATGTAGATTGTGCATTCTCGTAGTGGCCTGGCCCTGCAGTGTTGTCACCTCGTTGACACAAATCGATAGTGACACTTCCTTAGAGCGGGATGGCCGACGTTGCCAAGTGGCAGAGTTAGCTGAGAGCACACTGACCTCTAGGCACTCCTGGAGCTCTGTCATCTCCATCAGTGTCACAGAGCAGGTGTGTGTAGTCACCAGCGCTGTCACAGAAACGTTTCATTCAGCTGGGAGTATCCCATCCCCACGGTTAAATAAACACACGTCCATGGCAAGGCAAAAGGGACAGTAAGCATGCACAAATGAATGCGTGGATAAGTTAGGGAGAGCAGCATTTGAAATCTAGTTCAGGATTCTGAAAGAAAACAGAGCCACGTAAGGAGGGAAAGCAGATCAATAGTGTAATTTCAATGACAAATATCTGCAAAAGCAGAGAGGGATACAATTCTGCAAGTGGGGCCATTACGCTGTTGTGTGAACAATGAAACTGCCATGACAGATCCAGAGTTCTTCATTGCCAGCACATATTCAGAGATGAAAGCGGATGTCAATAGCTCATTTCCATAGTCGGCGGGCCTGACTTTCCCATCCAGCAGCTGATTGTGCTGGTGTAAAACCTGCTACAGTCCAATGACTCACATCATTGGACTCCCAGAGACAAGATGGCCTAGAATCATCCCTCTCCTAAAAAATCCCCCTCCATCTCCCTCTTCCTTACGTCTAAAATGGTGCATCTGAGAGAAATACTACACCGAAGAGAATTGGGTTGCAGTTTTTCTGACCAAACTAACCATGACCGTCACACCAGACAGCACCAGGATTTAATATCCAATCCACAGACATCCGGTGATATTCAATCTGGAAGCCCAAATTCAATCTAGCCAACTTTTTTAGGCTGTTGAGTTCGATTTAAAGAACCTTCCCTATAGGCAATCAGAGTGTGGCACAGGCCCATGTGTCACGCAGCAAGTGAAATGATTTTCTATCACCCTACGTCACACATTAATACAGACTTTTAATTGCCTCGCACAAGATCAATAGAGAGCATGGTGTATTTAACTTCCAGCTTACTGCTGAAAAGGTCAGTGTCATAAATACCTCTCAGTAAAACGGAGAGAGGAAAACAGCAGAAAGGGGGCAGAGAGAAAGGGAGCAAAAGTAGGAAGCAAACCAATCAAGAGGTAGGGTGATGCACTAAGATTGCAAAAGAAGAGAGCAGGAGTGTGTGTGTATGTGTATGTCTGTGTGTGTAGGAAAGAAAGGTACGCATAAGGGGAAAGCAATCAGAGGGAAAAAGTATCTCTCTCCAAGTATTAATGCAAAAACACAAAATAATTATGCAGCAGTTGCAACACGTAAAGTGGGAAAATAGGGGTCTCCAATCTTTATAATCGCACTCATAACTGGTTCTTTAGAGTTCATGACTCCACGGACAAAAGACTAATGAGAGCTGAACTCAACCCTTAAACCTCACTTAGCATCAATAATTCAGCAAGCTAAGGCAATTAACGCTTAACAGACTCCAGGTTTTGCTTACGAAACCCTTTCATTATCCATTTTAGGATTTCTTGACACCACTTGAAAATAGGTTTTCTTTTTCCAATTTCTAAAAAGCTGATTTATGATGTTGAAAGATGCATGATTTCATACCCCATACACTGTTTGTGACATTTGAGGATGGATGTGTGGTCATCAGCCGTGTTCAGAATAATAAATAAAGAAAAGCAGAACAATAGAGGTGGCATGCAGCCAGGCACTAGGAAATGTAACAGGGTAAGAGACAGAAAATAAGGAACAGTAAATGCACAGGGAATGTTAGTTAGTACGCAGGAAGAGTTCCATCAACACCTTGTGAACACTGTACCCTCCTAAAGATACAGTGCACATCTCCCTGGTCTGAAGAAGCTGGCTCCGAGCCACTTCATGAATACAATACAACTGCTGAGGAGACCGTAGCACTGCCTTCCTGGGCGTAATTATTGTTATAGTGATAATCTGATTTAAATTCTGGCACTCCTTCCCTGCTCTCCAGCAATACCATTCATTGTTCATAGTACAGCGTTGCTCTGTGTCCTCAACTATCAAACACTATACATTATAAAAGAATAATCCACCTTTAAAAAAAAGTGATGTACCTCGAATCTGCCGTTTGTCGTTTCTTTCTCCCACATATAAAGCGCTAAACTCACAGGTCATTTATTTTTCTATGGTAGAAAAATAAATGACCTGTGACTTTAGTTCTTTTTCAGGTGCTATTCCCTGAAGGTCAAAGAGCAAATGTTTATTTCTACATTTGCAGCAAAGTTTAACAATCATACTAAGAAATACAGATACTGGCCATGACCAGAAGAAACTGTAGGCAAAAACAGAGTAGAAGGGGATGAAATACCAATTTCTCCACCATTGTAGCACCACTAGACCATATAGTAATGCAGCCAGGCGGTAAGATGTTCAAATCATGATTGAGCAGAGAAAAATCCTGCTTCATGGTGTCTGAAGGTGTCATGGTTTCTTTCCATTTAAACACATTTTTCACACTTACAACTAACATGAGATGTAGTTACTTTGAGAGCACAAAGAATGTTCCACACACCAGCGTCTCGCTATTAGAATAGACGTCTGTCGTGCAATACTGTAAATACATTTTAATATTTATTCTCTTAAAGCTATAGTGCGTAGTTTCTGTCTCCCCCATGAGGAATTCTAACTAATTAAAACAATTATGTTGATATGATACAAGCCTTATGTGACCAGGCACCACTGCCCCACACACACACTCCTCCACACAGTTGCTAATAGCCAAGGAGACACGGAGGATTAAAACAACATGATGGACTCTTCAGAAGAGGTCATTATCTTAACTCCAGTTTCTGTGTGGGAAAGTCTCCGGACGCCACAATCTTCTGAACCTAGTCATACTGAGAAATCCAGAGAGAGTTGTGTGGAGCTGATAGTCTTAATTAGCTTTGTAGCAACTCCTTTGGCAATGGCTTGAATTAAAAACAGACGTTCATTAATATAAAAAAGTTATGCACTAAAGTTTTAAACTTATATTTATTAATTGTGCGTTTATCTTTAGAGTGTCTTGTACTTTTTCCCCTCGATCCCTTGCTGCTGCAGCAGTTCCTGTTGTGGGATTAATAAAAAGGATTTAGAATCTTGAATCTAAGTTTTAAAAGTGGAATATTAGGACTTTTAATGTAGGACCTTGGCATGTCCTAACCAGGTCTCAGTGGGTCTCAGTGTAAAGGAGCAACCTGCAATATAAAATCTTGATAGAAATGTTTTATAACACGGCAGCCAACTGTACAAAAGTAATATATCAGATCAAAACTTGGTTTTTTTTTTTTGTGGCCGGGTTGGCTCGGTTGGTAGAGCAGGCACACATATATAGAGGTGTGTGCCTCGACGCAGAAGGTCCGGGGTTCGAGTCCGACCTGGACGATTTTCCTGCACGTCTTCCCCCCCTCTCTCTCTCTTTTCATATCTGGCTGTCCTTTCCATTAAAGGCCGAAATGCCCAAAACAAATCTTAGAAATCTGAGAAACACATTGACTTTTATTAGGCACATATTATAAAATCAGCCTAATGGTAAATAGTAATAGATTACTGTGTTTGGGGTTAATAGCCAAATGAATGAATTATAGTCAAAACTGCTTTCTTTGGACATTACATAAGAGATAAGAACATTACTGCCTCACATCTACTTACATAAACAGCTGAGCTTGGCAGACAAGATATCAAAATGTCTAAAGCTTTTTTTTTTTTTTGTTAACCGCTATTCCTGTCCAAATGCAAATTACTTCCATACAGTATACTGCACATGTACTGTGTGTGTGCTCTAAACGGAGTAAGTTAGAACACAGGATATGATCTTAAACTAAAAACTTAAAGTTTAATTGAGAAAGTTCTTTGCATGGATTACTATGCATCCTCTGTGACTCTGCATATAAAACATAATTTTATCTATTCTACTTTTCCTTCTGTGAATTGACTGAACTGATTGGGCTCGACAGCCAAAGGCTTTTCTTCATTTATGAACTAAATTCAATGGCCAATTGAAGAAGTGTTCTCATGTCGGCTAACATTTACGCTGGCACTGTGAAGAGACAATAAAGTGTGTGGAAAACAGACATCTTTTGATTGTGCTGTCTTGAGATTATGTTACATTCAGTTGGGGCCCTGGGCACTGAAGGAGAATGTTTTAGCACTTATATTTTAACAGTTATATATGTTTTTCCCCCAACCATTATCAGACAGGCCCAAAAAACCATCTCATGTCCTCCACCCATGTCAGCTCCTCCCCTCAGGCTGAGCCTACGTGCTTCCCCTAAGCAACTCGTCACACACTGATGTTTGGTCAGTGGCCCTTTGGTCAGATACCGACGCACAAGTCACCCTTTAGCGTCTGTATGGGTCGCACCGGGCAGAGCAACCGCTCGACCGTGGCGCTGGAAGATGACGTAGTACGAAGAGGGACAATGGTAGGGACCGAAACTCTGCATACGGAGGAATGTTGGGGTAGTTATTAGGTCAAACAACACAGGACTTTCACCCAGGGGGCCCGGGGTATGTGTCCCATGTGTCACTTAAACATACATCTTTTAACTCCACCTATAATCTTTTCCTAACACCTAACTAAGTGGTTAAATCCCTGCATGTTGAGAAAAGGCGCAGTGGCGTCCTGACCAAGCGTGGTGACAAATGACGTCATAGGGATAGCCAAAGCGTTAAAAAGTGATGCCAAGGGGGCCTAAAGTCTTCTGATCTTATCTTATATTGTGGCTGGCTCAAACTATTTCTTTTCCATTTCTGTAGGGGATGTTCTCCAAGGTTTCAGCTATCCGTGTTGTTGAGATGTAGCATGATGCATTTTTTAAAACACTACATGCAGCACAATCTGGCCAGAGGACTCACACTGCTTTATGTAATCCAATAATGTAGATGTGCAGTGTGCACAAATTGTACATAATGCCTCCATTTATTCAGACGTAAATGAGTTAACGTTATTGTCATTATACTGCTGTACAAGACAACGATACAACGACATTACGATGGCACTCTCTGATATTAAAAATTAATTAATTTTATGTGCAAATAAACAACGGCAGCAACACAAGAGGCAAGCATGTATCAGTAGCATTTGGCACCCTGTATTCCCTCCAAAGAAACATTGTTTGAGTGATTATTTCCAATACCTTCTAAAAGGTCAGCAGCTCCTTCAAAATAAGCAAGCCAGTCGTTACTTCTGATGTTCGCTGTATTGTTAAAACAATAGAAAGCCAGAATTTCCTTTATCCATCTGAATTTCTGCCCACAAACAATACTCTCTGCAGGGGAGCGTAGCCTTTCTGGTGTGACAAAGGGAGTTACTATGACAGTGCCAGATAGTGGAGCTCCATTTTTCGGCTAGCTGTCTGTTTGTTTTTCCTCTCTGTGCTGAGGTGCCAAATGAGAGCATTAGGAAGTTGCTTTTGTGTGCTTTTGCGTCTGTGGTGACCCAGTTGTATGAACAATAGGCAGAGGTCCAGAAAAACTGGCTCCAAACTCCTCTGCAGGCTCCCAAAAACCACTCTCAGATAGGGATTGTATGAGCCCCCTGTAGCATGAAATGCATGCATTAGATCTTTTTATTTGCTCAACTTATGAAATTCCTGGTCGCTGTCAAATCGATAAAGAGATATGGACTATATTTATGAAAAAAACCTGAGGAACTCTGAAGATTACATTTTCAAGGCAGGCATCAGAACAAAGCCCTTTTATCCATTTCATTTAACAGCATTTACTATTCAAATGTCAGACTCTCCAACCTTTTATTCATTTCAAAATTTACAATTCATGATTATATCAAGTAACAATGTATTTCAACCCTTTGAGCACACAGTTAAAACTGAAAAATACTCAGTAACAGGTCATCCCTTTGAATGTCATCCAACATTACAAATGAGTTCCTCTGATGCAGACAGATTTAAATATCAAACACAAAGACCAAAATGTGACCTGTACTATAAATATCAGCTTTGAACACACAGGTACTATCAAAGACAGCAGCAATAGCATTGATATAAATAGATACAAATATGAATAGACATATATCATAGTCTTGATAAGACCTTAGATTACAGTTTGCAAATTAAAATGTAATCATTAAGTATATATGGGGTATCAATAAAATACATCCTGGGTTCTGGGTACAGGTTATCGTATAAATGGATAACAACTATGTGCTTAATAGAGAAAGTTTTACTCTCACTTAATAAATATAGGATACTGTAGTTTTCTTACTGGGTTATTAGACAGGGAAAGTCATAGTTGATATTGCGGTAGCTATAAAACGGTTTGTCTTTGAAATGATGATAAAATATTGTAAAAAAAAAAACGTAATGCAGTTCTGGGGTAATATCTATCGGTAAATCAAGGCTGACATTAGTAAAGACATTCACCCAGAAATTAAATGTATTGCAGTTTATTACTGGACAGTATAAAGAGTAGCGCAGTGAACTATTTCCCCTTTCAGTCAATATATCGTTATTTATATTTATATAATTTTATTCATATTTATTTGATTTATATTATATATATATATATATATATATATATATATATATATATATATATATATTTTATCATCGTTTCTATAAAGTGCTCCTTTTCATTAGCTATTACAGCTTTCGCTAAAAATGACACAAAGGCTAAGCCCGTTGTATCTACACTGTAATTACCGAATATGTACTGGGTAATTACAAAAGTAATTAATTATTTCAGGGTTCCTTCTGAATGCAAATGTGTTATTGCTTATTTCTTGGCCTTTAGTACGTATTCCATTCCATCATATTGACACTGTACTGTATGGGCTGTAATCTGAAGAGCTATCCATTTAACTTTTGCTTCTTTTTTTGTGTCATACTGCCCTACTTTTTCTTCTACTGAAATTAGAAAAAAATAAGACTTACCCAGTTGATTGTTGTGGATGACATGCATATCATCTTGGCTCTAAAAAGAGAGAAAGACTTCAATAATTTCAGCAACAAAAATATCTTTAAACACATCTTCAAATAATGACCTATATACATACATGTTTATGTTTTTACAAAAGATGCAGAAACGGTCTAAAAACGGCTTGTGTGAAGCTGCTTAGTTTCAGCTAAACACTCATCTTCCTAATCACTAATTAAGACTTAGTGATACTAAATATGGAAAGCCCTATGGGTTATTTGGAGTAATAATGGCTGATACCCCACATCATTAGTCCTTCCTAATTGTGTGGGTTTTGTGCCTGCAGCATTTAGGCTCTGTGAATTCGGCTCAATTAAGGCGTTCAGCACTGCTCCACCACCAGAGCTGTCAGCGCAGACGGAAGACCATGGAGGGATGAGTAAATCAATCAAAAGATGAGCAAACTTTGAAGAGCTGTCTTTTACCTCCATCTTTCAGAGGAAACCTTTCAGTCTTGGGAGAAAGCGAGAACATGTGAGTTCTGGCTGTTCTAGTCTAGAGCGAGAATGGCAGAGTATTTATAGATAATGACAAAGCGAGGCCTGTTTTGATTTATGACTTCTCTAGACTAACAATCATTTTACTGGCGAGCTGTTGCAGCCTTCAGAGAGCTTAACTAAGTCATAAATTCACGTTCACTGGGCGTGGTGCTGTGGTTACAGGGGATCACAGCAGTTTGGTGGCAGTTGTGTAGTAAACCAGTCTATATGCAACTCACTATATCAGCACATTTGGAGGGCTAGCAAGTTTCATACAGTAATAGAGAACAACCTATTTAATCAATTTCATGCCTAAGAACACTTTCCTGAAAATGTCATGACTACAAATCATTTATTTTTTCGTTTGTTTCCTGCACTTACTATCTTTCCTATTATATTCATCAAGTCCTGATTCGAGCGTTTGGACAAACATCGCACTGGCATATTATCACATAATACAGTAAAAGTAGAAAGCACAGCAAGGATTTGTGCATATATGAGGCTTTCTGTCTTCTCTTTTTTTTTCAGGTGATCAGAGTTAAAGGCAAATATATGCACAGGCAGACAAGATCATATCAGGGTGATTTAATTCAGTGGGTACAAGACATCAGCTTAATTGGGCTCAGTAGCATTAGTCATGCCCGCAAGGTTTCTGTCTCATCTTATCACACACTACTCCTCTGAAGTCATTTCCTCAGCTGAAGAGAGAGGGCACCTCAAGGAAAGAAATGCATCTCATAAGCCAGGGGAATCTGATTTGTTATCAGATAATTACTCTTGTAAAATCTTTTCAACTTGGAAAAATACATTATAGCGACAGGCAAATACTCCTAAAACAAATTTGTCTGGATGAATATGGTAGTTGTGACAGAAAAGCGGCAGGTGCAAAGTTTTTGCACCTGCTCAACTCAACTCTCAGGCAGCGAGGAAACAGAAAATCACTGTCAAACTAAATGAATCAAGACCTCCAGTGTGATGAATTAACTGGTCGGTGAACATTTGTGTGTGTGTGTGTGTGTGTGTGTGTGTGTGTGTGTGTGTGTGTGTGTGTGTGTGTGTGTGTGTGTGTGTGTGTGTAACTGTGCTTCTGTAATGTGTGCATGTGAGTCTACTACATGAATTTCCATGACCCGACTGTAGATAAGACCTAATGTTTGATGTCAGGTTTTAATGAGAAATCTCCAAATCTAGCCAAACTGTAAACACCCCGACTCTGTTATACATCAATATGTAATGTTGTGCATGTTTCAGGAGCGCTTTCGTAATGAGCTGTTGTAATATAAAGGCTGTGTTTAGTCCCAAAAAAAGGCAGCCTTCTCATTCATTTCAATTAGAGCCCTATTTTTGGCACAGGCTGTGTCCTAATGCAGCTGCCACAGGCTCATCTGGCAATAGTTGAAGCTGGCTCAGCTTTTCCACAACACGCATCACCCAGCAAGGCATTGCTTTGGTCAATCAGTTACATGCAAGTGCACAGTCTTTGTACTGTACATTACTTTTTACTGTTACTTATTACTGATTACGTGGCGATCACTGTGGAGGATAAATTGTTGCTGGGATAACTTTACAAAGTCTTACAGTATTTATACTTATTTTTTGCTTTCCCACATTTTTCATGGCCACTTCGCAAGATAGAGATTGTAATATCCAAAGACGTCATTAGGCCTATTTCAGGGGGGCTGAAGCTACCCCAAAATGTTTCTAAGCCCGCCCCAAATAATAAGAAAAATAATAATTAGATTTTTTTTTTTTTTTTTACAGTGCACTCTGTATCACTCACTACATGGAATCAATATTCCTTCACCATTCATCTGTTGGTGTCGTCGTGCACTGCAGTCAGTTTTATTTTTATTTCACAAACTGTCAAGTGGTCGAAATGGCAGTGTTTTAGAGAGAGGCTTACGAGCGGCCGCTTGTACGGTGACGGTATGTGGACGAGCGAGGTAGAGAGTTACTGAAGAGAGAGAGTGCCAGGCAGCACCAGACCGCTGGGTTGCAAGGAGCTGCAGGAGTTATCTTGTCTCTTTGGTCTGGACTTGCTACTGCACACACAGTGAGTGATACAGAGTGAAATTGTAAGTTGTTGTTAATGACTTTTACTTGCTTCACTTTAGCTACATTTACTTGAGGTAAAGATAAAGGAATATTTTAGTTGGCTATAGAAAACAATAGTCTAGCTAGTGTAAACGAGTGAAATACAAGAAATAGCTCGCCTAGTAAGGTATCTGAAGCTCTCTATTCTTTACCATTAATATAGCCTGCTTGCTCTATAGTATTAAAACAATATCAGTCCCTAAATATCACAGTGTCACTGTTAATGCTATCGTACCAGTATATCCTTCAATTCATTGAACAAATGGATACTGGAAGAGAGAGAGAGGCACCAAGGCATATAGCCTAAACTAAATTATTTCATGATATTTATTATATATGCTTGATTCTGACCAACTTAACTTTCTGCATTCCTTTGCTGTAATAAATTAAACAAGTATGTAGATGTTGCCTTAATGTAGATTAGGCTACATACATACATACATACATACATACATACATACATACATACATAAACTTTGATTCATCTGGCCATCAGGTTATTCAATTCAGACACTTTAAATCCTTGTCAACCATATTGCAACAAGCTAGTTCAGCGTATCATGCCTGACTGGAGGAGTGTGTTTTTCTTTAGGAGTGGGAAGGGCAGACAGCATGTTGCCTGTTTCGTCATTTGGGCTGCCTTGTTGAGTGCAGCGGCACTGAGAACATTATATTTCACACAATTTAAGCTCTTTTTTAAAAAATGAAATAGGATTAGTCCAACGAATCATTCGGTTTGTAATGGGCACCTAACCGAAAGCCTCGTACCGAACGGTTATATACGAATACGTGTATCGTTACACCCCTAGTAATTAAATAGTCTTATTTTGACCTGCAACTTATCTAACAGAGAGAGGAATTAGGTATGGCATTACTTTACCACACATTTACACGGGCAGATAGCGGTTAAGTCTTAGCCTAAAGAAGAACTCAGCAGGAGCACAGTCTGGCAGCTTTGATGTATCTAAAAGCTAAATTTAGAGTTTGTAAGTAAGATTTTGCAAGGGAAAGTTTTGCATAGCCTCGGGGCTAAGCCCCCTGTCTTTCAATCCTAGTGACGCCCCTGGAAATATCATGAAATGATGTCAAATTATCTTCATTCAGCCTAATCAATAGATGTAAAACCCAAACAACACTAAATTATAGGGCTGTCAATCGATTCAAAAATCTAATCTAATTAATTACATACTCTGTGATTAATTAATCGAAATTAATCGCATATATAATTAACCGTGCCTGAACCGATACTTTTTAAGAAAGTCAAAAAAGAAAAGAAAAAAGAAGGGTACTAAACAGTTGGTGACATTAAAGAACGGCTTGTTTATTGCTAAGGCCATATGGTCAAAATTAAATGATTTAATAATAATAATAATAATAATAATAATAATAATAATAAAAAACAACAACAACTTATTTCACTAGTAAATTGCTGTTGAACGACAAAAACAACCGCCAGATGGGAAATGAACATTTACAATAACTTCAAATGCACCACGAGCATTTTAACAGTGTTTAATCCAGCTACTAGCTAGCGGTAGGCTAACGTTAGCTGCTGTTGAGTATAGTGTTAACTAGCTAGCGGTAGGCTAACGTTAGCTGCTGTTGAGTATAGTGTTAACTAGCTAGCGGTAGGCTAACGTTAACTGCTGTTGAGTATAGTGTTAACTAGCTAGCGGTAGGCTAACGTTAACTGCTGTTGAGTATAGTGTTAACTAGCTAGAGGTAGGCTAACGTTAGCTGCTGTTGAGTATAGTGTTAACTAGCGTCCCGGTCAGCGGTGTGTGTGTTGCCTGTACCGTCTGTTTCAGAGCATCAGAGAGAAGAGCAGACATATCTGTGGCTCCAGATTTCGGTAGCCAGGGTTGACAGGAAGAAGATTTTTTACAAGTAAATGTTCCAATTAATGATCCAGGCAGCACATTCTCGTCTCCCTCCTTCATGTTACAGTCCAATGGTGGCTAGAACGGCTCCGGGTCAAACGTCAATATGGAATGGATTAATCCGAGTTATTTTTAACGCGTTTTCTCAGATTAATTAATCGAAATGAACGCGTTATTTTGACAGCCCTACTAAATAACTTTTTTTATGTTTTTGGTTTGGTTTATTGACACTATTCTATATATTACTATATATACATACACACCTTATATTTATAAAATACTGTGTGCGGTAAAAAACTAAAAAGTCCTGGACAAATTTCCATCATTGTCCTTGGTGTTTACACCATGGGCGTTAGTTTGGTTTGAAATGTGCTGGGGACAGAGACGCATTCATTTTTTTTCTCTCTTTTGCACAGGTCATGTTTTGAAAGATGCTGTCTTGTAGCTTACTAATGTAAATGAATAAAAATGTAGACAAAAATTTGATGATGTCCGACACGTTTTATGAAGAAAAAAGCTTTAAGTTTTCAAAAAGCATTAGACATATGACCCACTATGTTCTGCTTCATGTATCCATGTACCATGTTGACAACCTAGAACGTATCCTGATGTTACAGTTGTTGCGGTGTAGTGAACAGAGACGCGTGCAGCCAGCGCAGCAGCAGAGCGGCTGTGTCTGTGCCTGCCCTGTGGGGATAGAGTTTTTTGTTGGCATCTGTCGCTCAAGAATTATGTATTATGTATTTTATTTAACTAAATTAAGCTTGAGGTATTCAAAAAAGTGGTGGGTACAAACTAACTCGAACGAAAATGTGATAGGTACACGTACCCACCATCCCCACCGAAATCGACGCCTATGGTTTACACACCAATATTTAATATAGAAAAAGATATGACCCATAGTTGCTTTACTGCAGTGTGGATGTTCTTTAAGATTTGATGTAAAGATGGCGCCGCAGAATGGCGACACGGTGTGTTGGTGCGCACTGTTTTGTTTTGTGTTTTAACCTTGTTTCTTGCGATGGTACCCGCATCTCATTCACAAGTGAAGAGCTCATGAACTTCAGGGGAACAACACCGTAGGACTTATTTCCCACTTTTCTTCTCCCTTCACTGGAAATTTTGGACATTCTGGTCAAAGGTGCGCTCACCTTTGCCAATGCAGCGAAACGCCGGAGGAGAGGGAAACGGGCCGGTGCGCTTGTGCGTCTCCGCCAGCGAGGATTACGCACTCCGTTACCTGGAATATTCTTCTCTAACGTGCGCTCTCTGCCCAACAAACTGGAGGAATTACAACTGCTTTTGGTGAGAAACAGCGACTTTTCTTCATCTGCTGTTTTGTGCTTCACGGAGACCTGGCTCTGTGGATTAATACCTGACTCTGCGCTGCAGCTGGCAGGCTTCCAACTCTACAGAGCGGACAGAGACACGGACCTCTCCGGCAAAACAAAAGGTGGAGGAATCTGTTTCTACATCAACAGCGGTTGGTGCAACGACGTGACAGTGATCCAGCAGCATTGTTCTCCTGACCTGGAGTATTTCATCATAAACTGTAAGCCTTTTTATTCACCCCGTGAGTTCCATTCATTCTGGTCGGTGTTTACATCTCACCGCAGGCCAACGTGCAGGACACGCAGCGCATGCTCGCCGACCAGATACTGTTCGTGGAGCGGACCAACCCGGACTCCCTAGTTATTGTCCTTGGTGACTTTAATAAAGGGAACCTCACTCATGACCTCCCTAAATATAGACAGCATATTAAATGCCCGACCAGAGAGGAGAACATTCTGGATCACTGTTACACCACAGTCAGGGATGCTTATCATGCCGTCCCCCGTGCTGCACTGGGACACTCTGACCATGTCATGGTTCACCTGATCCCCGCCTACAGGCAGAAACTAAAGCTCTGCAAACCTGTAGTGAGAACATCAAGGAAGTGGACCAGTGAGGCTGTGGAGGATCTCCAGTCGTGTTTGGACTCTACTGACTGGGATGTGTTCAGGACTGCTACCAACAGTCTGGATGAGTACACAGAGGCTGTGACATCATACATCAGCTTCTGTGAGGACTGCTGTATTCCATCAAGCACCAGGGTGAGTTACAACAACGACAAACCCTGGTTCACAGCCAAACTCAGAAGGTTAAGGCTGGCCAAGGAAGAGGCCTTCAGGAGTGGGGACAAACACAGATTTAAAGAGTCAAAGTACAAGTTTAGCAAGGCAGTGAAGGAGGCTAAACGACGCTACTCTGAGAAGCTCCAACACCAGTTCTCAGCTAATGACTCTGCGACTGTCTGGAAAGGACTTAGGCAGATCACCAACTACAAGCCTAAACCCCCCCACTCCTTCAATGACCGACACCTAGCCAACGACCTGAACGAGTTCTACTGTCGATTTGAAAGACAAAAGGACAGTCCTGACACCATCCCCCACAACACCTCCCTACAGCTACAGCCACTGTGCATCACCTCCACCTCCCCCACCTCAACAGGGTCCTGGGCCCCCCCATCAATGCCCTCCTTAACGGTCCCCTCCACCTCCACCCCCCCTCCCACCTCAGTGACGACTCTCTCCATCCACGAGAGGGACGTCAACAGACTCTTTAGAAGACAGAACCCCAGGAAAGCTGCTGGACCGGATGCTGTCTCCCCATCAAGCTTGAAGCACTGCGCTGATCAGCTGTCTCCAGTGTTCACAGACATTTTCAACACCTCACTGGAGACATGTCACGTGCCAGCCTGCTTCAAATCCTCAACAATCATCCCTGTTCCCAAGAAGCCAAGGACCACAGGACTTAATGACTTCAGACCCGTCGCCCTGACCTCTGTGGTTATGAAGTCCTTTGAGCGCCTTGTGCTTTCACACCTCAAAGCCATCCCCGACCCCCTCCTGGACCCCCTGCAGTTTGCCTAAAGAGCCAACAGGTCTGTAGACGATGCAGTCAACCTGGCCCTCCACTACATCCTCCGGCACCTGGACTCCGCAGGAACCTACGCCAGGATCCTGTTTGTGGACTTCAGCTCTGCCTTTAACACCATCATCCCGGCTCTGCTTCAGGAGAAGCTCTCCCAGCTTGGTGTGCCTGACTCCACCTGCAGGTGGATCACTGACTTCCTGTCTGACAGGAAGCAGCATGTGAAGCTGGGGAAACACGTCTCCGACTCAGTCCATCAGCACCGGATCCCCCCAGGGCTGCGTTCTTTCTCCTCTGCTCTTCTCCCTGTACACTAACAGCTGCACCTCCAGTCACCAGTCCGTCAAGCTTCTGAAGTTTGAGGACGACACCTCCCTCATCGGACTCATCTCTGATGGTGATGAGTCCGCCTACAGGTCGGAGGCTGACCACCTGGTGACCTGGTGCAAGCAAAACAACCTAGAGCTCAACACTCTAAAGACAGTGGAGATGGTTGTGGACTTCAGGAAGAATTCAGCCCCACCTGCCCCCATCACCCTCTGTTAACATTGTGGAGTCTTTCCACTTCCTGGGAACTATCATCTCCCAGGACCTCAAGTGGGAGCTGAACATCAGCTCCCTCGTCAAGAAAGCACAACAGAGGATGTACTTCCTGCGCCAGCTGAAGAAATTCAACCTGCCAAAGACAATGATGGTGCACTTCTACACAGCCATCATTGAGTCCATCCTCACATCCTCCATCACCATCTGGTACGCTGCTAGCACGGCCAAGGACAAGGGCAGACTGCAGCGTGTCATTCGGTCAGCAGAGAAGGTGATTGGCTGCAATCTGCCGCCGCTCCAGGAACTTTACGCCACCAGGACTCTGAAGCGTGCTGGAAAGATTGTGGCCGATCCCTCCCACCCCGGACACAAACTCTTTAAGCCACTCCCCTCTGGCAGGAGGCTGAGGTCCATCAGGACCAAAACCACACGCCACATGAACAGTTTTTTCCCCTCCGCCACTAGTCTTATCAACAAGGCCCAGAAACCACCCTGACTCTCTCCACACCCCACCTCTGGTTCCTCATGCCACTGTACCTACTCTGCTGTAGCATTCCTTTTTACTACTATTTAACTTATTTTACTATTTATTTACTTATTTTATCGTTATTAATACATTCTGTGTGTATATGTTTATATTTATATTGTTTATATTCTTTTTTATCCTTCTTATATTTGAATGTGTGACATGCACCAACAGCACCATGACAAATTCCTTGTATGTGCAACGTACTTGGCAATAAAGCCCTTTCTGATTCTGATTACAGGCACAATCTATGATCCAAATGTTAAACTGGTAACAACCAAGATGTTCCAAAAATGTACTTATTGGACCTTTTCTTTTTTTAAATCCATCTCCGTGGCCACACTTCAAAAATCCCTGCAGTTGAGTGACACCAAATCGTTCTCTGGTAAATGATCCAATATTCTGCGGAAGAGTGAACATCATTTTTGCCATTATCGAGAGATGAATTATTGTAAGCTCACAGAACTCTGCTCTTTTTGGCCTCCTGTGCTTCTGCACGCGGGTAACACTCCCTTTAATCCGGCTGACAGCCGGCTGTCAGCCATTTGCAGCGGGACTCAGACACCCATATTAAAAAGGAATTGCTATGAGTCTACACTGACTATCTAAAAGGGGGAAGTTTCACCATGCCTCGAGCGCTTTTGGTCAGTGGCACCTCATCACCGTTGCAGGCAGACAGAAAGATTGTGCCTCATGTAGTTTAACCTCAGAACAATGGCAGCACAGCAGCTACGGTTTTCTCGGCTGAGGTGTACATGGGTAAACTCCTTAAGAGCGATGCACAACCTGCTCAATGGGATTGTTATATAATAAAGGACACCCGCAAAGCCTTTGAGGCCTGCCTTTGATTTAGAGGCTCTTCACATAGACACACGGCAGAGCTCCTGCCCCCTGCTACATCTCTCAACCCCTAGGGCACAGACGCTCCACTCATGTCAGTGACCCGTCTGGTCCCATTAGCTTTCTGTTCACTGATGGCAGGCATGATTCAAGGTTGCAGGATTGTCTGATATTTGACATGTGAGGAAAATGTGTGATGACAGAAGCTGGCTGTCTAGAAAGACTTTGAGCACCTTACGTACCTGAGGATACCATTATTCATGTTTCCCCCTCCACATTTACATTAACTGAGAAATAAAATGATTTGTCGGTAAAATGCAAATTGCCAGCTTCATTTTGAGGATGCTTTCAGATCTATTGAGCGGTTTAAGAATTAAAATGCCTTTTGCATTGCTCCTCCATGTCAGGGTGCCAAACGAACTGACAGATTCAAATCTTATTCAATAGTAGCAAGCAAAAGCTCTTAATGTGCGATGATTTAAAGCAGGCAATTCATTCCAGATTTTCTTCATAGCCTTTTTCTGCATGTTAATGATAATAACCATTCCCCCCATGTGCATGATGATGTGCCCAACAGTAACTTTTAGAAGTCAATTTCAACCTGGCAACCAAGGACCTCTGTAACTGACCTTTCACTAAGGCCTATCAAGCCTGGCTTTGCCTCCTCTTCACACATATCATCAAATATGCAGTTTACAGAGATTACAGTGGCAGATTGATTTGAGATGCAGGTAATCAAAAGCTGGCTTCTCATTTCCAGCTGACAACTGTCAGTTCTGCTGGCTGAAATGACAACCGTCAATGTATCAGATTTGATCAGATGGCTAGCTGGCTAACAAAACTAAATAGCTTCATGAATTGGTTGAGAACACCGTCTCCTGACTTTTTTATGTTTCCAGCAAATTCGTTTTAAAAACTGTAATCATATGAAAGGGGTCCTCAATATGGATTTGATGGCTTTAGACTGAGGCCTAAGCTGCATGTCCCAGGCAAAAAGTCAGCCCTGATGATCCATGTAAAAAACATGGAATAAAATCATATAAGTTATATGATAAGGAAAAAGCTTTAACAATTAGGACCAACCGATGTGTTGAGCAAACCTAATGCTTTCTGGGGGTTGATGGGGTGTACACTTCACCAAAAGTGACCCTAAACTTTGATAGCATCCAGGACCAGCCTCCACACAGTGGGGAGATACATAGCACATGGTTATCGTGGCTTTTTTGTTTTAACATTAGCCTACCTGTAAACCCAACAAAATAATATAGTTAATGATTTGCTCCTTGGCCTTGAAAGTAAGGCCGGTGACAGACTGGCTGCGTGGCCTTTCTGTTGCGTGTCAGTCGCGGGCGGCTGCGTGGCATTTTCTATGTCATTACACACCAGAAAGGTGTCTGACGCGGCGCTGCTGCTGCTAGCCTTGTCTGTACACATGGATGCTTCCCATTGATTTACTGCACTCAAGCAGTAGTATACTTCTTGTTCAACATAAAAATATACTGATTTGATTACAGCAAAGACAACGTCGGCAGTATGGACGGCAAAATAGGCTACAGAATATTTTGTTCGTATTGACAGGTGCAATATTTGAAAATTGATTTTTTTTTTAAATTACATTTATATCTGCATTTATGACTTTCAAAACCTCAACATATCATTTATTAATATGTATTCATGTCAAAATGACAAACTATTCGTATTCTATGTTTCCTGGAAACGCTTCCAACATGCTTGCGTGTCGCGTGAAAAATAGGCGTCTGTTCCATTTGTAGCATGCACGCGTTTTCTGCGTGGCTCGAGCCGCGCGTGTCACGCAGGCAGTGTGTAAGCTCTAACCTGTTACCGTGGGAGCCGAAATAAAAAAAACGGACACGCCACGCAGCCAGTCTGTCGCCGGCCTAACACTCACTACTGTAGCTACTAAGCTAATTTATTATAATAATAAATATAAAACATTTATTTAATCAGGTAAGTACCATTAAAATAAAGATCTAATTTTCAAGATATCAGAGTACATAAAAAACATAATTTAAAATGTACCATATCAATCATTAATTAAAAACAAGTAGAAACAGTAGATAGCGAGACATGCTGAGGATTGCAGCACGTTAGAGCAGATAAACACACGGTTTAGTCCATTACTTATCCTCATGCTCTTGTGGTTTTGGAAAGGCTCCAAACTCTTTAAATGCCGAGTACTGCTCGAATGAAGAGCTCAGTGCACACGGTTTTGGGACGTGGAGCCAAAGTTTGACAGACCTGCCAGGCCTAGGTAGTCACGGTTGCTAAGCTATGATTGAACAATCACAGATCAGAGGAAGGATTTAGCAAACAGTCAACTACAACCTCATCTAAATTGATATTAAGTGATATCAAGAATGGTCATATTATAGATATTGGACTCTCTGCCTCTGTGTGAGTCAAACTAAACTTAAAGGAGACTTCACCTTCAAAATTACCATTTGTACTACAAAGCAAGAACAAATAACAGTATGTATATGCATCCTAGTAAGGTTACTTTTACTTTACTTCATGCTAATAACTGGATTAAGATACTATTTATATAATTGGATGGTATCCATAACAACAAGCATCATCCTGTCCCCAGTGATGTGTGGTGAGCGTCTAGCGTCGTAAGGCTGCCGTGAATCACCCAGGTGGGTGCTACACATTGGTGGTGGTAGAGAGTAGTACCCCCCCCTAAAGCACTTGTGTCTATGATAAAGCGCTATATAAATGTTATTAATTATTAGTAGTATGTGTTCTATGTTTGTGTGGCGTGACAGGGCTACATCTTACATTTCATTGTGATATAAATCAATGACTTCAAATAGCACATTTTTTCCCTTTAAGATGCCATTCTTTTTCTCCTCTCTTCGTATACCAGACTACAATGGACATTTGGATTTGATTTGCTTCATTAACAAATCAGGAATATAAAAGTGAGAGTGACTAATGTTGCTGGATTTAAATTTCACATTTGCAAGGTAATGTAATCAGCAGGATAAATTACAATTGGCTGGATATTTAACTCCTGCAAGCCTGGTTTAATCCCACAGCTCAAATCGGTCACATCAGAGAGGTTTTTGATCTGTAGACGCAAGGCGAACTGGAAAAAAAGATTCTCTGCTGTCCAGAATGTAGTTGTTTGAGATCATTTTTTGGGCATTTAGGCCTTTATTTATAGGACAACTGAAGACATGAAAGGGGAGAGAGAGGGGGAATGACATGCAGCAAAGGACCGCAGGGCGGAGTCAAACCCACGGCCGCTGCGTTGAGGAGTAAGCCTCTGTATATGGGTGCACGCTCTACCAGGTGAGCTACCCAGGCAGCCCAGCATCCTGATTTTCTAAGCTCATAATGTAAGTTGTAAAATGTTTTTGCTACGCCACGTCACTCTAAATGACGTAGTGGCCTAGACGAGCAAAATTATCAACAATGGAAGTATAAGTTACTCAGTGTGTGGTATATTATTTCTGTTTCTTTAAAAGTTTCTACTTCTCTTTTCTTCAGGGTGGCGCAGTGGATATGACACGTGCCTTTGGTGCGGGAGACCTGGGTTCAATTCCCAGTGATATATCAACC
This sequence comes from Zingel zingel, assembly GCA_023566125.1. Classification (NCBI taxonomy): domain Eukaryota; kingdom Metazoa; phylum Chordata; class Actinopteri; order Perciformes; family Percidae; genus Zingel; species Zingel zingel. Next base: position 3,657,971 of record CM042316.1, on the reverse strand, counting down.
AGTGTGTCCCTGAGCAAGACGCTTAACCCCTAGTTGCTCCAGAGGCGTGCAACCTCTGACATATATCGCAATTTTAAGTCGCTTTGGAGAAAAGCGTCAGCTAAATGACATGTACTAATAAGTAATAAAAGGTCCACTTGCAACAGTATCAATACCACTCATGTGTTATTCTATAAAGTTAATAGGTTAGTGGTTAGTATCGGTATGTCATGTATATGATTCATCCTCTCACACAGTTCATCAGGGACACTCTCAGTTAGTCAGAAGACTGTTCTCAGAGGGATTCAGCTTTGTTTTGCTAAGCACAGAAAAAAAAAAAAAAAAAAAAAAACTTGCCCACAGAAGCGACCAGACCGTATAAAATTGTTGACAGTGGTCCAAATCTGGTTGCCTGGGGCAACCGTTACAGTCAAGCCTGCTGTGGAAGTAATTTAGTTTCACAGTATGCTCCCTGGCCTCCACATAAGATGGCTGATAGATATTTTTCACCAGATTTGAGATACAAAACTTTCTTCTTTTTTTTAAAAAAAAAAGAAAAGTTTGGTTACAAATGAAAACATTACTCCAGCTCTAATTATATACTATTAATATGTACAATATATTTTAGTTTGCTTGGGATTAATATTAGATCACTGTTATTACGGTACTGGACGTTTTGTGTATTTTTCAAAAATAATTCTAATACATAAAAAGTAGGAAAATGACTAATTCTAAAAAAAAAAGTATAAAAAGATGGGCCTGTGGAAAGGTTATCATATTATAATTAACTTATATTAACCCCATAACCAATTTAGTATAGGTTTGGTTTTGCCCACCCAGATGGTACCAATATCTGGTCTGGCCCATGGACTAAATGCTTCAGCTTTCTGGACTATATCTCAGTATTTTGGTTTACCTGAGCTGTTTGCAATCTCAACCTGTATGTGTTTATGATCACTCAAGCTGATCACTCTAACTCAAAAGAAACTAATAGCAAACACTCAATAAAGTAAATTAGTTGGCACAAGAGAAGTTGTTTCCAAAACATTTTTTTTAAAATTAAGGGTGGTTAGTTTGAATACTAATTTCAATGAAATTGGTTTACTTTGCTGATACAGCATACATACTGTATCTGCTCTGTAAATAACTTGTCCTGTGTTTTCCTTTAAAAGGGCGCCCCCCCCCCCACGTAGTTTTGCACTAACACGACCAATACCGTTCTGATAATCCGTCTACGTTGACAACTTATTTGATACATCAAATCTTTCATAGAGCAGTAACGTCAGCGTTCTGAACAGGCTGAACAGACGGACACACTGAGCCAGCAGCCAACACTACAACCTGAACTTTTTTTCTGCCTTTTAATAATCCCATTTGTTTTGACTGCAAAAAGGGACTGTACTGATACCTTGACGAGTAATATCGCCACGTTTTAATACCGCCAGATCTCGTCACACCTCTAGCATTTGTTAAAAGGTGTGCCATTTATTTGAATTGTAACTGTGCACCGCTTCAGAAGGAACACAGCAAAGTACACAGTTTATAACTTGTTAACACCTTATGTTTTTGCTAGCTAGCTGTTACCATGTGGCATATAGCTTGAATATTGAATATTCCCAGACTTTTGCAACTCCAGCCTTATCCAAATAATATGGTTCCAGAAAAAGATAATGATAATAGATGCAGGCGAGTGTGTACCGCTGATAAGCACAGTTTTTGTCCAGTTGCAGTGGAATCTCCAGGTGCACATTGGCAGCATTCATGCAGATTTAATGACAGGAAAAGATAGTTTTTTTCTGCTGAGATAAGGTCACTGCAGAAGAGTTGAGGCAGTGATTCTGACATCACTCACATATCACTCCTTGAGTTAGATTTTCTGCCCAACAACTGCTCAAGGTAATGAGATGCTGGAGAATAAGAAAAGCTCTTATGCATGTAATGACAGCTATTTAGGAAGCACAGATGAAAGCTCAAAAACAAATTTTTGCAAAATAATGATTGACAGAAAGCATGCCAACCTGCAAACAGAGAAGACGGTATGCTCCAATTAGACATGATGACTTTAATGGAGTGTGTCATAAAGGAAGGCAGCAGCTATTTTCCTTCAAGACTGGTAATTATGCCAACAACTGTATGGCACTTAGGATTCACTGCAATCTACACAGAGCTGAAGATCTCCGCTCTTCAAAAAACAAAGGGCGGAAAATAAGAAGTGTATGTCTCTTATGTACATTACAAGTTTACACTAGTGTTATTCTGGCATAATTTGGAATTGAAATACATGTGCTGTTCCTGTCAACTCCTGCACAGCCTTAAGATAAACCCAAGAACATATTTGCATTATGTACCTTTGTGAAGCTACCATTTAGCCTGGAAAACACATGAAATAACTCAATGACTCACAAAGATCAGCACTTTCAATTACGTCTGCTGTACTGGTTGTGTTCTTATGTGTGTCCTATGATTGGTTGTTGCTTTTCCCCCACATCTAGGAACATCGCCTGAAGGCAAAGTTGGCCCTTTCAGAATAAAGCTTGCTGTTGTGGCGCTGCAATTTCTTTTAAAAGTGTCCTCATGCGTCATGAAACGACCCGTAAGGTGGCAAAGTGACAGGAACATTAACAAGTTGAAGTTATTCATTGGCTTTGCAGGACCCTCAGCAGGAAGTTTGTAAGTAGGGTCATCCTCGTGCATCCTCTCGCCGTTTGGAGTCCTCTGAGTGCATGAGATCAAGTCACTGCTCACATTAGCAAACTTGTAGTTTACTTGTTGTTTAGGCTTGAAGGCCTGAAGCGGCAGACAATCATGCCACCTGTGCTTGCCTTCATCAACTTCTCCAAGTCATTCTAAGTTCAAACTGATGCCAGTCATCAGAAGCTTCAGGCTGTCTTTAAAGAAGGAGGGGGAGAGGCACGGAGAGACAACCACTGAAAATTACACTTTAATGTTTACTGCTGCAACCACGTATCCTGCTTTGCATATCATAAGCCTTTTGTAGCAATGTTATTGATCAAAGTAAAGCTTGTAACGTTTCAAATCCTGCCTGCAAACTGAGACAGATGATCATCTTTTCCTCCACCGTAAGGGAGCAAACAATAAGCCGTGGGTTGCAGAATCTAAACTAGGGCTGCACAATTAATCGCAATTTTATCTAAATCGCAATATGGACTAGGGAAATATCCAAATTGCAAATCAATTTTACAGACATGTTGTTGAAAGTGTAATACTAGACTTCTCAGATCAGCACACACACACACACACACACACACACACACACACACACACTCACACACACACACACACACACACACACACACACACACATCAGAGCCATATCTTCTATGCTGACCACTGGCCCAGAAACCATGTGAAATAAGCTCTGAGGCATACGTGGGTGGTTTGATAATGAATGCAGCTTACATCATCGTTTTTCCAAAGCATACTATATAATATAAAATAAATAAATAAAATATACCATAATCGCATCTTCTCAAAAGCCAGGTAGATAACAGTACAGCCATTTATTAAAATGAAAAAAAAAAAAAACACAAAAGAGCCAGTCACTAATTTTAGGCTGCAACAATCACAATGAAGCTCTGCAAGACTGTGCCAAAACTGTTCCTGCCAGTCGATTTTCATATTGAATCCAGTGACTGACTGAGAAAATATGCAAATAGAGCAATCTATCAATCTATACTTTAGGAAAAGAAAATGGCTATAATGGATATAATATAAAGAGTGACTCATTCGTTGTAAAAGGGTTAAATCATCAAAACACCAACTTGGTCTTCAAAATGAAAGGGTGTGTGGCATACTCTGTGTTTAGGCCAGCGTGAGGTCTTCAAACATCATTTAGTCAGAACTAGGGCTGAAACGATTCCTCGAATAATTTGATTACAAAAAATCCTTGATGCAAAGTGACTTGCCTCGAAGCTTCGTTAAATCAGTGTTACTAACGTATCGCTGACGACGGAAAGTAGCGGTACTGTCGCACACCAGACGGCTCGGTCTGCTGCTGGCGACACATGCCAGAGCGTAAATAGTGAGGGGCTGAGAGAAGAGACCGGCTGGAGGAAACCACAGGAAGGGTCCAAAGTTTGGAATCAGTTCAAACGTAATTAAAACTAAAACTCTGTACAGTGTGTCTACTGCAAAATCAAACTAGCTTAGCACAATAATAGCACAACGTCAGAGCTTTAGCATCTCAACAGAAAACATTGAGTCTAACTTCATCATCCGTTCCACGAAGAGGACCGACAAAAGTCAATCACAGAGTCGTATGGACGATGAAACTACATCAAACACAACAACTACCAAAATCAGACAAGAAAATCTCTCTCTCTCTCTGCATAAGTGTAACAGAGCTGTGTGACATTATAAATCAAATATATAAATGAAAATAGGTTAAGTATAACTATTATTTACATATGTCTAGTTTTGGTCGTTTAAAAACGCAAACAAATTTTTTTTTTTTTAAATATAAAAAAATTTAAAAAAATATCTGATTAATAGATTAATCGATCAATAAAGTGCTAGATTAATCGATTACAAAATAATCGATAGCTGCAGCCCTAGTCAGAACTACCTTTATATGTTCCTAAACAACTCGGCATAGTTGAAAGAAATATCAAGTTTGGTGTGTTGAACAGCTGAGCTACTTTATGGCTGTTGGCCACTCAAGTTCCTAAGAACCAAATCTCAAATATTTACCTCCAACAAAAACACTTTATATATCTAAATATCTTTGTTACCATGGATTGGAGAGACATATTTTTTGGGATTGGCTTCTTCCAAAACACAAAAAAATAATTAATTATTGATCTGGATCTTAGCTATGCATCGTGTTGTATATGAACAATAATTGCTGACTTGTTGTAACAAATTGGTTTTAAGCTACGCTGACAAGGCCCCACATAGATTGCAACTTTGTTATAAAGGCAATAATCCTCTGTGGGAAGAGAAATAATTATTGGCTTTACTTAGCAACTGGTTTACTTTTGAAATAATAAATCAAGTGTGTTAATTTTAGAATCCGTTCATTTATAAGTATGTGCTGTATAGCCAACAGTATGTAAATGACTGCCCGGCCATGACTATCCATGGCTAATCTGGAGCGCTTTCTTGGCCTACAAAATTGTATTCCTCTCCAATTTATTAAGGTTGTTGTTCAGGCTCAGAGATCTGAAACGGGGCCACAACCTGGTTTCCACTCTGCAGGCGGGCTTGGTGAGAAAAACACACGACAAACATTACTGAGTACAACAAATGTCTGATACAAGGTGTAAAAACACACTGTCTGGGAAACGCCTCTAAAATATAATATTAAAAAATCAAAATGCATGTGAATGCATTAAGAAACATGGGGCATGTGGGGAAGAGTGAAGGAGACAAACTACTGCTGTGTGCCCGCGGTAACTAGGCAACACCCCCCCACGAGCTCTACAAAACAAAGCAGCCACATGTCAGGGTCAAGAAGGGAGGAGTGGACACAACAAGAGGTTTTTTTCTGATGTTTTTCATGTAAGAGTTTAGACAAAAATGAACTCCACAAAGATTTTATAATGTCTTTAGACATTTAAGACTCAGACCTTTATTCCTGATTTCAATTGTTGCAAAAGCACTGCTCTTTTCATTCCTTAATGGGTTTCTTCTCCTGAATGAATGGATGGATGTCATTTTAATCTTTGCTTCGACACTCTGACAGGCAGCTGTCCCTAATCGTTCTTTTATAGGAAAGAAAAAACAACTGGGAGATTGTGTGAGACTGGGTTTTGACAGTATCCTTTCCCTAAAGGCACACTGGTAATGTGGCACAAATATTTTAGGGAAAGACAAAAGGACTTGAGCTAAGTATTTTGTTCAAATAAGAGGCCGATATCTTTGTGTGCTTCTCACAAACAATCTTAACAGAGAATGCATTGTTTCAGGAGGTTTAGTTAATGGCATTTACTGCCTAACACCATTTACAAGAATATGAGAAAAATGAAAAAGTGACAAAGCAAACGGGTGAAACGTCCTCTGCAGGGAAAGAAGCGGCTGACTTCGGTAAAAAGCAGGACAGTAATTTCCCATTTTTGTGATGCTAAGCACCTCTGCCAGGAGACTTACTGTCAACATCTTCTCACACCAATGAGAAGTAGAGCAACTGAACATGTTAATTATTTATCGAGCAACTGCAGACTTGGAAAATTAAGTTTCTGATGTGGAGGACAATAATCAATCCGTTGAAAAAACATGGTCCTTCATTTCAGCTGGTCAGGTAATTAAGGCTGTAATAGAGGCGAGGACACCAGCAAATGAACGATTAAGACTAATTATCAAAAAACTAGTAAAAGCACAAGGGCTCAGACTAATACGCACACAGGAAATAAAGAAGCACATGGTTTTTTCTTACCTGTGAGCCTTTTCCTGAGCTGCCGGCAGAAAAGTTGATAAGAACTGTAAAAATAGAAGAAAAAAAAATGTTATTTTTGACATGTTAAAAACAGCAATGACTCCTTTTAAACTGAACTGTCTCCTATTTTCTTTAGGCTCTCTAAAAGCTGCCGTACACAGGCAGGGCTGAACAAAACAACTTGCTTTGGGTTATTATATTCGAAAAAATAAAAACAAAATGTATCTAAAACTTTTAAAGAAGATCCCTCAGACCTCAATTCCTTTGTGATGTCGGATCTCTGACAGTACCATTCATCTATTTCGAGTTTGGAATTAGAGCCCAGAGAGATTCTATCCAATTACATTGCCATCGATTCTGAGATGAGAAAATCTTCCCAGAAAGATTCCCAGGATTTCAAATCAATACATCAAAAAACAGCAGTTTTCTCCGAGAACAAATTCATACAGCTACGTTTGTGTGCTACGTTTACATCAGATCAGGCTGCCACCACTCAACACCACTCAGCTTTAAATCGGACTTTAATTAGGTGATAGAACCGAGAAAGGGTTACATTTCGCCTCCTGACTTGTTGCAGCAGCCATTAGAGGGCAACTGAGTGTTGATTAAAACCTACAAAGCAGCAATGTTTTCTAGAAAACAATCAAGTTGAAATTCCTGCTATAGTGTAATATCCAATATACACACAAAAATTCCAATATATAAAAAAGGTACACATACATCTTTAGAATGATACAATCTCTGCGGCTTTGTTTTTATGACCCAATCTGCAGTAATTTGGTCAGATTGCAAGGAAACCCTCTTCTTAAATTATTCAAAGAGCTGATTTGACTTCAAAACCCTTCAGTGTGTAAAGCCTGGAGTAAAGCCACCAGGGGCCTGTTGCACAAAACCAGGATAAGGGATTAAGCCGGGATATTCAAGTTATCCTGGATGAATTTAGCTTGGATTTGGTTGCACAAAAGCAGGTTGAATTAAACCAAGTAACCATGGAGATTTATTCTTTGCAGCTAGCCTGCTCCAGAGCAGGCTAACAGCCAGGCTAACAGCCAGGCTAAGATTAATCCTAGAGTCTGATGTGTTAAAACAGCTGCCGCTCTGATCCGAAATAAACATGTTTAACAGTTATTCCGTTGTCTTCTGAATGTGTTCTGCTTTATTTTTTATTAACATGCATTTCTTGTCCCTACTGCTGTCACAAGTTTGATTTAAATCCTACTATTGCAGTTGTTTGGATGGTAAGAAATGGTTGCACTGGCACCGGAGATAAAGTGGGACAGTGCGGAGGAAATGGGCTTTTCCTCCGCTGCTCTCCCCGTGAATTTGCCCCGTGCAACGTGGAGAGGCGGGGGGAGGCAGGAGGATCCTCCCACACCGTGCAGCGGACTCTAAAGGAGACTTTTAGCATCAATAACGACGACAATGGCACCTGACCAAATGTCCGTATTTTACGAGATGGGAGTGAGAATGTGTTGGAATGCCGCAAAGCTTCTTAATCTTTTTATTTTTGTGCTGTCACGCATCTTGAAGCTTGGGAGGGAGAAAAAAAAAAAAAACATGAATAATAATAGGCTATATTGTTTACAGTCAGTGTACAGTATATTGAAGTCACTTACTTATTTTTCTAGTTTTTGTCCAGTCATGTTTGTTCAGTATGAACATTAATTGTAGAACGATATTTAGAATTACATAGCTTATAGACATTTGTGCATATGGTTGTAAAACATATTCTCACTTGAATAAGGGTTTGAAATTAAGCCTAGTCCTCCTAGAGTAACATGAATTCCCTCTGCTCACTTTTAAGGCCAAGTAGGCTAAATAATAAAACATTTTATTTATATAGTGCTTTACAGGCTACTCAAAAACACTTTACCAGCACATTTAGCACATAAAAACAGATACAGCACTAAAACCAACACATACAACAAGCATATTAAAAGCAATTAAAACAGAGTGTACAACTTTGTAAAAATGTGGAGTGACTAGTAGGCCCTAAGTAGATCTTGTTAAATCCTTACGCATTCAGTCGGTCCACTATTGTCTGTTGGGCTAGTTTTCTCAGCCGTATTTCCCTTTTTGCATATTATGTTTCACCTCCTCGTAATTTTCCATTAAAAGCTGCTGCTCAGCGGGTTAAAGATAAACCGCACGCGTTTTCTCCATTTCTGCATCAGTAAATCTGTGATCGATACCGTGGTCTATTTAAGAAAGCCGTGGATGTGCACTTATCCCAGCTATCTACACCTGGCTTGACATAGCTTAACCTTCTCATCCTGGCTCGGCAAACGTGCAACCGATTAAGCCGCGATGAGCGGACCACACTAAGTCAAGCTGTGCTTTTTCAGTTATCCTGGATTTCTTCATTCTACTTTTGTGCAACAGGCCCCAGGTCAGAACAAACGGATAGTGTAATGAACCATGTCATGAAAGCACCAAAAACAATGGATGCAACCCAGTGTGTACAATTTGCCAACCAAGGCAACGAAATATTATTTTTGCATGTTTATTCCAAAAGGGGAGACACATAAGATGTCTTTAAAAGAGCCGAAAATACCCACAATGAAAAGGTAAGGATTACAGCTAAGGTATTAACTGATTTACACAGAAAGATACACAGAACCTTCAAAAGAGATATGGAATCTGTTGTTCACACACAAATTCTTATGAAATGTAGTTTGTAGTTTGTTGCTGCAAGAGGACACTGTTCTCTGCAGTTTACAGTTAATAGAGGTGAGGAAACACAAAACAGCTGCTGATGATCCTTCATATCAACCCAAATCATGACAAAGAAACAGAGAAAAACAATCCTTTCAAAAAATTTCAACAGCCTCAATTTTCACCTCTATAACAATAGTATATAATATAATCTAAATATGTACTATAATACAAAACATTAGTAATAACATGATTATTGCGTGATATTTTTCTTTGTATCATATTTTTCAAGCCAAGAGCAAAACGCGCTTTCCATGAAAACGTAAATATAGAAAGTGAACACTCAAGAACAGCAGAATAGCAACACACCGTATAAAATACATTTTCCAATAAATAATGCAAAAATGTAGAACAAGTGAAACTATTGAAACAGACTTAGAATGACGTGGTTGCACAACATAGCTGTATTCTGTAAACCAATAGCGAAAAGGCAAGTCTGTAAAAATGTGTCTTAAGACAGGGTTTAAAAGCAGAAACAGTGTCAGCTGATCGAAAATACTAACTGGAAGACTGTTCCAAAGTGGATATTAGACTCTGAACAGCTAGCAGGCCTAACCTGAGAGGCCTTTTTGGACAGGAACCGGGGGTGAACGTGAAGCGTTCCGGCTGCTCCGTGATTTTGTTCCGTCCTCAGCCGTGGGTCATACCACACCGAGATGTGTGCGTTCAGAATCAGAGGTCTTTACTTGCAGATATAGTTGATTTGGTCATTATTCCTGGATATTTGTGCTTCAACCATACAAGTAAGTAGTCTACATAGTTAAATTGTTTATTCCATTTAGTCCAGTTATGAAAGACATGGATAAAAGATTTCTGGGAGGTGTTTTAGTTGTTAAAATAGTGTAGTGAAGTACAATCGGGAGTCTTCACAGGGTGTTTATTTTGAAAACTGACCGGACGCTCTAGCGGTTCCATTACCTGCCTGGCTAGTGCAACGCCCGTGGCTCTGTTCGAAAATAGACTTTGCGTGTATTCTTGGTGGAGCAGAGAGAAGCAGAGCGGAGAGACGCTTCAGGGCCGCTTCAGGGCCTTGCCGCGTCGTGGCTGGTGGAATCACAGGCATTGCCCTGATTCACCTTCTCAGTCGAGTATGATTTTAAAATGGATTTAAAAAAATAAATAAAATTGGTAACCAGTGCAGGTATAGGCTAAAACTGTGATGGGAGAAGGGGGTTTGGTCTACGTCAGAAGTCTGGCTGCAGACTTCTGCACAGTCTGAAGTTTAGCTGCATCTCGGGCACTGAGGCAGGTAAACAAAGTCTTACAATAGTCCAGCTGTGAGGTCTGATCTTGGAAAAATTCCTGAGCTGGTTGAAACATGATTGTAGAAATGTCTTTGTGCGTTTTGTCTAAAGCTTCCTGTCAAAGATAACACAGAGGTTCTTAGCAGTGCCCTTGATATTTGGAATAAGGGAACCAGGAAGGGGCTGGAGTTGATTACGGAGATGCTTAGGGCCGATGCTAAGCACTTCTGTTTTGTCAGGAGTTCAACTGCAAAACGTTTTGTGACATCCAGTCTCACATCAGCTATGCAGCTTTGGAGTGTGGCCAGCCTGTTGCTTTCAGAGGGTTTAATGGAGAGATGTAACTGTGTATTGCATAGCAGTGAAAGCACATGTTATGGTGACAAATGTTATGAGCTTATGGTAGCATATAAAAACTAGAAGGGCACTCCAAGAGCGCAGACCTCTACCAAGGCATGCCCTATCTAACAATGGTAATGCAGTGTAAAATTCACACTGCATTACCCAGTAGGAAAATAATTTTTCTGATTATTCTGACCACATAAATGCAGCACAAATGTTTGCATTACACTCCCTCTTTTTTTATCAGTAACAAAAAAAAAACAGCTTACCCAAAGTAGGACTAAACACATTATTGTCTAATGTTTAATGTGCATGATGCCTAAGTTCACAACACAAAATCTGACCCAGCAAATCATGAGCTACGTAGAGAAAGTAGACTACATTGTCATCTGGCATCACACAAAGCTTCCTACAGGAATATGTTCCCAATACATTGTACTACAGACTTCAAACGTCCCATCTTTTCATGGCTCACCCCAGAGAGGGAGAAGTAGAGACACATAGAGGAAGAGGGGGAGTAACTCCCAACATAATGTCAGTAGTGCTGATGGGAGCACCTCCATCTCATCGCCTCCTCAGACTGCATAATCAAGTCTGTTGTTTCCAACCATGTTTTCAATTGTGCCGCACCAAGGGGAACTTGCATGCTTTGATTAGAAACTCTGCAAATCACTCTACATGCTGAAAGATCTGAATGGTTTAGCTGAATGCTTTTCAACAAGCTTCTCAATTAACATTGTCTTTGTAACTAAAAGCAGATGTCCAATGCAATTAGCCAGGAAACACTGTGCTCATAACCACTGGAGGGAATCAGGTTGTTCCTCTTTGTTCAATGTGAAGTTCTGCCAGGCGCCATTTGCTTCTAAGGAACTACATAGCAATGTTGATGGATTCATATTAGTATTTATGCAGTGGTTTGCTTGTTTGACAGTTGGTTTGTGCCTGACTGAGTTGTCCACATCATCCAGGATTTAATGGGTACAGCGGAAGTGGAAATAAATGGAGACAACACATGAAAGTACTTTGAGTTACTAAAACACACATTAACAAAGGCAGGTGTATTCTATTAAACATGAATGCTAATTGGCAGTCAGTGTCAGCTTTTAAAAAAGGCTCTGATAATCACCACGTCCATGTGTGAGTGTTAAAAGCAAAATGAGACAACTAAAAGGCTTCCAAAGAGGTTGAATAGTGAAGAACACAAACTGGAGCTGCACTGGTCCCCAAGCTGAGGGCCATTAAAACTATACTCAGCTCGTCGTACCAACTCCTTCTGAAAACATAGACAGCCGCTCTCAGCACTGGAGTTTGTACAGGAATGCTACCTGCATGGCAAAGAAAAATGGCGTGGAGTGGCTTGTGAGGACAGTCAAACATTTAGCAAGCCAAGGAGACTTTTTTCCTCTACGGTTGGCAAATCAAATGAGAGATAAACGATGAGTAAATATTGGACTTCTACTGGGGGTGACAAAAGTAGACTCAAATGGGATTCTCATGTCGCCCTATTTCTGCCATTAAGGTGTGTTAAAATTTAACACAGTTTTCATCTTGTTTTATTCATGCAAATTTGATGACTGCAGAGTTTTTTTGCAGTCCACATTAAACACAGCATGAGTGCTGCCTGCCAAGGTTAGCTGTAGCCGTTAGCTGACTGACCGTGTGTGCGCAGATAGTGCCTTCAACCCAGCATACCTAGAAATTATGTCTGTATTGGATGATTCTGTGATTCTAATGCCAATGTTAATGCCAAAGCCGGAAGAAGTTTGCCTTATGTGTAGTGAGGCAGAAAGTATAGTGTGTATGGGTGTTTCGCAAGTAAGAGAGGAGACACACCAGCCCGATAATCGGCCGTCGGACCGTGTGGTGAGGTCAGTGACTCGAGTCTGTTCGGTGTGTTCCGTGCCGTCGGCCGTCTGAGGAGCCGTCGGCCTTCATTTGGGCCGACCTGACATGTTCAGTCGGAGACAGGGCAGTCGGGACTCACCCGGAAATGGGGAGCGGATGAGCCTCTCAAAATCTGATGAAAATCTGTTAAACTGACCTTTGTCAATCTGAAATGAAGACAGATTCAGAAACTGCACGGCCTATTTCTCTCTTAAAATGTTTTCAGAAACACGTTTCGGTGAACTATTTTAGTCCAATATGAGATTGTATTCTGAACGAGCCGCCATGACAGTCTGGCTGTGAATTTCCGGAGAAAAAAGAACCATGTGACGCGTTCGTCCAATCAGCTGCTGGTTTTAATTTTCTGGGAAATAATCAGACCGTTAATGGAAACAATACAGAGCAGCGCCGCCTGCTGCTATGGAGACGTATTACGTTTCACGCATGTGCAGAGCGTGCGCTCAAGTCGGCGTCGCCTCAGTGTGTTCTGAGGCATTTTTTTGGATCTCGGGGACCCGACTGCTCAGTCCGACTGACTTTTCTGCCAACGGTCAGCCCGTCTGGTTGGTGTGTCAGGGCCTTAAGACTTTAATGCAGGAGATGGGTGTTTGCTACTTGGCACAAATATTCAATTAATATTCTATTTTAACCATATCTATTGACTTTTTTTTACCATGCACAGACATTGCATAAAGTGAGAATTTTTCTAACGTTAGCATTAGATGAAACTAGACATTGTCATTGAACCCATTCTGGGGTTTTGCAGAATCGTTCTATATGGATGCTCTTGTCAGGCGATATGGTTTGGGCCCCTGAAAGTGTGACAGCTCAGACTGGGATTGAAAAAACTCTAAACTTATCAAGAACGCCAATCTTTCCGTTATGACTCCTCTCACTTTTATTCTCGTCTGTGCATTCAAGGCGTGGAGTCACACAGCTCATAAGAAACACTTTAAACTCATGCAGACCTGTCCACCCTCAAATTTGTGTTGCATCGAACAAAACCGTGGCTGCGGTCGAAAAGTCAAAACATTACCTCCCAAGTCCTTTTCCTAACCCCTTTTCCTTAACCACGATGGTAAACACCATGAGGTCAAGGAAAGGTGTGAAGGAGAATTCAAAAAAGAAAATAGGATAAGACAACCGCGGTGCGAGGAGAATCCGACTGTCCTTACGCTCGGCTGTAGTCATGCGTGGGCGATGCTATTGACGTGGGTCTGCCGACGAAACAAGCGCATCTGGAATCTTTGCCCCGAGCGTTCTAAACATGATGTTCCATGCAGGCTTAATAAACGTGGACAACCCGGTGGAAAATGTGACTTCATCACCATTTTTTCCCCTTCTTATTCTGCAATAAGTATGTTGTTTAATGTGAAGCACTCACTGCATGTCATTCTGTTATTATAAAGCACTGAGCTGTAGGCTGTTTCTTGTATAAAAAGGTGTTCAGCAAATAAAGTTTATTTTTATTATTGGTTGCTCAGCTCACCCTCTTGTCCACTCATTCCACATGAATCCTGACTAGGATAACTGTTTGAAAATAATTGTTACATGTATGCAAGATAAGTAGAACGCGTTAGACCTACGAATCTACTGTAGGCTACATATTCTATGCTATAAGGGTTAGATGGTTGCAAATGGGTGACAGAAATACATTATTAATGAAGACAATATTCTCTTAACTAAACAGAGCAGAGCTGTCCACTATACTGTGCACATTTACGCACGAGGACAGCAGTCAAGAGCGTAACTCCATCGATTATTTCATAAGCTAAAAGTCGAGTTATGTTTTTTCTGTCAAGCCGATAACTACAGACTTTAGTTTTGCTGTTTAAATATCCCATGATATCAGCTACAGTGACATTACTGCACGCTTGGAAACATTACAGTTAAAAAACAGCCTTGCTCATCATTAGAGTAAATCTGAAAAGGGTGAAAATAACTTATTACAGCGCTACTGCGCACCTTATGATTATGAACGGCGAAATGGTGATGCGTCGCTTTAAATTTTGCTGCCGCAAGGGATGGCATTATCTCTTCTCCTAGGTAGGAGGTGCGTAACAAAGGAAGCAATGAAGCACCTTTCCTTATCACTTACCCCGAAATTCCACCAACTGCCGAACGGCTGCGGATCAGCTCCGCTGTGTGTCGGCTGCGTTCTCCGCCGTCCTTCAATACCCACCAGGTCCGGATTTGTTGCGGCACGGCTGCGGCCATGACTGACAGCTGTAGTCACGAGGACCCACGAGATCTTGCTAATTCACGTAGACTAGAACCACAAAACCAACACCAGTTTGTTTTCATCCAGAGGAGTAGAGGGGAAACAACTCTGTGCTATGTTTTCAAGGTGTAGTGCAGGGAAATATGATCCGCCGTGAGCATGGTGGATTTTATTTTGAAAATTAACTGGATGTTTTATTTTGCTTCTGTGCTTGACTTCCTGTCCAGCACTATCTGCCGTGTGCTGAATTGCTGCGGAGCTCTCCGGCCTCGGGCAAAAATATTAGCTCTGCGTATCTGCTCTGGAGGGCTGCGGACCGCTGGAGCTGGGACGGTATCGGAACGCAGCCGTTCTGCAGTCAGTGGAAATACACACACACTGACTTTAATGGAAACCTAATGACTCCGCCGCCGTTCAGGAGTGGATCCGCAGACGTTCCGCAGCCGGTGGAAATTGGGGGTTAGACAATTTGAACAGCTCTTATCATGGCAGCCACTCAACTACTGCTGGGTCATTTCACTCCGTTAGGAACCTTCCTAAGCAAATTTGACTATTCGACCGCAGCCCGTGTCTGTTAGCTTATTTCCATTGGGTTTAATCACTATCCCTTTAAAATGTGCTTTGTGTTCAGTCTGAACACATTTTAAGAAGATGAGTTGATACAGTTTTGTTACTGTGAGTTTTGGATTCCACTCTCTGGTCCCTTTGAACGCAATTACTTAATGCAGCTTTAACCCATTTTTCTTTGTTGATGTAAAGTTAAATCACAAAATGCAAGTGTTTCTATAATAATTTCATGGATAACCACTTTGCAGTGACAGAGGCAGCAAAACAATAAAAGTAGCTCCTCAAAGAGCTGGCACAGATGGCACACAGTTTGCACTGCACATACAATTGTAACAATGCATCTGATTTGTATGATAGGCATGCAGGAAGCACAGGCTTCATCTGGCACTGTCATATTAAATCTAAACTTTTTATTTCCACTCAAGCACTGCCCGCAGCCATCTAGAACCCATACTGAGAACTCCAGTTACTGCTTCCAGTTGGAGCTCTCTCTTGATACTATCTTTATACAGTGAACATCTTTTTTTACTTAGGATGCTTAATTTGCAACATCAGATGTTTTGAAAGGTGCTGTTTAATAGAAAAATAAATTCCGCCGGATGTCCCTTATTTCGGCCGGATGTCCGTTACCTTCCTCTTTCTTTGCGTTCTAACCTCTGGTGGATTTCTGAGGACTATGGTTAACTGCTCCTCAGATCTCTGCAGGGTTAGTCTGTTGCACGACTAAAACTACTTTTAAACCAACACGTTCCACCAAAACAAGTTCCTTCCCGAGGCTATTTTGCAGAGACACTGTTGCTCCATGCGGCGCCTAGCGTCGCCCAAGGCGATTGAGATTGGTTTAAAGAAAAGCCAGTAAACCAGAGCACGTTTTTCTCCCATCCAGGAATGCTGTGTGGACTAGCACAGCGCTGTGGAGAAGGGTCTGGCAATGTGAGACCAAGGAAAAAGTAAATGTGAAAGTCATGGTTTGGGCTGATCCAGGAAATAAAATACCTGAAAATCAAAGTACTACGTCACATTGATGCAAAAATCACATATAAATCAATTGCCAGATAGCAGTCCTGCTAATAGTGGAGCTAAAATGCTAAACTGATAGTCCATTAGGGTTGGGTACCGAAACCCGGTTCCACTATGGAACCGGTTCCTACGCAAACTGTAGTATTCGGACCAGATTACACTTGCTCTGCTAGTCTATCGTTCAGGACAAGACCCTGTATCTGAGAGAGGTTTCTCCTGTGCAGGACATGCCATAAGGCAGGAGACGTGTCTTATCTTGCCAGAGAAGCAAATATGGTCATTTTTCTGCAAAAGAACTGCTAAAGTTTGAAGCTGGTTGGCATACCAACTCAACATTTATTTAGTTGTTACTTGTTAATAGTGTAAATTATTGTAGTTATGTGCTAGGTGACTTAGGTTTACTTATTATATATTTAAGTACTTTAAATATATTATATTATATATATATATATATATATATATATATATATATATATATATATATATATATATATATATATATATATATATATTTTGTTCAATTTAAAATAATTTTCAAATTTAAAAAAAAAAAAAAAAACTCCTTAAAAAAGGCGCCTTTCTTTGATGTAATTTTTCAGTTTTTCAAGAATTGGTTTAGGAATCGGAATCGTTTTAAAAGTACCGTTTCGGCATCGGAATCGTAAAAATCCAAACGGTACCAAACCCTATAGTCCAGGGCTATTCAATTCATTTGGAATTGGGGCCAGTTCATGAAACTGAGGCAAAATAAGGGGCCGGAGAATATGAGTAATTATAGTAACAAATAAAGAAATTACAACAACATACTGAAGGAGTCAATATATTCTATTTTGTAAATGCAGAACAACATATGCACATTGTGATGCACTAAGACACATAGGCCCAAGGCATTGTTACATTCAAATGGCAATACAATGTTGAAACTCAGAGACACAGACAATTAGAGAAATGCAATTAACTAACAGAAAACATCCACTCATTGCACATAACAATACCAACTTTACAGCTCGTTATCCTCAATTGACAATGAGGAGATACATTTCAGTGTTACAAGTAAAGAGGGAAATAATTCTCAGAAACAACAAACTGTCCCCCTTCTCCACTGGCTAAAAACATAAATGCAGCTAAATGGTAACTGAATACAACTCACACTTTTTTCCTTCTAAAAAAATTAAATAGACTGCCGCATAAATCCTCACATGGACTACTACTGTACTCACTTTTGTCCAGTTTGAACATAAATCAACACCTTAACAATCAGTCTAGGTCAGTCATATCACAGATATTTAAGATTGCACTCATTTGAGTGACAGGCAACATCAATGTATCTCCACCAACAAAAAGTGCATAGTGTGGTACAGACTATAATTAAAACAATATAACAGTGCATGGCACTTTATCAAGGCAAAACATTTCAAACTGCATTAAACAATAATACCACATCAAGAAAAACATTAAGTGCATAATATGGGGTGAATAACATGTTAATTGCATCACACTGTTAAAAAAATCAATTCCCATTTCTTGCTTGACTAGTTATGCCTGTTACCTTGCATGTATTTTGCCAACATTTGCCATCTAATGAGAGAAATGGCATTTTTTTGACTTGGCAAGAGCAGTGAAGTCAGGTGTATATGTTGTCAGGGCAATGCGCAAGCAGTGTCGCAGATGCTGGTCAGTGAGGGATATGCGATTGTGAGTTTTAATGGCATTCATGTGTGAGAATGACGACTCACAAGTGTATGTTGAGCCAAACATTGTCAGAAGAAAAAGTGCAAGACCCCTTGAATGTGGAAAGTTCTCTCGGCTGACTTCATGGGTCCAGAATTTTTCAAAACCTGCCTGCTGCAATGACTGTCGCAAGTCCTCTGACGACTGAATGTCAATGAGTTCCAGTTGTAAAGACCCCTCATCCAATGATGATACCAGCTCCTTCCCTTTCAATGCAAAGTCTGCCTCAACATTCACACAGAAAGGGTCCTTCACAAATCTCATCACTTCACTGGAGATGCTGAAATCCTCAAACCTAGTGGCAAAGTTGTTTTTCAATGAGTCAATAAACCCTGACATCACTTCGGTAATTTGCAGGCCAGATTTCCTTAATGTGGGGAAGTGGAGCATCTTGCCAGGACAAAGATCAGCAGAGAAGAGTGAGAGCTTTCTTTGAAAAGCATGAAGTTTCTCCACAAATTCTGCGACTGTTTTATCTCTGCCCTGCAACTCCATGTTGAGTTGGTTCAAATGATGGAAAACATCACTCAAAAAGCAAACAGCAGCATCAAACTCATCATTTTCCATCAGAGACAGAAACTTGCCAGCTTTTTTCAACTTTGAAGACCGGAGAAACACCAGAATCTCCTCTCTTAGTTCACAAAAACGTTTCAAAGCGTTTCCTTTGCTAAGCCATCTAATGTCATTGTGAATGAGCAAATCTTTATATTCAGCAGACATGTCAGTCAACAGCTTGCGGAAAAGGCGGTGCTGTAAACTGGAGGTACAACGGATGAAGTTTATAATTGCCATAACAGAGTCCATGGTCTCTTTTAACTCACCACTGAGCTTGGCACACAGGAGGCTTTGGTGGATGAGGCAATGCAGAGATCTCACCTGCGGAGCCGCAGCTGCCATCCTCCCGGCGAGCCCCTGATCCCTGCCCGCCATCGAGGGCGCACCATCCGTCACCAACATGTTAACGCGTGCCAAATCCAAGTTGTTCTCCTCAAAGAATGACGCAATTTTGGTGAAGAGAATCTCACCGGTAGTGTGCCCCTCCATGGCAATTAGTCCAAGCAGATCCTCACGAAAATATTCCCCATAAAAAAATTTTTTAAAAATCGCACAGAGGCACAGCTGTGCAATATCACTGTTATCAGTCGACTCATCCACGGCCAAAGACATCACCTCGGCCTTCCTCAGCTTGTTCAAAAGCGTCTCGAAAACGTCCGATGCAAGGGACTCGACTCTCCTCATATTTGACGTGTCAGAAATTGGAATTTGCTTGATTGAATCGATAATGTTTTTTGGGGTTTTCTCATCTGTTACCACCTCCTCAATGGATGCCAGCATACACTCCTTGACCGTCTCCGAGTCCGTAAACGGCTTTTTCTTTTTGCCCAATATCCATGCCACTCGTAACGATGCCGCAGTTGCTCTCTCTTGGTCTGTACAGGCCCGAAACAAAATGCGACGTCTTTGCTCATAACAAGATGTAAGCCCTGTTATCTTCTGCCTCCGAGCAGCAGAGCCCGGTGGGAAAGTAGCATCAAAGTTAGCATGCGTTGTCTTGAAATGCCTTCTCAAATTATACTCTTTGCACACGGCGAGGTACTCGTTGCAGATTAAGCACACAGGATTCGCATCAACGGCAATAAACGCGTATTTCTCTGTCCATTCATTGTTGAACTGCCTGTTCGGAGTCAACTTTTCTTCTTTTTTTTTTTTAAAGGTATAGAGAGACATTTTTTCTTGTTAGCCAAACTTCAAGCTTGGCTTGAAAGAAAGTCAGAGCGGTCAGAGCGCGGCACTAGAGCGCGAATGGGTGACTTTGATTGGTCATGTGTGGTCCCCCAAAATATATGTCTGGCTGAAACAGGTAGATATTCTACCTGTTTTGCCACCATGGCTGAAAGGGGTGCATACCGCCACCTACTGCACGAAACAATGTAAAATTAACCATAGTCATGCACTGTATGAGACTACCATATGTAATAACTACTTCACTCCAAGGGCCGGTACAAAATCCCTCAGGGGCCGGACCCGGCCCAGGGGCCGCCAATTGAATAGCCCTGCTATAGTCCATTGTCAGAAGATTTATTTTTTTTTAAAAATTTAATTTTGATATCATGACCTCCATCCATCCATCCATTCATCCCTAGCCAACAGCTGCTCATCCAGGACAGGGTTGCAAAGGCAAATGCACAAAGGGAGACTTTCAGCTCTTCCTGTGGGATCCTCGAACACACCCAAACCAGTTAGAGACATACAGTAATCTCTCCAGCACATCTTGAATGTGAAAGAGTTTGGCCTCTTTGGACAGCATCTTTACCAAGTGCCTGATACGCTTCAGCTGGCTTCTGTTAGTCTGTGGGAGCCACAGCAGCAGCTGGACCCTGAAGCCATCTTGATTCACGGACATCCTCACTGTCCAGCCTGCAGAGAAAACTCAACGCGGCTGCTCGTGTCTGTGATCTCAGTCCTTCAATCACTACCCAAAACCTGTGAAAACAGCTGGCGCTCAGTTTTTGGAGAGCTTTTCTCTGTGGCTGAGCTCTCTCCTTACCGTCATCAGCCACATCAATCTTACAGTCCTTATTGGCACTTTGAAGTTAAACCCCAAGACACTTGAATTGAGGTGTCTTAGGAACAATATTTTCAGGCTTCAACCAGTGCTGCTCAAGCAGAAAGAGATAGATTTGTTAGGCATTGAAGAAAAAGTAGGAAAGGAGGACAGCATCCAACAGTGTGTCCTCCTCAGTTTTTGATACTTGATTGTTACGAAAATAAAAGCAGCTTTAAAAACGTAATCCACAATTTGTGTACAGTACTCTCTCCACCCCAAATATCGTACATCATTGGAGTATACCTATAATTAATCACATGCAGACTTTGTGGAGCTACCACAAGTGCCACAATTGAAATGCTGCCCATGAGGACTCCGAAAGAGTGCTGTAGCCCCTAACTTTCCCATCCCAACTGCGTCATCGCTCCAGTGCACATCAGAAATGACAGTGTGTTGAAGCCTCATCGACGGCATCAATGAAAAACAGCAGAGGTGGCACCCTAATGTCACCAAACTGGACTCTCTCCAGACTTCGGCTGCGCCTTGATGTTTGATACATGAATATTACATACAAGGGAAGCAGACAAGCAGTCTTGTCAGACTCTGATGTCCAACTAAACAAGCTGGACTCAGTGACAAACACACGAACAGCTTTCGCTCGTGTACAGGGTACCGGAGGATTGCACCAGTCTTTCTGGCTTCCCATACTGCACTGTATTTTGGACATATCCACAAGCTTGAATAGTAGCTCTTACGTATGTTTTTGTTCAATGTGCAACATCTTCAGGAAAACTAAAAATGCAACATTTCACCCCTATCCAGCTGTTAAACACAAATTAAACTGAAACACAGATGTGTGTGATTTTTTTGATCCGCAACTAGGAATTAAGAGTAAAAGATGATCCTAACTGATACGTGACAACTTTTCTTGCATTCCCAGAGAACTTTAAAATTATAATTCTGGGAAATAGTTTTAAAGTTTATAAACCAAGTTTTTTTTTTGTTTGTTTTTTTACACAAGCACAATCAGGTGTAAAGCAAGCAGAGGACACTAAAAGAGGTGTAGGTTAAAAACTGATTAACCTAGGTCCAATTAATAATAAATCAGTTTAAGATTTATAGATACTTTATTAGCCTGTAATCTGTTTACTAGTGCTTTTTTTGTGCTTTTTTACCTAATTATTTGTAGATCCTATCCAGTGATCATTTTCAGTCCCAGCTATAGTGAAAGGCAGAGTCTCCAGCGCTCAGCATTTATCTCATTCTGCCCAGGAGGACATCCACATGGAACACGGGGCCAAAGCAATATTGGTCACTCACTGTAATTCTCTCCACAGCTGCAGCCACACATAAAGTGCTGCAGACCACCCAATGGACACGACACATCACTGAATAGATTCTGTATGTGCAGGACGTACTGTATGTAAAGATTTTTATTCTTAATGATGAAAGACATAGTTCTGAATGCAATGCCCTTAAGTGGTTCAAACATGCTTTTATTCCAGTGAAATTAAATCCACTCGAAATATTTGACATGTAAGCCATTAAAAAGGCTATGTCAATCAACTCCATGGAAGGTGAGTCAAAAAAAAAAAAAAATAATAATAATAATAATAATAATAATAATAATAATAATAATAATAATATATTTATATATATATATATTTTTTTTTTTAATAAAAGTACAATGACACTCTTTCAATTAGCTGGTAGGCCTGTGTGATCCCTCCTCTGACAACAAAGATGCATAAATAAAGTATGTCGTTTACTCTTCTACTTTTGTTGCTAAATTCCTGGTGCACATCCAGACTGGCAGAGAGAAATCTGACTTGGTAAAGCTTACAGGAGCTATAGCCTGGGGTGCATTCATCCTCGGCTGGACTCCCACTAGCCTAGTGCTGCGCCGAAGTGACACCGATTGTCGCGATTGGGAACAGATTTCGTCAGAAATGCCGTGATTCCAAAGGAGAGGACTTTCAACCCTTTTCCTGTGATTAACTCTATTGTAAAGGTACAGTCAGTTGTTTGCATAAACCCACATGGCAACCAGTAGCTACGTGCAAATCGCCTTTCAACTCCTCAGGAAGTTGAGTCAAATCATGGCTCCGCACTTCAAAACACTTCTGGGAAACACGGTCACAGCTCGCTGCTGCTGTGTTCAGCGCTACGCTGTCGCTTCTTTACAAAACCCAAGCTAAAACAGCACAAACTGTTCACTGTTGAGGTTTTCAGTAGCCTCTACGTCCCTCACAGCTGTGTGGTCCGAGCCCCCCGACATTAGGATTAGAAAGTAAAGTGAGTACTTACAGAGGGAGAGGAGAAGCAAACAGCCTGCCACTTTGTGCCCGATGTGAGGGTTGTTCGACAGCATCCTGAGAGAGTCCTGGGAGCAGTGGAGGTGGTGGAGAAAGCTCGCAGTGCATGGGCTTTCTGACTAAAAACAACAGGGCTTTCCCTTTTCATAGTTTCACGGAAAACGGGGAGTGTGTTTGTGCTCTGCTCGGAGGCATCCCCGTTTTCTGAACGAGGCGCAGGGACGCGCTCTGCTGGCGGGAAGGGTTCACTGAGCTCAGCTAGCAGGCACGTACTGCAGCTGCTGCCTTCAAGTGCTCTGGTGAAACTAATGGTCCAAGCTGCGCCGTTTGTTCAGAACTCCAATTTATACAGAGAACTTTAATCACAGGGCCGTAGTCAGGATTTAAGAGATCAGGATTATTTTCATTAACGATTACTCTGTCGATTAATCGCTTTATTAATAAATTATCCACACAAACAACTGAAAAATGCTCATCTTCGTTGTGACATCTTGCCTTGTTTTGTCTGGCCAACAGTCCAACACTCAAATATATTAATTAAAGGCTAAAGTGATGTAAAACAGAGCATAGCAGCCTAACATCACACTTGAGAAATTGCAACCAACGTGTGGCCTTTTTGTTTAAAAAATGACTTAATCTAACTGATTATCAAAGTAGTTGTAGATTTATTTTCTGTCCACCAACTAATAGAATATTCCCCAAGCTCAACCCACCCCCTAAATATGTTTTGACTAGCCACCAAAAAGCCACTAATTTCTTTTTTCACATTTCATTTCAATTACCTGAACTAGCCTACGTGTAAATTTAATATCACCGCATGACCTAAATGCTTTTTCAAAGACCACACTTCTAACCAAACATAGGTTACCAGAATCAATCAATGTAATGGTATGTAAAGTCCTTCTCTAAGTTGTGTAGAACAACTAGCATGGAAAGGCATAGGTGAAACTAATTGCATTAATTAACAATGGCTCCATTCCATTTAGGTCTACCAGTAAGTACTGTTATAAATAACACCTGTGCTCTTCTTGCAAAGTCAAACTGTCTGTTGTGAAAAATGTCAGTCAGGGCTCACAGTTCATGTCCCTGACAGTGATACCCTCGGTATAGTAGAGACCAGTTTGAATGATTTAACCTCAGTGCCTTCGAGTCAGAAACATGCTAAGTGGGATACTGTGCTGCACTTAGAGAAGCCACAGGGAACATCTTATCGACCCTTATTTGAGCCAGATATTTTAAAAGTGTCTCAGTTTTTGGGAAGGACTTGTGTCTACTAAAGTCATACTTTATTAACTGAAATTATTAAGAGCAAGACCCCTACAAACCCATGGTACACCCACACAGGTGTCTTCAGACATCACTTATTTAGCCTCATTAGACCTCTTCTCAGGACATCTGTCTCACTTTCTTTTGAGTTAAGTTGTACAACTTGCACATGTATCATTGTTATTACAGATTGGCTACATAATTTATTCCCAGCATAACTTCAACCTGAGCAGTGGCCTAATTAACCACAATAACTGAAAACAGCCACGCAAGTGTACTGGGCATGTAAATATGCTTACTGAGTTTCTAGTTTGACATTTTTACATGTCTTTAAAACTTTATTTTTTACAACATATTGTTACAACTACATTTAACTGAAACATTTTTAGGGTTTTTAGTCACACGTGAGTTTCCTGTTACAGGAGTTCTGCAAAGATATGCATATAAAAAAGTAAAATTGTGTTTCTTTCACAGATTTGCTCAGTTATGAAATGTATCATTTGAAGGGTATGGTTTTCTGAGGGCTGTAATAAAGCTGACGGCTTAATGATCCTGCAGAAATGAGAGAAATGTCTCAGACCTAATCACAGTGGTGGCTTGATTTAGCTTTTAAATAATAGAAAATGAACATTAAAACATGCCCACTGTCTGTCATATGTGCGTTATAATCACTTTAGTTTGATTAAGCAATACTGTCTGTGAGGATGCTTTACTTACAGTAGTTTATTGAAAACACCAGTGTGATGTGCAACAATTTAAGTTCCAACAAATACTGAAAATGAAAACATGGTCTAATTTTGATTGTATATAGTTGAAAGAATAGCATTAACTTAAGTGACCTCTGTGTTCTGAGCCCCATAAATGCCACATTTGGCAACATGGGCGTTCCACTTTCACAGCTTTTCTGTAATGTGCATTGTAGAAACAGCATCCTGATATCCTGGGAAGGCAGTATTTATTCAAATGCACTTTGACATATCTGTCCAGATTTGTGAGTATGAACAAGTCTCTCCCACAACTAAAAACAAGAAAAGCAAGTCATCCTTGATTTTTGTCTCCAGAGAAAGTAAATGAAAGGGCACATTTGTGGACAGTGACGGTTACTTTATTTTACAGAAACACAGTCTGCTGGCAAAAGAAGAGACTGTGTCTGCAGTTCGCTGTCACTGAAGCAGCTATGTTTTGGCTGATGAAAGCCTCAACATGGATATGTAGAAAATTGTATGAAAGTTGAATAGTTTTAATTTCCTTTTCGTTTTCACTTCAACATCACACTCTTTTTATAGCCTGGGTATAACTAAAATGTGTGGATTTGTGGATAGCCGTGACCTATAATTAGGATGCTTCCCACCCAGAATATTTCTGTCCTACACTTTCAAAATAACCGTTCTCGCCTTCTCTCTATAGGTGCTTATATTCACTGAGCATTCCTGAATAATTCAGAGCTCCCACTTTTCTCTTTGAATCTATGAGCTTAATAAAGTTATAGGGTAGTGCTAATTGTTACTGTAATTAAAAAATACATGTGGTGTGTATAACCTACCCTGGGATACTTATTATTACTCTTATTGTTTGTTAACATTAAATTGCACAGCCTCATACTTTGTAACTAAGATAAAGAGAGGTTCAGGTGTGTGTAGATGATAAATTGCAGGTTTTCTGTGGGTTTGACTTCTATAAACGGTATTCCATCAAAATAAATTTATAAACATCAAAGTGAAAAATGACATGAGGGACTGTACAAAATGGAATTGTTTGCACGCACTGTACAATACGGCTCATTCCCTTTTTTGTTATTTATGTCAGTTTATTTGCTCGCACAAACAAGTCTACACTCATACAGTATGGCTCACTCCCAACCATCTTATACCTAAAATGCACAGCTAAAAGCCTTGTTTTGTCACTATTTAGTATACACTCAATTACCACAAGATACTCTGTCCCTTTTATATATTGGTGTCCAACCTCAGATAGATCTCTCACTTCTTGAAAGTTATAAAACAGGTAGGGAATGGCTAAAACAATGGCATTACATAACGTATAAATTAAAAAAATGTAAGGATGACAAATTTGAAAGTATGCAGGCTTTTATTAATAATACAATGTATGCCAGTGCACCTTCACAAGATAATACGTCATATCTCGAAGAAAAAGATTTATTATGCAAACTAGAAAAGGATGTGATATGTTTTCTTTTTCCTCTAATTCTCTCATATTTTCAGATTCAGGTCTAGACAGCTGGATCAGTAATGTTAAATATATTTATCTCAGTTATTCTTCGATAACGAAAATAAAAGTTAAAGAATTAATGAAAACAAAAGCTTTTCCGACATTGAAACCTGCACTGAACCTGAACTGTTGTTATTGTTGTTGTTATATGTATATGTTTTTAACCACTAGGGGCCACTGAAACAAGATTTAAACAACACAGAAATATTATCATCTTAACGTTGATACGGCTACATGTTAGCAAACAGTTGCCTATTTACAAATCCAGCAGGCATGGAGCAACATAAGCATTTGTTTGTGTCCATCTGATGAATGAAAGTTCACCTTTTAACTCTGTTTTGGTCTCCACTAAGGGAAATATATTTGGCTTTTCAGCTGCTAAATGCTCCACTATGTTCACCAGCTAGTCACCAACTTTGTCTGTCTGCTGTTTGGTGCTGAGCAGGTAGTGTGCAAAGGGGTTTTAGAGATTTTTTCACTTAATTTTGGTTTACTTAAAGTGTTCATATTATGCTCATTTTCAGATTCATAATTGTATTTAGAGGTTATATCAGAATAGGTTTACATGGTTTCATTTTCAAAAAACACCATATTTTGGTTGTACTGCACATTGCTGCAGCTCCTCTTTTCACCCTGTGTGTTGAGCTCTCTGTTAGCTACAGTACCTAGGTTAGGACTACTAGCCAGTCAGAAACAGAGTATGAGGGCGTGCCCTGACAGTACCTAGATAAGGACTACTAGCCAGTCAGAAACAGAGTATGAGGGTGTGCCCTGACAGTACCTAGGTAAGGACTACTAGCCAGTCAGAAGCAGAGTATGAGGGCGTGCCCTGACAGTACCTAGGTAAGGACTACTAGCCAGTCAGAAGCAGAGTATGAGGGCGTGCCCTGACAGTAGCTAGGTAAGGACTACTAGCCAGTCAGAAGCAGAGTATGAGGGCGTGTCCTGACAGTACCTAGGTAAGGACTACTAGCCAGTCAGAAGCAGAGTATGAGGGCGTGTCCTGACAGTACCTAGGGAAGGACTACTAGCCAGTCAGAAGCAAAGTATGAGGGCGTGTCCTGACAGTACCTAGGTAAGGACTACTAGCCAGTCAGAAGCAGAGTATGAGGGTGTGCCATGGTAGCAGCTAGCGAGCATTATAACGTGAGTTCCAAAGTGACCACGTTTGTCTCTGAAGTAAAGGCTGGACTACAATAGAGCTGTTTGGAGCAGTTTGTGAACAGTGTTTTCTGTTGGAGATGGTAAGTCCCTTTGGGGTTAACTTTGGGATTTTTAACTTTGTAAACATATAATGTGCACAAAAAAGATGTATAACACAATAAAGTAAAGGGAAAAAGCCAAAAAGCAGAATATGAGCACTTTAAATCTCAGGAACACTGAGTAAAATCTGAAGCCTTAATGACAAAATTGTTATTGATTTGTGTAAAAGCACTCTGAAAAAGCAATTTAGATTTATTTAGTACTCAATTCAATAATTTTCCTCTTCTGTTCAAAGCCCCTTATTGTTGCAATCCATATTTTCACACATTCATTTCATCCATTGATTTACTTCACATGGTCTATTGTTGAAAAAGCCAGTTGGGAATGATTACATAAAGCCCTCATTCTCACTATTATCTCATTTTTTCAAAATGTTCCTTGCTCTGGCTTTATAAAAGTATATGTTGCAATGATCCAGTTCCCTAATTGTGATCAATACTGTTTCATGTTATTCAGTTGACTGCAGTTCCTCAGTGCTGCTTATAAGAGGCCAGGTCTTACACCGGTGTTTGGTGGCTCCACAGCATAAAAGCCTTTCAGAGCACAGTGGTTCGATAGCTTGTTAGTATGCCTGACAGTTTCATGACAGAGCCTGAAATGCAAAAGAAGACACATTCACTCTAAATATAAATGTCACTTTTTAAGATGAGTCTGGTGTAAGACGCTTATACAGTAGTCTTTGCTGATGTAATGGTTATAACTCAGCCAGTCTCTGGGTAAAATGTACTTTTAATCTTCCTCAGTGTGTTTTACTGATGGATGTTGGGGGAAGTCTCAGCTTACTGTGTGTCTCTGACTGCAATAATGCCGCAGGAGGAGCAGGCAAAGATCAGTTCAGTTCATTTTCATTTGGAGGGGGTAGAGACAGAGAGAGAGAGCGAGAGAGAGAGAGAGAGAGAGAGAGAGACATATATAATGTAGCTTACACTCCCCAGATAATGATTAGGGAAGAAATGCATCTCACCTTTAGTTCACCTCGTTAACCCTCAGTCTTGTCAGGATGGATGTCATCAGAAAGACGTGTTTTTACATTCAGAATTTCATGATCAGGCATACTCAGAGGATCAATCAGAACCTGATAGGGGACAGCAGGATGTTTCCATGAAGAGGGGATGTGGACGCTCCAGCTCTCAGGCTGCCCAAAGGTCCCTGGGGACAAAGACCAGCATTTTCCTTTTCAATGTTTTTCCAAATTGCACAGCATGGTGCTGAAGGAATGTGACAGAGTCAAAGCTGTGGCTTCTTAAAATGTCACAATGTCTGAATCCATTTGAAATCATGTATCTGCAGTGCCCTGCAGCACACCTCCTACAGACACACAGGGACACTGAAGCTTTATTTTCAAAGTGTTATGAATCAGTTGAAAAATAAATGTCAAATTATTATTTTATTTTAAGATTCTTATTACAGCAGGTTATTGTCAGATACAGTCCACATTGGTACATAAAAACAATCTTATTTTTCCATTTTCGCCAAATAAATATGAATGGCATTTCCTTACAACTATTTCTTAAAAAAGTGTTAAAATATCAAGATAGAAGTGAATCTTACTTTTATTCTTCCTGTCTACTTTCTGTCAGTGGGAAAAGCTGAAGATCACTGACTTCTACAAAAAAACTGATAATTACTGTACAAAGAAAATAATGTCATACACAAATTTAAATGATCTGCTTTGTGCCCATCTATCTTGTAGAAGCTATGGATGCAGTTTTTTAAAAAGTGGATGTCTCAAAATGGGATCACACTCTTCCCTTGGCTATTAAAAAGCATTTAGAGAAGAGTTGTAGTGGATGTACGACAAGGCTGGACTACCAACGACACAGTGACAGTTGATTTAAGGAATAGTTTAACATTTTGGGAGATAGAAGTTAGATGAGAAGATTGATACCGCTCTCGTTGTGCATTAAATATGACGCTACAGCCAGCAGCCAGTTAGCTTAGCTTAGCACAAACAGCTGGGCACAGTGGAACTTCCTGTTGAACTATACGGCTCCTGAAATCCCCAGGTTCGCTGTGTCATTGGGTTAGTGGTAATTATTTTAAATGTTTTTTGTTGGTTGCTTGCAATGTTATGGCATTTAGGTAGATCCTGCATCACTACCTGATTGAATGCCCTATTTCAAAATCTAATCTTAATACATTTACTTATTTATGTAATATTGTGCTTACATTGTCCATATTCCTAACTTTATTTGTGTGATTACCAAAATGTAACTGCCACACTGTAAACCTGGAGCCAGGACGTATAGTAACGTCGTATGAGTAAATGTTTGTTTACCAGCTCTCTAGGCAAACTATAATGAAGCTGTAGTCTGCAGAGTGCACTTGTAGCCTACTTGATGGACACTTAAAGGTGACAGGGCACATACACAATGGGAGGAAGGGAGTACCATAAGGGCCCTCAGCGCATTTTTACCCCAGGCCCCTTAGTGAGTTAATCCAGCCATGTGTACCGTCACACTGGAATGAGCATGCCCACAAATAACAGCATTTCCACCTTTAGCACTGCACCATACTCAAGTTAATGTGGTTTGCATGAACATCATTAATGGCTAAAAAGACAGGATTGACAGATGCAAAATGACACTAACCAATGAATTCTCCATGTGCACTCCAAAGGCGCACAGTGTAGTCAGCGGATGAGGTAAGCACCACTTGATCATTGTCAACAATCTGCAGGCTGGACAAGAATAAAGAGACATGAGATGCAATGAGAGAAGGCATTTCTGGCAGAGAACTCTAAATCATCCACTCTGTTGATATGTCTGATGGCAGAAGCACCCCGAGCAGCATCTCGCCTATACTGATTGTCTGTTTAAGACCTTCCCACGCACAGTTTCTACTATACTTTGTTTGTCTATATTGCAGCAGAAGGAAGTTCTGCTGCTCCTGCTGCCCCGACACCTCAGACTGAGAATGATTGGTTCCACTAAGGATGTACCCACGGGGACTTTTAAGTTCCATACAAAGCCAAAAGTTAAGGACACAACCCAAAGTCTAATTGCTGTTTGACTGCAGTTACCCGAAACTTAAGACAAGATGAATTTGTGACTGTTATAAAACGTGTTGCGTATTTTACATACCCAGTAATTCTGCTGGTGTGGGCACGCCAAAAGTGTTCAGCTGAATGAATGTGAAAAAAAACAAACAGGACATGTCATTTTGCATGTTCTGATGGCAGTATCTCTTCATATATTCTTCATATTTCAGTCAATGAAAAGAAAATAATGTAGCTAACCTCTAGGTGATTTTTGCTCAGGGGCAAACTTCTCCATGTTGTAAACATAGATGTAACCAATTCGGTCAGCAGCGTACAGCAGCATGTCCTTGTCTGTTTTAGCCAGTTTTGTAATCTTTTGTTGGTATCGAGACTGCAAAATGAATAATAAATAAATGAAAAAAAAATGTTAAAGTGCTTTTCAGTCATAGCACTGACATGTTAACTATTTATATTCATTATTTGGCTATGGCTGACAAACTGCTATCCTCCTGCAGACAGACTTAATACATATCCCCAGATTCCACTCCATACAAAATATGTCTGGCAAACAAACTGTAGAAACTAATCATCAAGGAACAATAATACATGAACATAAAAGCACCTTCAAATGGTTTAGAGTCATTGTTGCTAGGTAACAAAACACAAGTGGGTTATAATAGCAAAGCAAAAATGTTTTAAGGTTTTTTGTGAAAAATATTAACATTTTATGTTTGATAGCCTCAAAACACAATTTTTGCTTTCTTTAGGAGGATTTCAGCACATTTTACAGTATTTCAGCTTCATGCCCCCATGTTCACCCACCTCCCAATATTAAGGGTCCCTGTTTTGCATTATGTAGCTGCAAGGAAGGTACCTGCTAGTTGTTAACAAAAAACTAGAACAAAGTAAAGAAACAGTGCACCACACATACTGTTTAATCAGCCATTTTGAAGGTAAAAGTAAGAACAGGGAAACTAGAGTGCTATGCCTTAATATCCAAAAGTGAAACCAAGAAATGTTGTTGAGTTAAATATCTTACAGCTTTGAAGCTGCCCACAAATTTTCCTCCACTGAGCACATTCCAGAGATTTATGCAACCTTAAAAAGAGAAAACACATAATTAACAGTGTATTGAAAGACATTGTGAAAGGTTGTAAAATGCAATCATGCGCTGTAATCAGTGCTGTTATTAACACTGACCCATGGCTCCAGACGACAGCAGAGCTGTAGCCGAGGAAAAGTGCTGTAACTTGGAGTTCTTTAGGAAAATTATGCTTGGAACACTTGTATCCAGTCCTGTGTAACAGACAAAAAAACATCAAACAAATGCAATGTTCTGAACACATCAGAGTTTTTATTGACTATATTCGTCATTCGCTTTGCTCCAAAATCACCTTCAACATTTTGGTGTTCAGCTAGAAGAGGGCTGATAAACCGACACTGTATACGTCCAGACACCACATTCCACACTATTATCTCTCCATCATAGCTGCTGGTGGCGATGAGAGATGGAGGACACTGCGCCACACAAAGGATGTCATCCTTATGGCCATTTTTCTGAAAGACAAAGTGTGAGTCTCTCTAAACAACAGGATAAGAAGTTCAATAGTTCAACCACAGTAGTTTTATTTCCATTAGCTTCCAATTTATGGAAGATTGTTGTCTTTGTTTGTACGTAAAAAAGATATAGTGTATTACATGTCCTATCACTTCAGCATGTTTTTAACCAACCGTAGAAATGTGTTCAAAGCTTCAAAGATGACACTGGCAAGGAAAGTGCAAAGTTTGATAACCAAATAGTATTTTCTAACAGATAAACCCTGATATGGAACTAATAGTACAGAACCTTAAAGAAATACTAGATATCTTGTTTCTTTGGTCTCTGCAAAAAGGAAAGTGAAAGCGAAATAGCGCATATTTCCCACTATTTTTACCATACCAATTAAAGAAATGATCAAGGAGTTTGCACAACACACAGAATAAGTAAGAAGAGGTGTGCACCAAAACTTCAAAGAGATGTCTATAAAGAGCCAAGGAGTCTTATTCAACAGTTGAGAGATTGGTGGGTGAACAATGTTATGACTGTGTATGAATGTCAAAGAGGTTTCATTGAAGTCTTGCTTTTTCTTACAGAACTCTGGCAAAGTGTGTCACATTATTTTGAATCGACTGATTTGATGTCAAACCCCTGAGCAAACAAGCCAAACATGACTCCTGCCACTGTATTTCACATTGACACAAAGAAATCCATCTTGTGCTTTAAAGTATGCGCTTCTTTCACTGAACTCAACAGGAATATGTTACGCGGAGCGATAATGCCAACAAGAAACTGTACACAAATCAGGAAAAGCAGATGGGAATTTTGACATAGGCACTGATAAGTGAAATTACTGTACAATATATTCAAAGACCAAGCACAATATTTAGCTGAACTGGGGCATGTTTAAAAATATTAATGAGATGCAACACAACACTGACCATCAGGAGAAACAGAAAAAATCACAAAGACACTAATATCTACAGAACAACCCATTGATCTTCCTCCTGCAGGCCATTAATGAAAAACAATTCCAAGCGAGGGCTCTGTCGATAATCAAAGGCATCACCTTTCTTTCTGGCCTCTGTAATGCATTATTTCTGCTCTGTTAATGGGCCTCTTTGGGGGTGAGTGTACCCTTCAGCCATAATGACAGAGATGGAAGGGGACTCAGCCGCACCTCCTACAATGGATCATACAGCAATACTTAGAATGAATGTTCCCTCCTACAGCTCATGTAGAGAGAGAAGTGCCCGGCTGTCAGAGGTCGTCGGACCACTTTATACTGGTAAAATCAGATAAAGGCACTCTAGTCTGTGTGATATTATTGAGGACTAAAGGGACAGTGTTGAGAGCATTAAGCTGCATTCATTATTGTAGTTGGTGATTTTACCTGAAAGTGTGTTTAGAATAGTAGAAATGTTTAGGAAAATGTGTTATTTGTGAAATATCCTAACAGTTACTTGATTGATTGCTATGCAATTTGGTCCAGATATCCATGGTGCTCGGACGATAAATCCACATGATTTTTAGTGATCCCCTGACATTTCGACTAGAGCCACCATTAGGACAACATGTTAATTTGTTCCATACTTTTTTCCGTGACCAAGTACCTGCAAAACTAATGACAGTGATGATTTAGTGATAATGAGCAAATGTTAAAGCTAATGCTAAATGCTAACAACGCTAAACTAAGATGGTAAGGTTTGTAAACATTATACCAGCTAAACGCCAGCATGCTAATGCAGATTAGCATTTAGCTCGAAGCACCACTGCCTTAGTACAACAAATTGCTGGAGAGTCTTGCTTATTGATACAGCATAGTTGTTATATATATTTTAAAATATAATATAATAGTAGTCTAAAGGTTGGGCATTCACATTAAATGAGTGGTTTCTTTCACAATTTACCAAATATAGATCGTCAATGATGAGAAATAGAATCCCTAAATAATACCAATGGTGTTAGCAGCTATCTGATGTGCCTTGGATTACTAAACTGTGACATTTTAGAGGCTCTAATCATCTGCATTCATTAAGGTGCTGTTTGAGAAACATGTGTTGCTTTTTGAATACACAATAATCATGAGCCCGAACTTTTGTTCTGAAACTAATCCTGATATAATTTTAAAAGTGTGCAAGGAAAAACTGCAGGGGATAAAATATTGAGCTAACCCTATAAGACACTGTGGTGGGAGTGCACAGGGCATTTGCTGCACACCTTGTGTTCTAACTGAGTCAGTGATAAAAGCATCTTTATATTTCAGTGAGAGCTCAGACTCTCTGGAGCAGAGCCTGCACAAACGACAGGTATACTGACAGGCCAAAGCTTGGCTGCACGGGGAATTAGACAAAGCAAAAAACTTAGCAAAACTATGTGATGTGAGGACATCACCAATGATGTGTTTGGGAAAAGATTCTATATTAAACTATATAAATTAGTATATATACAACATGGGTACAGGAAGACGGCAAGAAACTAAAACATTTCAGTTTGTAATAGCAATTCTGAAAACTGAGAGAAATGGGACACAGGGAGAATAAAAGATATGGGGTAACTTGCTTGAGTTGAAAAAAAAAGGAAATCTGCAGGCGATGCTTCACAGTAGGGCAGAGATCAAGGAGGCTTTGTTACCCATCTCGCTCTGAGATTTCTAGCAAGTCAGCAAAAAGGAATCTTAGGACCAAAGACTACAGTGTCCTCCATGTGTCTGTGTAATATGAACACACAATGGGCAGGGAAGCTTTATCTTTACAGGCCTGAAGGTGCACCAGTGACTGAGGCAGAGCCAGAAAGAACTGGCCAAGCACCTCTATATAATGCACAATGATGAGCATTTAAATGGTGTACTGCAGAGGTTTGTTAATTATTTTATATACTACTGGCTTTATAAATGTAGAAATATGGATCCTTGTAACCACCGCTGTCATAAAAATGTAATGGAGTAAAAAGCACAATATTTGTCACTGAAATGTAGTGGAGAAGAACTACAAAGTGACATAAAATGGTAATACTCAGGTGAAGTACCTGAAATACCTCAAAGTTGTACTTAAGTCAAAATATGTCATTACTTTCCATCACCAGAAAAATTCATATACACAGTAGCAACCAAATGAGATACTTGAATAACTACATAGCTCACTTGCCTGATGTGTTTGTGATCATGCATTCAGTTCACAACAAAAACACCCCATTTGTCCTCTTGTCACTTTAAACACAGAGAGCTGTGCTTTTTAGAAATAGAAGAATAACGATTGGATCCATCCAATGTTCCTACCGCTGTTATCTTGTCCGCCTGAAATAAATGGCAAAGGGGTAACACTAACTCTCAGCCGGAGCCCATTGAACTATAGTGGCCTACCTTATTATTTTGTTGTCTGAATAGCTATTCTCAAAGTTATTGTCAAGACAATTGTCTGTTCATTAATCACCAGATCATCCTGCCATGAAGGCTGCGGCCTCCGGACGTGATGAAGGTCCTCAGGTATGTCCTGACAAAATACAGATGCACAGTCAGAAAACATCTCAATATTAATACATTATGTTATGTTTGGATCAGAAACACTGCTGGTAGAAAATCCTTGTAGCACATTAAAATTCCTATTAACCAGACAATGACAAGAAGTGTCATGCAGCAAAAAATGTGTACACTACTTTCTGGTTCTATAATGAAATTCAAAACAGGCTATATACAGCATGAACTCTCAGTAGATTTTTTTGCTATTTCAGAATGGAGTTCAGCTGGTAATGACAATGTAAACAAATGCAAATGGTATGCAATACGATGGAGGGATGGAGGAACTGGAGAAATAATTGGAATGGGATTTCTGACACACAACTGACAAATAAAACCTAGCAGAACTCATGTCTTTTGTACTCACTGGGTAAATGTCAATCATCCGGTCCCGGCCGACAGATATCACATAGCTTCAAAAAAAAAAACTTGAATTAAAATGTATACTGAGCCAAGAACACTTGGCAAATATCACATCATTACTCACACATTCCTGTGAACTTGCAGAAAGATGCAGTCGCACACTTCGTGACATTCACCATCTACAGGAAAGATTTAAATATTTTTCACAATTATTAGATATAGTATTTCCAACTTTTTGTTTTGAGGAAGTAATGAAAATGTACAATACATACCCTTCTTTAGTGTCTTTAGGCACTGACCATTGTTGAAGTTCCAGATCTTTAAAGAGCCATCTCTTCCACCTGTGACAAGTCTGCAAACACAAGAACATACTGTAGTGTGATGAAGTAGTGGCTAAATATTATATTCACCAGCTGCTTCATGTACTGTACCTCCTCCCTTTGGGGTCAAAAGTCATGCATGTGATGGCAGAAAGGTTGTGTGTGCCTCCAAACTCAAAAACCTGACGCCCAGTGTCAAAATCCCAGACTTTTACAACCTAAAACAAGGAACATTTTGAGTTAATTGTACAATTGTTACACATCAGATAAATATGATTATGTTCCTGTTTTAACACAGCCTGGATACATTTTGTCAGTGGAAATGTGAAGTTGGGTCATCTATCTGCGTGTGTGATGTTGTAAAGCACATATTTACTCACAGATCCCTCAGTGCAGCTGACAACTTGACGGAACTCCTCATTGTAGCCGCAGCACATTACAGTCTCATTATGTGAAACAGTCAGACGGCTGTGAAGCCGTGGCCTTACAGAGGCAAGAGATAATAAAATGAATAAAAGGGAGATGAATATTAAACTGCTGCAGTCATCTCTGAAGAAACAAAAATCTTAGTTATTGTATCTTTTGGGTGAAAGTGAGATGTTAATCCCTCAATAGCAAATCTTCAAAAGCATCAGCTGTTTTTTTGTTTTAGAATTTCACAAACCATCATTCTTAAATTAGTTCAGTTGAGGAATATGTTTTCAAAATATCTTCAGAGTACATTGGGTTATACTGTATGATGAACTAAAAAATTCCGGGAAGAAATTTTGACAGTGTGCCTACTACTTGGTGCACATCTGAATAACACTAGCTAAGTATTAATAAGGTACAGTTAATATAATTTTGCTACCTCAGAATAATAAGGTTCTATCTGTGTTTAGGTCAGTTTTGAGATATTGAGGTTTAAAGTTTTAGCATTGCAAATAGTAAAACTGACAAATGGAGAACATTTCTTTATAGCACCAGAGTTACATACACCATAAATGTATTCTACATCTGAGATACCAAAATTCTACATGAATTGTAAATTAGGGTTTTTGAAACAGGTCAATTGTAGATAGAACCTTTTAGTTCTAAAAACTAACAGCCGTCTTGGAATTATAAGGTTCTATCTTCAAAAACAGAAAAAAGAGCAATGATTATCAAAGAATTTTAACAATTTATTTATACATACTGTTGGACTGTTCAATTGATATAATAAAATGTGTATTTTTATTGGTTAATATGTTACATCTTCATGCATTAATGCATTTACTGTGCAACACAATATTTTTCCAGTGCGTCATTTTTCCTTTCATCGTTCTTATTTAAGATAACAGTAAGTTAAATGTAAATGAATGATTCTAAAAATGCATGATCTGATGCATGTCAGGTCCTTCAGTTTATCAGTCTTTTCAGTAGAAAAGCAAAA
The DNA here is from genome assembly GCA_023566125.1 of Zingel zingel. Lineage (NCBI taxonomy): Eukaryota > Metazoa > Chordata > Actinopteri > Perciformes > Percidae > Zingel > Zingel zingel. The sequence continues at coordinate 3,620,128 of CM042316.1, read as the reverse complement.
GGAGTTGAATGAATATTTAAAATCAGTCTTTATTTTAAAGGTTTATCAAATCATTTTTAAACTATTTAAATGTAAAACGTGTCATACAACATTTCATATAGCAATACTCATTCAGGTAAAACTGATCAGAAATGTTTTGCTTATGAACAAGGTATTTCAAACCCAAGACTGGTTACTTAAAATGGATTGAGGTACATGCTGTTACTTGCAATGAGGAGATACTCACTACCAAATATCTTACCAGGCTATTGATAGTGTGCTAATGTTAATTTAGTAGCCTACATGTAATTTAGCCATCATTTTGAGACAAGCCCTAACCAACAATGGGATTATGTTGAAGTAATTTCTTTTTTTCTCATGCTTTTGGATTCTGTTGAAGTCGAAGACAACTTTTAAAAATAGCTAATGTTAGCTAACATTAGCTAGCGTTAGCTAACGTTAGCTAGCAGTAACTAGTTTGAGAATATGATGCAAATCAAGTTGGATATGACGTTTGGCAAGGAAATGATAGGATATGACTGAATTTCTACTTGAGGTTGCATTACAGCGTTTAGATTTTGCTGAGGACAACTTTTAGACTTAGGTCATGTTAGGTAATGCTAGTTAACGTTAGCTAATGCTAGCTAACGTTAACTAGCACTAGACAACCTGGCACCATAAAGAAACAGTATTTGATTGGTCCTTCTGTAAATATTCCAAAAGATGATTGGACCACAGATAGAACCTTATAACTCCAAGTCTGAGTGTAACTTTGTAGATAGAACCTTTTTGTTTTCTGAATAGAACGCCCAAAATTAATTTTATTTTTAAAAAACACCTTGAATAAAGTTCACAAGTTATACCAGAGTAAGAATATGTAAATAACTCAATTTTGACAAAAATATCAGATAGAACCTTATTATTCTAGGGTAGCGATTAGTAACAGCTGATCTGAGCTACCTTTACTCTGCTGTTTGACATGTTCTGTAAAGAGAGGACAACACGGCCTACAGTATAGAGTCTTTATGATAGGAGCCTAGGAGGTGTGTGTGTAAGAAGTTGTTGCTATGGTGATTTCCACAATGAGGGAGGGGGAGACAGTATCCACAGCTCCACCCTCTGTCCCCCCTTCTGGTCTTCAACATTCCAGCCCCATACACACGCATTGGAAAATCTGAATGTGTGTGTGTGTGTGTGTGTGTGTGTGTGTGTGTGTGTGTGTGAGAATGTGTGTGTGTGCTTGTGTGTGCGTGTGTGAGAATGTGTGTGTGTATGTGTGTGTGTGCGTGTGCGTGCGTGTGTGTGTGTGTATGTGTGTGTCTGCGTGTGTGAGAATGTGTGTGTGTGTATGTGTGTGTGTGTGAGAATGTGTGTGTATGTGTGTGTGTAAGAATGTGTGTGTGTATGTGTGTGTTTGTGCGTGTGTGTGTATGTGTGTGTCTGTGTGTGTGTGTGAGAATGTGTGTGTGTATGTGTGTGTGTGTGTGTGAGAATGTGTGTATGTGTGTGTGTGTGTGTGTGTGTGTGTGTGTGTGAGTGTGTGTGTGTGTGTGTGTGTGTGTGTGTGTGTGTGTGTGTGTGTGTGTGTGTGTGTGTGTGTGTGTGTGTGTGTGTATGTGTGTTAAAGTACTACACTACCCACAATCCTAAGCGTAACAGCAACGTCACGGTTGTGGAGATCACGGTTGCCAAGCAAATGTATAGGGAACCAGCAAAATATTTATTTTTTCATTGTTTCTATCGGCAGTTGGTATGAACAGAGCCAAAAGTTTACATCAGATGGATTCCATAGTTACATGGCTGCGACCGGCACAAAATTTCCTACATTTTGAACCAACCATTATGTATGAAGAGTGAAAATGTTATGGGAGAGAGCAATTTGTTTAGATAAAAATTCAGAGAATATTTCTGCAGCTCCATTTTTTTTCATTGTTTCTATTGGCAGTTGGTATAAGGAGAGCCAAAAGTTTAGGTCCGGTGGATTCCATAGTTACATGTCTGCGACCGCCACAAAATTTCCTACATTTTGACCAACAATGATGTATGAAGAGTGAAAACTGTAGGGGAGAGAGCAGTTTGTTTGGAGAAAATTCAGAGAATCGTACCACAGCTCCCCACTCAGTCCTCCACTCTAACTGTGAAGATTCCGTCCCCATACAAACACATTGGAAAATCTGAAACGGTCTGAAAAGAGTACGATACGTAAACTGTGATTTCGTAGAAACCGTGCTTGATTTCCGAATGCCCATTCAGCCCAATAAAGGCCAAAGTCTTGTCTTTGGTTTAAACTTTTAATTTTTTTTCAACATTACAGTATGGCGATACAGCATGGCCCCAAAGAGGGGTTGTTTTGAGCGATGTTAAGCGATTTCCCAAAGATTTCCCATTCAAGTCTATGGGACAATTTTGCGCCGTTTTTTTGCCGATTTCGTGAAAACCGTGCGGCACATCTTTTTGAAAAGACATAGCACACCATTCCCGAGCATTACACACGTTTTGATGTATTTTGTGTGCACGTGTTGGCAACACTCCGTGACTAGTTACGGGACAAAAGACAGGCGGAATAATAATTAGTATGAGAAACAATAGTCATTGTGCCGATTGCTGCTATTGCAGCACATCGGCACACTGAATAATAATAATAAGTATGAGAAACAATAGTCATTGTGCCGATTGCTGCTATTGCAGCACATTGGCACACTGAATAATAATAATAAGTATGAGAAACAATAGTCATTGTGCCGATTGCTGCTATTGCAGCACATCGGCACACTGAATAAAGCACAAAGGCACGACAGCCAACCTTATCTTCAGGGAGAGCACAGCCATACAGTCTGCTGCAATGTAAAAGGATTCTAGAGCAGAGGAGAACGAGCATGTAGATATGTCACCATCAATCCCGCTGGCTTTGGGGTCTGCTGTAAACAGGCAACACTGATCTTGAATATCCCAAATCTGAAATGGGAACAGTGAACAGCGATAGAAGAAGTATTCACATAATTCACCTAAGCAAAAGCAATACCAAACTACTCCATTACAAGTAGAAGTACAGAAGCATTAGCAATAATGGGTACTTAAAGTATAATAATACTAAACTTCATCATGCAGAATGACTCCTGTCTGTGTTATATTATACTATGGCATCATTATAATTAACGTATATAAGCAGCATTTCAACAGGTTGGACTGGAGCTAATTTATTCTGTAGTTTAATCTTCAATTAAAAGCAGCAAAGCAGAGAAAGGGGAGGTAACCTTTCCCCTTATGACATCATAAAGAGAAGATTCCAGATTGGCCCATCTGAGCTTTCATTTTCTCAAAGGCAGAGCAGGATACCCAGGGCTCGGTTTACACCTATCACCATTTCTAGCCACTGGGGGACCATAGGCAGGCTGCGGGAACTCATGTTAAAAAAAACTCATAAAGTGACATTTTCATGCCATGGGACCTTCAAACATCAGGTTTTATAAACTGATTATACATGTCTGGGTAAAACCTTAATCTTTAAAGTAACTAATAACTTTAGCTGTCATAGTGGAATGTAAAATGTAAAAACTCAAGTACTGTAAAATGTGTCTCAAACTTTAACTGAAGTACAAAACTTGTGTATGTATTTCCACCACAGCTAGTTAAAATGTTCACAGTGGTTAATGCATATACAGTAATATAAATGCTGTACTTCTTTGGATCATTTAGAACAGCGATTCCCAAAGTGTGGTGCATGCACCCCTTGGGGTGCTTGAGGTGCCTCTAGGGGGTGCACGAGAGGAAAAATTTAATGGTGTAATAACTACACCAAAACTTTTTAATGGGATTTTTCATGAAATAAAAAGCTAAAATTGAAAACATTGCTTTATAAATTTTGAATTAAAAACTTACATTTTAATAAATAAATACTGTAAATGTACCCAAACTGCACTTCAGTTCCTGCCAGTCAGGCTGTCTTTAACGTTGTATGTATGCCTACTAGCTAGCCTACTAGCTGAAATAGTTTATTTACGCAAATATGCACAACTGGCTAAAATCAGGGAAACTGTCAGGTGGGACATCTAAAGTTATAAGTCATGAAAGAGGAGCTAGAAAGAGAGAGACTGAGGAATCGGAGGCGAGAGAAACGGAGAGATGCGTTGGGCCAAAAGGACCAAGACCGGGAGAAGAAACTGAGTGGGAGACAGAGAAAGATGAGATGAGGGAGACTGAAAAGGAGGACCGGAGAGCACAGGCAAATCAAGAGGACATATGCTCATCATCCAGGCAAGTAGGGAAAAGAGGCAATGAGACTGGGCATCAGACTGGAAGAAAACAAAGGAAATATGATGAAACTTATTTGGGTCTGGGCTTCACTTGGACTGGCGATGCAGATTGCCTAAAGCCACAGTGTGTCGTGTGTATGAAGCCCTCTTATCTACGTTGACCACCTGAACAAAAAGCATGCCAATGTAAGTCAAAAGCCCCTTAATTTAATTTGGCCATAAAAAGAAAAGATCAGGGGTGCATCAACCCAGTCAGGATGCAGAAGGGGGTGTGTTGCCTAAAAAGTTTGGGAACCGCTGATTTAGAACATACAAAATCAGCAAAACACAAAAATGAGTCATGAATTACTTTCACGGTTCTGTCTATGGAGACAGACAAGATCTGACTGTCCTCTGAGAAGATGCAGAGGTAGATGATGGGAGCAGAGTGTCCTTTCAAAATGCCAGTTGGTTTCCTGAAAAAATAAAAACAGAATCAGGAGGAGGAGGCCTTTAAATGTCATGTTAATTGTCTTGAAGAAAGACCACTGACATCTCGCTCCTCACCCCGAAAAATGTGGGTTCCACATGCGTATGAGTCTGTCCATGCCTCCAGTGACCAGCAAGCTGTACTTCTGACAAAGGTCAAAGGTCTTGACACCTTTGTAGATGGTGAAAATGGTCTGGTCACATGCTGCCCGGAGCTGTGGAGTCCAGCTCAGTTGGACCTTCTTGGTCTTACCTTCATAGCAGGCCTCTCTGATCTCACCCAGCTGCTGTTCAGCGTCTGTTAGAGGCAGCACACGGCCTCAAGAAGAAGAAAAAAAAGCATTTTATTGCCAGGCCATGTGTGTGAGCATCGATGAAACATGCTTTGTGGAGAAAGGGTAAGCTATTATCTGGACAAATGACAAAACTGGCAAGTGGACATGGCAAACCATGCACACATGCACACGCACACACGCACGCACGCACACACACACACACACACACACACACACACACACACACACACACACACAAACACACACACACACACACACACACACACACACACACGTGCTGGCATTGAGTGGTGAATTTGTGATAGATGAGTCATCGTGAGTCATCCCCCCAGCTCTCCTACCAGGCTGAGTAATGTTCAACACCCAGTTTAATTAATGCACACTGTATAGTTATAAGGACTAAATGCCTTTTTTATCATCATTTTCAACATTCATCACTTTTTATCGGAATCTTAAATCAGTCAAGGAGAATATGCATATGTAAGAACAGACAAAATAGTTTGTGTTTTAGGTCTATTAATTTACCTATAACGAGGGAGGACGATTCTTCATTTGATGAGGAGACAACAGCTTGAAAACCTTGAAAATATTTTGCCTACAGTTAGAGAGAAGAGTTAGTTGCTTGTTAGTCTGTTTCAGGATGTAAAATGCCACACCATTGAACACAACTTGGTACACAACTTCTGCAGATATTGTAATATGTCATTTGGCTGAACTTAAATTAATTTCTTTGTAAGGGAAGTGTGGAAGTGGAAAGGTAAAATGTCACCTGTGTTACCCAGTCCTGATGAACCTTCCATCTGACAAACGTCACATTCGGGGAAAGCACTGCATTGTCAACCGCTATGTTGGGCATATTTTCAATCTTTGGTAATTTATTCCATAATCTATACAAAGAGAAGGTGAGATGTGCAATCAGGCCTGAAACTGTGTCACATTTTCTGAGACACAAAGCCTGTGCAATACATATAATTTATTTCATTGGTGTGGGACATATAGGAAGCAAAGGTATTATTTTCCACCACATTTGGAAGTTCCTGTGATAGTCGACTGCCTACCTGGCTTTCAGTAGTTCACAGAGTCCATAGACTCAGTTATCTACTTTAACCAGAAACAGTGCACAATCCCTACTGTGAAAGACTCCATCTATCAATCTCACATGCATGTGCTTACATCGTGAATAAATTGAAATGAGCCACATTTAACTGAAAAAAGAGAAATACAAAATAGCTTTTTAAATGGAATTGGCCAGGATACTGGTGCAATTCAATGATTTACCAGTCAATGAATTATACTGACTCATTGGAACAACTAATATACTGCATGACACATTCTCAAAGGTTTGTACAGTATAGCCTGGGGGAATTATAAAATCCAATGCATTTGCTTTAATGAAATTTAAAGAAATATGAATTTCACAGCTACAACTCTAATATACAGCGGAATACATTCTCTCAGTAATAGCTACTTAATAAATTAACAATATTCTTACTGAATTGGAGACATTTTAGTACTCAATGTGATTGAAGGCAAAAACATTTTTCCTTATACTGCTCCAAAAATCTGCCTATCAAAGCTCAATATTTCATATTTTTGTGATTTGACCAATACATTGTTATATTTTCAAGACAACATGACAATTGCATTATGTTATCTGAACATTAGAGAATTCAACGTTTGTATGATGGCTAATTGAATAAGTGAAATAAGAGTGCATGTGTGTAGTAAGTATTTAGAAAAGCATAATTACCTGAGGGTATCTCCAACAGAGGATATTAAAATGATAGTCACACATCCCTGAAAGAAGTAACCTCCGCCAGTATTAATCTGGTGGAATATAATAAATGATTCTTGTTTGAGAATTGGATCAGGTCTGAACAAAAGGACCTACCTCCATGTCTCCATACAGAACACAACATTTATCAGGGCCAGTGTAACTATTGAGTGGAAAAAACAAACCATTAATGTGACTTATTGTGACATTTGGAACAAATGTTAACATGCAGTTATGTTGCTCACCCGTAATCTAATGTCAAAGGCACTGTGTCTAGTGCATTGATCTGGCAATAAGGCTCCAGAGTGGAAAGCTCATAAAGTTGGATTTCTCTGTCCCTGCAAGATAACAAAGACACACACACAATAAACAAAGCTAGAATAGTCTGGAACCTGCAGTGAGAGTAAGCCTAATCAATGTACGCAATCAATCCTTTGGTCTTTAAGTCATTTCTATTTATCATATTACCCTGTTCCGATCATCAGCTTGTTGAACTCTGTCATCAGAGTAAAATCACTTGCCCACTTTGACTTCCTGTTTGCAGGTCCTTCCTTCTGTAAGATATGAACAAATCCATATGTCACAAACACTCCACGTTTCATAGGTAGAGGTAGATTTGATGCAATACGATAGAATAGACTATATAGAATATTTGTGAAAATTCAGCTGTAGGTTGCCAATTAATATAGTATATAATATAGTATGCTTACTGAATATAGTGTAAAGTGTTTTGATATTTTGTCCTCACTATACATCAGAAGAGTTACAAAATAACACAATCATCTTAAATCTTCTATACATATGGACAATATTAGAGGCGAAGTCTGGTTTGGCCTATAGACCTCCATTGTTGTGAAAAAACTACATGATGAACTATACTGTGCACTACATATACGTTATAGATATAGATCTGTGTCTTCAGTAGAAACCAATGGGCTTGGGGCTTGACTACCACAGACAGGGTATTGGAATATGGAGTAATACACGTTGGTTTTGATCTTTATATAGGATTTGTTAGTCTGGATGCAAAGTACATTTCCAGGATGACATCTGGGTGTGGCCCACGCGCCAAATATCAGGCTTTGCCCCTGTCCTTCCGCTCTCTGTGTGTTGCCATTCTCAAAATCTCTTCGCTATGGGAAACAACAACGAATTTCAAGCTAGCAACTACACATTGAAAATGGCGAGTTTTGTAAAGAAATTGGAACGTGCAATAACGCAGGCCTGCTTGGTTCTTTCGGGGAATGATTGGAAGGATTTACAAAGAATATGTTTAGGGCATGGGACCTTTCTAGACCGATTGGTGGGATTGCTGTGGACGAAGTACACACAGCGATACACTGGTAAGAGCCAATGAGGTTTAACCATGTATCCAGCTAATTTAAATAGCTCATGTTACTGTATTGTGTGAACAGTTAACTTCATTTAATATTGTATGTGGTGTTCTCTTTTGCGGGGTGCAAATGTTCCACCAAAAGAAGTTCCTTCCCGAGACTATTTTGCAGAGCCACCGTCACTGTGCCCAAAACGATTGTGATTGGTTTAAAGACATGCAAACAAGCCAGAGCGTTTTTTTTTCTCCTATCCCAGAATGTATCTGTGGTATAGCCAGACATTACTCCACATCGCTGTGGAGATAGGTCTGGCAATGCTAGACTAGGGATTTGTTGACAATAAGAAAAATATAGAATGACACCAGACTTATCTTTAACGTGTTCAGGTAAATGTACATAAGTTAAAACATACAAACATGTTTTTGGTCTTCAGTGGTTTAAGTTCAGGGTTCCAGTAGCAAACAACCCCGTCTTCTCGCACTGTTACGACGGTCCCATCATGGGTGGAATGGATGTTGACGATGGGGATGCCATGACCCAATGCCTTCATAGTGGCCGGCAGGGTGAAAGCCACCTGCTTACTGCGTCTTGCAGTTTCCTGCTTCTCTTTGTACTCCTGCATCATGTGTGTGCTGAACTCGCCCTGCGTCACATAAATTTGTGTTAAACGGGTAATGTTCAGGTTGACTATCCTGCATGTTGATAGTCAAAAAATGTTATCATGGTTATATGTGCAAGGGTGTAGGTTTAGTTAGTACGGGCAACACAAAAGGCTTTAAAAATAAAACAAAAAAATGAAAGCGTGTAGATGATGATATTATTTCCTACATTTTAACTATGCATATCAATCTAGAAATGATCACAACATGCTTTTCAAATTAATAGTAGTCTTATAGAAATGGTGGTGACATCAGGGATCATGTTGGAGATGTGTGTTTACACACACTTTTGATTGTCTTCTATATCCATAGATAAATTCTATCAATCAAAAATAGAAATTCTGTGTAATTGCTGTAGGCTTTTATTAATTTACTAATCTTATTTAAAGTCAGATTTTTGTTTTTGTTGAGACCTCATACTTTATGACAGAGAGGTCCTTCAGTGTGTTATATTTAATATGTGATTGATGTTCAATTATTGCATAAAAATAGGATTTTGATAAGTCACCAGGGAAAAATACACCCTTGTGAGTGCAGTTGTAAAATTAACAATTTTACTCTGCAAATTAAAAAACAAACCATACTCCAGTGTTACACCAGAGAACTGTAAATATCTTCCAGTCACTTCTTTAAAATTTGCAAACCAGGACATTATTTTTCAGCTTTACACTCCATAAAACCTGTTAAATCGACAAATTATCCAGTTGAAGAAAAAGCACTGACAAGATCATTAAGTTAAGAGTCAAGCGTGAACACAATGCAGACTATCACTTGGGAAACAATCTCCTTTGAGTCAACACAAAACAAATGTGTTATTGCACAGTCAACTTGGCATTAGAAAAGCCGATGAGTTCCAGTGAGTTCTAGTTAACTTGCTACAAATCCTTACTGCATTACAGTTGTCAAAATAACCCTGTCACATCATAGTGGCCTAACCTTTTATTGCAAATTCCTTGTTTTAGCATGCATGAGAAGTGTCATAACTAAGGCAATCTCTTTAATAAAAGGCTGCATGCTCCATAAGAAACTAATACGAATTTCATCTCACCCATGAAATCCTTCCTTGGCCTGAATAATCAATCTTCTTAAATAACTCTTGAATCTGTGCATTGCTCTGTGAAATTCAAAGAACAAAAGAATAAAGAACAATAACATTTATTGTCAATTATTCAGGTTAGCTTGTTGTCAATTGCAAAGAAGTGAGACACAGAGAACGCAGAGATGTGAGAATCTGAGAGAGAGAGAGAGAGAGTAAGATATAAAGAGAAATGTCACACTGTCTTACTGTCTTCGGCAAACCCAAACACTTCTTTACTATACGGCCAAAATTCTTCGCATCAATGGATCTCAAGCCACCCGTTTCAAAATCCTTTACAGAGAAAAATACAATCAAATCTTCCAGAAATGAATAGTCAGACTGTCAGTGTGATTTTAAAAAGATGTAGTTTATACAGTACCTCAAATGCTAGTTTCAATTTCTGGAGGTTGTCGAGTGATATTGTCTCATCAATCTTATTGGAAAGGAAGAATGGGGACATTATATGATGATGACATGAGCCAATTAATATTACAGGTTGATAATGAATATTCTAAGAAAATAGCACAATAATACCAGTAATAAAGTTTTACTGGCAACAATGCTCCTTCTAATTTTTTTCAGTCTACTCACCAGGCAGTTCACAAAGTCTGAGTGCTAGAGAAGAGATATTAAGACTATGTAATTATCAACACACATGATTAGGGCTCCACCTCTGAGTATTAATATCTATCTGTAAAGGTCACTGCAAGCCATCACCGGCTATGATATGTCTCTGAGATGCTTGCTCAAGGCCTGATGATGAGCCATGCTCTCATGGTGTTAATGGCCTCTCTACAATTTGCCACGGTTTCCTAGCAACGGGTCCTTGATCCATGACACTCTTCAAACTAGACTATCATTAATAAATAACAGGGATAAACAGCCTACTTCCTCACGGATGTAACTAGAGTCGAGGGTTCCCCGCGGTATCTCTGCTGAATTGCAGAGATAATTATTTTATCAGTCAAAGAGACGGAAGTGCTGAAAGTGTTCACATCACCTTGATTGCTTTCCAAATCCCTTCATTAGAACTGCATAACTTTGAACTCCTGAGCCTGTTCTGTTTAATCTGTCATGGCACATTGCTCATTACATTAAGCAGGAGTGTGACTGACATCTGCAACTGAAACTCCAGCCTCTTATAACAGTCCATCATTCCTGTCAGCTTGAAAGCTTGAATTTGAATATACAGGGGTCCTTTTAAGTAGTTGGCCCAGCAACTATGTTTGTTTTACTTTGGCCTGAAACATGGGCAGCCCTGGCTGTGGGACAGATTGTCCTGCCTGATGCGCTGTCATGTAAATTGATCATCAGCTTGATTTAAAATGGCACTTTTGACATTACCTTACATTTATTCTGCAGTTTACCTTGTAAGTGAGATATGCTTCAGCTGTACTTGAGTTTAAGCACTTTGGAGTCTGTAAAATGGTGAGTGTACCAATGTAGCACTCTAGTGACACCTTGAGGCTAAAAGCAGCAACTTTAAGAATGTAAACTCAATGGGAAAGGGTTCAAATCCATGGCAGTGAAATAATACAAATTTACAACAACTTTTCAGATGCAGAGATAGGTTGAAATATTTCACATTTACTTTTCTGATTTCACATTTAAATATATGTTGTGTACCTTGAGGCTGCAGAGTCTGAGAGTTAAGTCAATACCGTGTTGTCGTCTCATGATTTGAACCTCATCTCCAAGTGTGACAGAGTGTCTCCGCCTGCTCTGTCTCAGCAGCTCTCGAACCAACCATTCAGGCTGTTCTTGTCTGTCCTTGCTGACACCCCCTCGTCTTGGTGCTGAGCAGTCATCTGTGACTTTCTCACCCCGACAGCCTGGCCCAGAAGTGCTTCTAGTCCTCTCCCCTGCACTCCACAGTTCAGACAGAATGCTGGAGGATTTGAGATGTTGTTTTGATGAAATGCATGCACTGTTCCTATAGTGCATTGTTAGTATGGGTAAACATTGTTTCGGCACTCATTAAATGTATATCAGAAGATCATTATTATGACTTGACGCAGGGTAGCCAACATGGTTACAGACTACTTTAAAGTGTAAACTACTCATCAATCTATTTCATCTTAGGAGTGTAAGTTCTAGGTAACCAAACTTCCTGTACTACATGGGAACTGCTCAGTGTTGCCACAGATGCAACTCAAGCACCATGACAACAGTAAACATTGTCTGAATATGACAAGGCAAGGCCTCAACCTATGGTCCCATTATCCCTTATCCAGACATTAAAACTCTAGAAATAAAGATAAAACTGGTACTAACAAAACTCAATAAAGACATGTGATTTTATACTTGTGGTAAGGAGAACAACAAAGCAGCAGATTACCTGGTCACATGTTGGGTTTCTAATCTTCCTGAAGCTGAAGAAGAGCGGGTCTTTTTGCCAAATGGCATCCTTGTTAGATGGTGTATCTTAAAGGTTGATGTGATGTAAACAGCAGACTTTAGTGCAGCCCATTTCCTCAGACGCCCAAACAGACGCTAATAAGACAGATCTCACATGACATCTACCTGACACTCACTCTAACATCACACCTGAGCAGAGCAGGTGGCCCCATGGTAACTAAGATACCAAGAGTGACATCTGAGACTACAAAACTAAAGACAGAAGGCTGCACTTACAAAGAGAGAAATAGCTTTGTGAAAGCCATATTAAATATTGTTTAAAAGAAACAATACATTGTACTGTTTACATTATTCAAATATTTTTATTGGATTTTGAATTGTTGCACTGTTTACATTATACTTGAATACATTAACTACATTTATAAAAGGAAGTAGTCCATTCTGATAATATGTCCTACCTGTTGAGCTACCCTACTTTAAACTACATTTATGAATGAAGTAGTGCATTCTGATGGATATTCCCTACCTGACAGAATGAGCTACTCTACCTTTAACTACATTTATAGAGGAAGTAGTCAATTCTGATGGATATTTCCTACTTATATGATGAGCTACCCTACTTGTAGCAATCTTCACGTAATCATCGTTTAATTAATCTCATTAATGTTGATGTTGTAGATACTATACATATGGTATAAAATAATGCACTTCAAAGTAACGTTAGATGCAATGTTATGAGTGTTTATGTTGTTCTTTGTTTGACTGTAATAAGAAGGAAAAAAAGGAAAGTAGCCAGTTACATCACTTCCGTTGCGTAGCCTGTAGGGGGAGCTCTTGGCCAGCGTCTCAGTCATTAAACTACTGACTTGAGAGCTGAACAGTCGCTATTGTTTAACTCACGTTATTTCTTCCCCTATTCAGGGGCTTAACATTGACGCATGTTACATTTGAATTGCAACTACCAAGAGCATGAATAAATTATACAAAAATATAATATTCCTTTTGGAAGGACTTGCAAAACAGTATTTTACAAAGCAAAAGATAATTAAGTTTTACTGTTTGTCATATTCTGTGCAGATAGAACCCATTAAATCAATTTGTCTGTCTTGGAAACATACTGCATAATGTCTGATAGCAGGAAAAAGGGGGAGGGGTGAAACATGGCAGACAAATATTTTTTCATCAGGCAGAGATGTTTAATTATCACAACACACAAAAATGACAGCAATCTAATTCTGCAAGACACTGTTAATTTACATATATTGGTTATATTATGTCATGTTATTTATTACAGTTTTACCCTACCATGAAAATAAATTACATAAAAACACACAAACTACAAACACAGATAAAGAAACAATTAATATAAGCCATGAGGCTCAGAGAGGTCCTGGCCAGCTTGATATCCTCTCTGGTGAGCAGGACTTAAGCACAACCGCTGGGAGTTTATACACTTTCTCATTGTTGTTTGGGTACACATCTTTACTCAAAACTGTTCTTACAGCCTCCTTTTCTGCAAAGCCGAAAGACACAAAGCATGAATTAGCTGTCTGTCCAAATAAAAATCAGTAAGCAACCTGTCAAAATGCTCAAACATTCAAAGGCATTAGTCAATGCTAACCCTCCTCAGGTAAAATTCTGTGTAATTGCTGCAGCTCCTGGGGCAGCAGAGACTTTATCACACATGTGACATCAGTGACTCTCTTTCCACAGTCATAGTTGGTCAAGTCTGATCTTTTCTGCTGAGTGTGCCTTTGCACAACAGTTGGAACTGCAACACACAGAGGATAAGCAATTGATAGAAAGCATTAGGCTTGGTGAATTGCAAGCAATCTTAACTGTGTTTACGTCAGTATTTCATTTTTAGAATACAGTACCTATACCACGACAGGCCGTGTTAGGATGTGTGCTGCAGCTATAGTGAGAGTAGTTGCCCAGCAGTTCAGGTTTTTGCTTTGGCTGGCGGTAATTGTCCCTCATCTCTGTATCAGTAGAAAGCGCCATTTCACGCCTGCTGTGCAGATGTGTAAGTCTTCTTTCTGCTTGTTTAATATGACCATGTCCTGTCAAAGAAGTTCCACAACAAAAGGAAAATGAGCTGTAGAGAAATATTATTATTGTTTCATTTGGACACACCTGAGTGCTTGAATGTCAGCAGTTCAGCTGTTCTGACATGCTTCATATACACAAGACTGAACCAACAGACTTGTCTACCTTGAGGCATACCCATGTAGTCACATCTGTAGATGGAGCTGTACTGTGCTGTCAAGGCCTTACGGATGTCCTCCTCAGATGGGGGACAGTTCCAAGGAAAGCTGACATACTCAGAGCTTTGTGTGGCATCCCTAGGCAGCCTCCGCATGATGAAAGACTTGGGGAAAATAGCTTGACTTAAAGGTTACGATACACTGTGAGAGGTCAAGCATGGCATTACACTACGAATGTAAAATTGAGGCTAACACAGCCTAAATACCAACCTGACTGGGATGTGGGTTGTTTCTCCTCTGCCCTGAGGCAGTTCCTGTGTGAATGCATTCAGGTTTGCAGGCTGACTTCCAGCACAAATCCTTGCTGTACACAGTTGAACCAAAAGGTCTAGACTGTGAATTGGAGTCTATAAATGAAGTTGACGTTGGGCACCTAAATATGCATCAACATAGACATACAATTACATATACACAGAAACAAGCAAATTCTGCATGCATATTCAGAACTTTATCAGAACCCCATGAATAGAACTTACAGCAAAATCTCTGCAGCTGAGTTTGGACGGTAGACAAATTGTCTTCTATGAGATGTTTCATATGGATCCCACCACTGTTTTCCCTCTAGAAGAAAATGACTATTAGATTGCAACCCTGAATTCTTGATATGTAGTATTCAACAGTTACTCTGGGCTACAGGTAATCTCACATTGCCAGACCTAAATTCACAGCGCTGTGGCTACAGTCAATGAGCACAATGATGTAAAAAAAACTAAACATTTACATCAATCGAGCAAATATCAAATTATGCAAAGATACGTAAACCTCTGTATTGTGACCCTTCTTAAAATATCTTTTAGTTTCCTTAAAAGATACCTGATATTTTCTGTAAGATAATTGTTGTACTTGCATCTTTACTATAAAGACAACTGTGCTTGACTATCTTATTTTTGGCTCATGTTCAGTCCTAGTTTTTCTTTTTTTTTTCTTTTTTAAATCATATTGGATATTTACACAACAATAGAAACCTAGCATGTTACAGTAAAGCAAAATAATAAGTTGCCTGCTAAAACAAATATAACTTGTTTTGCAATTCAAAACTAAGTGAAATTACTTTTAAGTTACAAAATTAAGTTACTTTCAAGTTAGTTAACACATTTCAATCTTTACATATCCTTGGTTTAACATTACCTTTGGTTGCCATTGGTGACCACCTGGCGCTACAGTAGTTGTTCTCGGTGTAATGAAAACCTTTCCATTTCCAGGTGACAGTTCACTTCATTGATGGCTTGCTAAAAAAACATAATTTACCACTGTGGATCCTAAATTTAAGCCTGCGTGTGTATAAAAATTAGAACGTTTGGCTTCCAGGTATTGTTTTCATGTGCTGAACACTGATGCAGGCTGTTTCTAGGTGCTGTGGTTATGGAGACCTACAACATTTGAATGGCTACTGTCAGCGGCTCAGTAGGGGAGATGTTGCATTCAAAATTAAACACTGCCCAATATGGTTGACATCTGTTACTGACAGTGCACTACAATTTGATTCTATGCTATAATCTTCAACTCTGGCCATTTCAGAGAGAAATACTATACATTTATAGCTATACTTTACTGGTTACTCTACAAACATCAAATATACAAAACATATCATAAAATGATGGATTGTATACAGTCTACAGCCTACTTCACTTTATTGCACTCAATCTGCTTCTTTATTTCAGGAAACACATCTTTTTGCAATTCATGATATAAATATCTTCCAAATATGTACGTTTCTACAAACACATTTTAGAGAAGGCACATTTCACTCCTGACTTACTCTTATACTACATAACTAAATAATCTTAATCTTTAAACCTGTCAAAGTAAATATAAATCCTAAAATAAAATAAGATCCATCTTAACCAGCTACAGATGCTTATGTTGATTATCCGGTAATATACCATATATAGGCCTATGACACTCTAAATTAGTTAGGCCTATGTATATTTGATACTTTACGGGTAACATCTGGGTTAATTGCACATTATATATTGTATATTGTAGTACAGTGGTTCCCAACCTTTTTTCCTTGGTGCCCCCCCTACTATATGTCTAAGAAAAGCTGAGCCCCCCCTCAGAAACCGAAGTGAAGGTAACTCTCGAGATAGAGCCTTACTTTCTTTTTTGATACAAAGGAGTTATCAGCACTTTTACGTTTCTCCGCTATGTTTCATTTCATGAAATAGTGATGCCGTGGCGGCAGGAAAAACAAGGATGATAGCAGCTAGCAGCTAGCAGCTGACCTGATGACAGCAGGGGCCACAGGTTAAGAGGTCCCGGAGGTTTGGCATACTAAGTAGCCTGCATACAATTTTAAGCGAGAACAAAAAGATATAGTTTTTATATACAGACTTTTGTATACATTATATATTCTAGTGTATTATCATAATTTGTGCAAATATATATATATATATTTTTTTTACCTCAACCTCCAGATAAAGACTTGCGCACCCCCTGTGATCTTTGCCGCCCCCCCGAGGGGTCCCCGGACCCCAGGTTGGGAACCACTGTTGTAGTATAACTTTTAAGTTAACAATGGGTATTTATTCCACAACACAAGAATGCACTACCACCTCAATTTGAATATACTTGCTATATACCTGCATAACGTTACGTTAAATCTTTCCCAGGCGCTGGCTATTTGATATTCAAGTTTAGCGCCACCGCCCCGTCGTGTTTTGGACAACCAACTGTACTACTTGCAACAAGCAGGACTGAACCAGCGAGTGTCCAATAAGGTACTACAAGGAGTTGACGGCAGCCAATGTTCAACAGCCGGAGCCCGACACACAAGACAAACACAGAGGCATCCTCACAGCCGAGAGACCGCGCACCGACGGACGGTGCTTATTCTTCCATTGTTTGATACGTACCGACGTAAAGCTGGCTTCAGGGGTAAGCATAATACATGTTTAACGCTAACGTCACTTATTAACAACGCGACTAGTATGTACTTGTTATGAATGAAGCCGTGGGCTGTGATAAGATTTGCACAGTATACAACGGCGTTGTAACCTTAACGTGCATGTTAAGTTGCATGACTGAGCTGGATAAG
Organism: Zingel zingel; assembly: GCA_023566125.1. NCBI lineage: Eukaryota > Metazoa > Chordata > Actinopteri > Perciformes > Percidae > Zingel > Zingel zingel. Next base: position 3,602,625 of record CM042316.1, on the reverse strand, counting down.
ATGCTAACACAGTATCAAGCTCTTGCTGATGTTTAGCTAACACTATCTTGCTAATTTAGCTGCGTAGTTACCTAGCTAACACTGACATTACCTTCCAAAAACAAGGTGCGATAGATTAACCCAATGACCAAGTCAACTACTACGCTCGGGTTAGCGTAACGTTGGCTAATGTGTTATGAGCTAGCCGACATAGCTAGCCTGCTATATGTTAGCATGTTAATGGTGGCTGGTTGGTCTGGCCGTGTTGCTATCATAAAAGCTAACGCTAGTAAGAAGGTGAACGTAGGTTAATACCGCTGACTGGTGCTGAGGCAGCCCGCCGGGTGCAGTGATGCAGGCGGAGCATCTATCTCCGCCGTCATCCCCACTTTTATTTAAACTTTAAATCATTTAAACTGCATTATCCAGACAGGCCATTGAGGTTAAATATGAGGCCTGTTAAGAGGCGGGTGGGGTGTGATGGCTGTCCGCTAGCCATTGTTTGCAATCAAATCAGCCATTTTAATAGCAATCGTCTCATAAAATGAGCACTGTGTCACGCCAGCTTGATAAAGCTAGCTAGTCTAGCTAAAAGGCTAACGCGAAAATCAAGAGGACACACAGCAAGAGCGGAGCCACAATGGCTAACAGCTAGCGAACAATCAAGGGCGGCGGAAGCTAATTTTTTTGTTGTATTTTATCTAGCTACATATTATTTAAATAGGACGTTACTAAATAATGGAGGTAACGTTAACGCACTGTGCTGTTTTCACTAACGGTAACTATATAATATATCACCATGGATTCATGCTGGAAGTAAAGTACCAGTAAACCAATGTGTTATTGAGTGTAGCTAGTATTAAAGGAAGCATCATGTTGGCCTCTACATACAATAGCTTATTAGTCATCCCGGACACCCCCCTCCCCCAAACAATAGATGTAACTGACAAAGCATCCAATTGACTGGGGAGATATTTAAATATTGCCAATGCTGCTGTATGATTAGACTTGGATACATTTATCTCAAAACATGTTTTTTCTATTCTCTATTTAGCGATCCAAGATGGGAAAGGATTTGAGGAAGCCGAAAGGCAAAATGTCCTCATATGCCTACTTTGTGCAAACGTGCAGAGAGGAGCATAAGAAGAAACATCCTGAAGCGTCTGTCAACTTTGCAGAGTTCTCCAAGAAATGCTCTGAGCGATGGAAGGTAAAATAAATTACTCTCAAATATCTGAATCTTCTTTCTTTTTTCTTTTTCTTTTTTTTTTTTAATAAATTACTCTCAATATCTGAATCTTATTTTTTTATTCTCTGAATCCAATATTGTCTTTCAAGAAGTGTATGTCTTCAAGATAGTTTGAAACTGTTTTTGTCTTCCCAAAGACAATGTCACAGAAAGAAAGAGGCAATTTTGAAGATATGGCCAAACAAGACAAGGTGCGTTATGAGAGGGAAATGAAGAATTATGATCCCCCCAAGGGCCAGAAGAGGAAGCGATTCAAGGACCCCAATGCCCCCAAGAGACCACCGTATGTATCTTAATCAACTTGCTCCACACCATTTTTTTATGACACTTAAGTGTCAAGTGAATTATGATATCTTACCCGAAACATTTTTCCCCACAGGTCTGCATTCTTCATATTCTGTGCAGACTTTCGCCCCAAGGTAAAAAGTGAGCATCCTGGACTTACCATTGGGGACACTGCAAAGAAGTTGGGAGAGATGTGGAACAGCTCATCAGCAGAGAACAAGCAGCCATATGAGAGGAAGGCTGCCAAGTTGAAGGAGAAATACGACAAGGTAAATAGACAAAGCTGTTTTTGTAAACATTTTAGAAATCACATTTTGTTGTTTTCAAGGTTTTATTTTACGTTGAAGCATTTAAAAGAGTAGGTCTCTCTCTATTGCTAAAAACACGTTGTCGGGCTCTCCACAGGATATCGTTGCTTACCGTACTAAGGGCACAGTGGAAACAGCATCTGCTGCTGCAGCAGACGATGATGATGACGACGATGAAGAGGAAGATGACGACGATGATGATGACGATGAATAGATTGCCTAGGCATGGGACCTTAAGTTTTGTTTATGCCATATAACCCTAATATACTCCATACACCATCTTGAAATATGAGTCAGACCGACAAGAACATGTGTATATTTAATGTTTTTAAGATGTACAGTGTTATTTTTCTTTTTTTGTAAAGTTAACACTACATATCTTAAGTTTGAGATTGTCTAGTGGTAGTTCTTTATCCCCTGCCATATTAGGAGGACTAAACATCGAAATGAAAGAAACTAGTCTTTAGGTGTTCCAACTCAAAAATGAGATTTCTGAGTTGGTAGTGTATTTTTCTTCATTTGAAAAATATTTTTTTATGTGCTGTACCAATGTATTTTTATTGTTCTTTGAATACCACTCTAATATCAAAAACAGCTGTTGACATTTTAAGAATGTCTTCAATAAAGGTCGCTTTTTTTTTATTTTTAAGAAGTTTGTTTTTTCTTATATTTTCAGTTATCTTAACATCTCCCAAGGCTACCTGTCAATTATCAAAGACCCAATGTGTAGAGCATGTAGCTGTTCAAGTGAACACATAAATAATTCAAACACTCTGGGGGTTGAGATTTTTCATTTGAGAAGAATAGCTGGTGGCTGCACAAGTGAATAAGTGCAACACAACACGCAACTGCTTCCTGTTCTCATTTCTGCTGTCATATAACAGTATAGTGGAAAAGCTATTCTAAACTTGAAATGAGGACTAAATGGTAACCTGATATTTACTCAGTTTCTGATTCGTTGTCTGAAGTGAAGCTGCCTCTGGATTAACAGTATATAGTTGGACTCGGGTAATGGCCTGCAGCAACATATGAACTCAAAATATTAAAAGAAACTGCAATATATTTTGCATTTTTTGATTATATTAAAGCTCTAAATGCTTTGGGAATGTGCAGAAGTTCACAGTATGAGGTACAAAGAATATGTGTGTTCTCTAACTGCCTGATTTGTATCCTATCTTGTGCTAGGCTTCGCTTCCACGGTTGAGACATTTTTCACAGCAGACTTGTTGACATGTCATAGTAGGAAAAGCACAGGTGTATTCAAACCCATGAATGATGGCTGCATTCCACTTAGGAGAGGCCCTGGTATTGTGCATGCTGACTCACTGAAATAGCTCACTTGGACACTTGATGGAATTGAGCCATTGTTAAAGTTATTCATTTCAGCTGTGCTTTTCCTACTATGACAAGTCAAAATGTCTGGCGTGAAAAAGGTCCATAGCCTTAAAAAGTAAGTGTAATCTCTGGTTGTTTATTGTACTGTGGTTTGTGGAACCTTAAGGTGGCCACCAGAAGGTGGCGCCACAATTAAGTAAACTGTACAGTATATGCAGTTAAAAGTTTAAACTATAGGTATTGTGTCACATGTAGTGGCCAGCCCACATGGACTTATAGGACACACACAAAGAAGTGTTGCAGTGGTGAGACAGTGGTCAGACATGAACATACCTTCATACCGTACATTGTAAAACAAAGAACTTTGTCTTTTGTCCAAAGCATGAAATCAGCCAAACAAAAGGTTGCCTTCCAAAAACGCTCACATTTCTTAAAATCATTCATCATTGACTTATTTTCTACAGTCTATGTCATTCATCCAGAAGAACCAAACAGAAACTAAGGACAATTTACTAAAGCAAATAGGCTATAAATGATATTATAATGAGTAATAAAACATGAAATTGACTCACCTAAATCATTCAGCAGACAAAGTATTTTCTTTTCAGCGAGACCAATACGCCTGTTTCTATAGCTCATGGTAATGTACTGTACGGCTTCACATGAGCTTCTACTAGTTATTTTTCATTTCACAATTTAGGTTTGTCCCAAACCATTGTTGTAATGTAACAAAGTACAAATACTTGTTACTGTACTGTACTTAAGTCAAATTTTCACATATCTGTACTTTTATTATATATATTTCTGGAAACTTTCCCTTTTACTTCACTACTTTTCCCAAATAAAATGTATACTTGTACTTTACTACATTTCCCCTAAGCGTTACTTGTACGTTGGAGTGAAAGATTCTTCCTCACAAAAAATGAAAATTCTGTTTCTGTTTTTGTCTTTGTTGATGTCAGACTTTGATTTTGATGTTTAAGAAGGTGTGGACACCCTGAATATTATGCTTTACTATAAGGAAGCCACAGTAAAGTTCATAATCAAAGTTTTTCTTTACTTTTACTTAAAATAATTAAGTACATATCAGAAAATTACTTTAGATACTTAAGTACAGTAAATATCAGATACTCGAGTAATATTCTGGAAGGTGACTTTAACTACTACCAAAGTCATTTTCTGGTAAGATACTTGTACTTTTACTCAAGTACTGCTTTCAAGTACTTTATACAAGACTGTACTAAACATAGAACACGCAGTGCATATATTGTTTGTCCCAACCTAAATGTCATTATATAATTGAATGGTTATAATTCAATCCAAGAAGACAAACAGTCATATATAAGAATTAGTAGATTTTTCTTCGCGACAAACAAGAATGAATTTCAACTGTTGGCTGAGTTATACTGACCACATCCAAGAGATGAAATCAAGAGTTCAGTTCAGTTTATTCTTTGTCCCAAAAGGGCAATTTGTATGCAGCATGAATACATCACATGAAGAATATACAACACAAACCACACAACAATTAACACAAATAAAAAAAACAGCAGCTTCAGCCTGAGTTAAAGAATAAATAGTTGCAGAGTTGTATTGGAGTGATAATGAAAGTAAAAAAAGAACTACAAGAACTCAAAACTATGAATAATATTAATAAAGATAAAATAAAATAAATAAAAGGGGTCATTAGTATAAACAAGGGCTATCACCTCCTCTTAGCTGAGTTGAGTGCCTGAATGGAAAGAGGAATAAAAGAGTTTTTGTATCTGTTTAAGAGCCAAGGGGGTGCTAAAATGTAAGCCAGATGGTAATAACATGTATTCTCCGTACAGAGGGTGAGTGGTGTCCTAGACAAATAGACATGGCTTTTTTTTTTGTATCTGTTTGTTAAAAATTTCACTAAGGCTACTCAACTTCACACCCACTATACTTGCACATTCACAATTTTTAAAAGCACATTTGTATCCTTGATGGTGAGGTTTCCATACTAGCAGATGATAGAAAATGTCAGGACAGACTCAATAAAAGCTCTGTAGAACATAGTCATTCATGTTTTGTCCACCTGGAATTTAGCAAGTTTCCTGAGTGCAAAGAGTCTTTGTTGGCCTCTCTTGCACACAGAAGCAGTGTTCAGTTCGAATTTAAGCCGGTTGTCAATCAATGTTCCCATGTCTATGTCCTGACCCTTGATAACACTACTACAGGGGACATTGGGATGACGTCTGAGATCAATGGACATATCCTTAGTTTTTGTAATGTTTAGATGAAGGAAAGCATTCTCACACCAGGCAACAAAATCATCAATCACTGGACCATGGTCATTTTCATGTGCACTGAGAAGGCTGACAATAACTGAGTGGTCTGAGTTGTGCATATCCTAGTCTCACCGGTGTCTAGAGAAAAGTTCTTTTTGTGGTGTTTGTGTGCACTTCGCCAGTGAGTCCAGGCAGGGACCTTTTGTGATCCTTTGCTGGGATAGAGTTTCCTCTGTGTGTAATTGGAGACAGTCTCACAGCCACAGTGGCCTCACAGTCACTTAAAGGGGGTTCACATGTCCATTTATCAGACTTTACTCAGCAGTATTGACCTTTGCCATACAAAGAACTGTCCTCTCACAAGTGTTTGCAAATATTAATGAAGCCACAGTGGTTTCCTTTTAGCGGCTCTTACACAGAAACAGGCTTTTATCCTCTGTGTTCCTGCATTTAGTTGACATTAAGATTACAACAGTTGTTTGTATTGGGGGGAAAAGCAGTGATGATAGTGGTCCTGTTCCCCTGTGTACCAGTTATATTATGAGTTACAGTAACAGTAGTTTAGTAAACCATAAATGTAATCCCATAAGATGCAGTAAGTTCAGTTTGAAAATCAAAGAGAAACTGTTTTGGCAATGCTAGTCACATATAATTAATTATGTACAATTGCTCCAGGAAACAGTTATAGTTATGTTGGTACACTAACAATCTGTTAATCTAAGTTCAGCTTTAACATTCTGTGCCACAGTGTCATGTCAGCTCTCTTTTGAAACCTGTGTTTCAGAACAGCAGTTTTCTTTTCTCTCCACTCCTTTCACGCATTGAATGGATGCTTTGCAGTCTTTGAATGAATTCCCTGTCAGACATGCAGAAAGAAAGACTCCCTCTAGGTTACTTTAGAGGAGACAACTGTTCAAAGAGTGCATTTCATCTCCACATCCAGGAACTTCAATAGCAAAATCCATGGAGAGAATATAAAACAGACTGATTCACGCTTTTATTTATTTTACTTCACAAAATTCATTTTATAAAGAAAGCAAGGACATGTGGACTAATTTATTTAAATATTGCCAGGCATGCTTCTTTTGAAATACATATAACAACAACAAACTTTCAATCTGCTGCATTTTGGAGCTTTAAAATAGTTTTTTTCCCCCTTCAGGATTTGCATAGAGTGATGTCAAAGGGGCGTGTCAGTCAGGATTACATGCTCAGAAGATTGAGTAATCACTATGGATACAGCTTTTATAGTTTTCCATTTGTTGGTCTTGTGTGAAAGCAATGCTGTGCCGTTTCCAGGAGTTTTGTTTTGCTTAGGATCTTCTTTTCTCACTCGATTTTGCAAATATGAGGACTGCACTTAGGAAGCAAACTTTATGATGGACTCTACTCGACACTGCAGAAAATATACAATTTTATTGTTTCATTTTCTGGTAAGTTGGCCTGTTGGCTCATATGTTGCACCAGTGAGAGACAACTGATCAAAACTTGTGTTTAAACAAATTAATCACATTTGATATTTTAATAATTTATCAACTCATAGTGCATTTAAATGTGTGTAATTGTACAGACTGTAAAAACAAATCTCCCTCTGGAACAATAACGTATCTCTGTCTATCATTTAAGTTGTATGCACATTTCATTTAGACAAGAAAATAAGACTTAACATGCTCAACTCACATTGAAACTTAGAAGACTTTGAAGACTCAAATAAGCAAGAGTGATTTATTTCTTTTTCCCATGGTTCCTCAGGTGTTTAATACTACATCCTCTCATGAACCTTTATCTGGAAATACAGAGAATGGGAGCATCGAGGGACAGTTTGCAGATATCGTCTTAGGTCCCTCCTGGTATTATACATCTATCAATGCTGTGCCCAAGCATGGCACAGTCGGCTTACACTCCCAGAACAGATGGGGAACACAGATGGCTTTCTCCAAAACGGTTTATTCATTTGAAGTGAAAGAAGACACACTACCAGGTTAGTCCTCTGTGCAGCGAGGCCTTTCCCCATGTAAATTAGCCACAAATACATAATGTTAATTAACTTCATTTTTTAACAGACTATTACATTATAGTTTTTTTTAAATATTCTGTAATTATTTGACTTGTGATTGTATATACTATCCTAATTTTTAATATTTAGGATAGTTTAGGTCCTTCTGTTTTTGACAATAATGTTGCCAAATGTATTCTTTTCATTTTACAGTCACTAGATCATTCAGTGATTGTGCATTATCCGTGTGTTGACAGGAACAGTTGTGGGAAAGGTGGAAACAGTGTTTGATAGTCTCACGCATATCACATACTCAGTGCAGGAGGATGACGGAGAGAACCTGTTCCTCCTCAGCCCCTTCTCAGGGGAGTTCCTATTGTCCCGCAGTCTGGATTTCGAAGCACAAAGATTCTACATACTCACTGTGGTGGTGCAGCAGGGGGATTCACAGGTTTCCAGTGTCAGGGTGTACTTCAATGTGTTAGATGTAAACGACAACCCCCCTGTTTTCAGTCAGGATGCCTTTTCTGCGTCATTGCTGGAAGACGCACGGGTTGGCACTTGCTTCCTGTTTTTAAATGTGTCAGATAAAGATGATGGTAAGTGCAAAAGTTCAATTGAAATATAACATTTATCCAACATTCAGCAGATGTCACTTCATGTGTATGGCCTTTGTGTCATTTAAAGGCAGAGTAGAATCCACACACTGTTCTTTGCTCCCACAATGTTTGTTTTTTATTCAGTGTTGCTGTGCAAAATTTCATCAATCAGAATCTGATGTTCTTTAGACACAAAGCAGCACCAACAAACATCACAGTCTTAAAATGATGGTAATCTGCAACAGGTGACCAAACTGAACAGTCATTGGCTGCATGCATACATATACTGTACATATATGCGACCATAAATGCATCTTCAGAAAACAAGGAAGATATCATTGATCAAAGGTGTCAACAACATGCAATGCCAAACATAATTAACAGTCAAAAAGAAAACCTAAAAGGATCAACATTTTGCACAGCAACAGTGATTAAAAAAATTGTTGTAAAAAAGAAATATTTGTTGATGGCTGGGAAAAGTTTTGGATATGCAGATATGTAGTTTGCAAAGTTTTTTAATGTTCAGGTGAGTTTTCTTCCCATGAGCTGTTTGATTCATACAGTAGGAACCAAGTAGTCTGTGTTTGCCAATGACTCCCTCTAGTGGCCATGACTGAGAAACTGGCCTCCCATCTGGTACAGGTCTGTCTGTGCCACAGGCTGTTTAATGCACCTTACCTATCTAAAACAGCATCTGCATGTTCAATAAGCATTGTTGGGGAAATAATTCACCATGTAGAGTTTATTTGAATTTAAATACAGCTAAAAGCACATTTTAATGTTTAATTAATTGTTGTAGAATTACTTAATTGCAGAGAAAAAGAGATACATATATAATATAATATTTGACAGTGGGCTAAGGAGCTAATACACAGCATAGGTGAAAGTTCTGCTGATGATTTACCTGAACTGTGCCGTGTTCTCCTGTTTGTTTCAAACTAGTGGGTACGTTGGTACTAAGTCGGGCTTACTGACCTGTGTGTACAGCAAGTATTTTTTGCCAAATCCAATTAGGATACTGAATGCACAGCTTACTTTTATCCAGCCCTTTTTCCATTTTATTTTATTTGTTGATACTTTGTCCCGGTTGCTTGCCCTCATCAGTGCCCTTGTTGTTTAGTCTTTTGTGGTGAAGCCAACAACATGAACAATAGTTTAGCTGGACATGCCACATTTGGGAAGTCCAATCCAGAAATATTTATCTTTGTGTTTGTTTGTTTATTTATTTATTTGATTGTGAATATGCCTGAAAATCTAAATATTATGTTTAGTTGGAGGCTAAAGTCGGCACCTTTAAAAAAGAAAAAGTCCTTACTTCAAAAACATCTGCCAGTGATCTGTTGGCAGAGCAAACAGCAAATAGGTGTTTCGGTGTGTCATGTGCAAAGTGCAACGTTTTGTTCCCTGATTTATATGTAGTACACCAAGCCATTATGAGAAGGACATTCCATAATTTGTGATAACGTCATGTATGATCTTTTCCTCTCTACCAGGGGACAATGGAGACTTGAAGCTAAGAGTGGCCGGTGGAGATAAAGAGGAAGTTTTCTTCATAAACACAGCTGGTAGTTTATGCCTGAACACAGAGTTAGACAGAGAGAGACAACCCTTGTACAATCTGACTGTGACAGCCAATGACTGTGTCCAGCCTGTGTCTTTACAGTTCACCGGCACAGCGCATGTCAGTGTGGTGGTTGATGATGTCAATGACAATGCTCCATTGTTTGTGTCAGGAAAACTAGTCAGTATACCAGAGGACACTGCACTTCATTCTGTCATAATGACTGTTCATGCTGTAGATGAAGACATTGGATCCAACGGGGAAGTTTTATATTATTTAAACAACACTTCTGATGGCATGTTTAGCATTGATAACAGGAGTGGCAAAATATACCTGGAGGAGGAATTGGACAGGGAACAGGTAGACACCCTGACTATTACTGTAACAGCCACTGATAAAGGCTCACCCAGGATGGCCACCATTATGAATGTCACGGTGCATGTTGAGGATGCTAATGACCATAACCCTGAGTTCTCTCAAAGCACCTACAGCTTGACAATCAGCGAGGATATCCCCAGAGGAACGAGTCTGTGTCAGGTTCAGGCTCTTGATCGAGACATTGGGACAAATGGACAAGTGCGATACATATTGACCCAGACCAGACCTTTTGTGGTGGATGCGGTTCGAGGTGTCATCACAGTCATGGACAAACTGGACAGAGAGAGAGATTCAAACTACACCTTAACCCTAACAGCTGTGGATAAGGGGAATAAACACAGATCTGCTACTGCTGCTATCAGTGTCACAGTGTTGGATGTCAACGACTTTGCACCCCTCTTTACTCCACAAACACTGACCATACATGTAATGGAGAATGAGGAGGACCTTGCTCAGCTAACACGTCAGGTGCTACTGGCTCTTTATTAACCGAAGATTCATTGAATGTTGACTACAGAATATTTTTATGTTATTTCTCAATTGTTTGTCTTTTTCAAGCAGGTATCAGCTTTGGATGAAGATTTAGGCGTCAACAGCCAGCTAACCTATTTCATACAGAACGAAAATAGTGATGGTTTGTTCTCCATCACTCCCAGTGGCATGTTCCAAATTTTACACAGTTTGGACAGAGAGAGGGAATCATTGTACTTGGTTACCATCATTGCTGTTGATTCAGGTGAGTCTGGCCAAAGCTAAATATGATCACTTTACAATATGATATTCTGTCATCGTTTTACTGTCAGTGTAATGTCACTTCAAACTGTTTGATTAACCACTATTTACTTTGTCATTTGCAGGATTGCCGCCTCTAACAGGAACTCTAACCATACATGTCATAGTAGATGATGTCAATGATAACCGTCCAGAGTTTACTGAGGTAGTTTACAACACCATAGTGTCTGAGGACAGTCCCTTAGGCACTGTGTTTGCCATGATAACAGCATCTGACAATGATGAGGGTGTCAGCGGGGAAATAAGGTAAAATGTCACTCAAAATTGAGAGCAATGTCAAGAAGTACTGTCTATAATCATGTTTTTTGAGGATAGCAGCGTCACAATAGGATCAACATTTCTTACACATTTGTCTTTATTCTGTATTTGCTGAAAATGATGCATAAGAGCAACTTGGATTTAATATAGATTATGTTCATTCATACTTTATCATTGTTTAGGTATTCCATGGAGAACCTTGAAGTGCCTTTCGCTATTGAAGAAACATCTGGAGAGCTGTTTACAACCGATGTCCTGGACAGGGAGACAGTAGCCATTTACAGGTTGATAGTGATTGGCAGTGATGAGCATCCCACTCAGCCTCTGTCAAGCTCAGTGCTTGTTACTGTTCTCATTGGAGATATTAACGACCACTGGCCCCAGTTTATGAACAGCCCCTATGTGGCCTATGTGCCCACTGAGATGGCTCCAGGTGAGACCTTTTACTTCCACTTGATAGTTAAAGGAACACGCCAACTTATTGGGACTTTAGCTTATTCACCGTAACCCACAGAGTTAGATAAGTCCATACATACCCTTCTCATCTCCGTGCGCGTTGTGGCTCTTTCCGACGGCTCCACCGGTAGCTTAGCCTAGCACGGATCCTGAAGGTAATTGGTTCCAACTAGCCTACTGCTCCCAATAAGTGACAAAATAATGCCAACATGTTCCTATTTACATGTTGTGATTTATAGTCACAGTGTGTACAAATAACAAGGTCACATGAGACACAGCCATCTTCTAACCGTATATAAACTGGGAACTATATTCTCAGAAAGACGAAGCATTTCTACTCTTTGTCTGGTGCTTCTCAGGTGCAAGCATATCACTCCGCCCAAGTAGCAGAAGAAGCAGTGCTTCGCCTTTCTGAGAATGTTGGCATTATTTTGTCACTTATTGGGAGCAGTAGGCTAGTTGGAACCGATTACCTTCAGGGTCCGTGCTAGGCTAAGCTACCGGTGGAGCCGTTGGAAAGAGCTACAATGCGCACGGAGATGAGAAGGGTTTGTATGGACTTATCTAACTCTGTGGGTTACGGTGAATAAGCTAAAGTCCAAATAAGTTGGCGTGTTCCTTTAAATATTTCATCCTGGATAACATGGACTTGATAGGATTGAGAGTTTTATTTTGTTTTTGTTCCTACAGGCTCAGTCGTTTGTGCAGTAAGAGCAACAGATGGAGATGCTGAGATGAACGCAGAACTGCATTATTCGCTATATGGACAAAGTTCAGATCTGTTTTCCATCCATCCAGACAGCGGCACTGTATTCGCTTCAAGTGCTTTCCAGGGAATGAAAGATATCATTGTCAATGTACATGTGGAGGATGCTGGAGAAAATCCTAAATTTGACATCACTACGATCAGTATCCGGTTTCAGAACTTCTCTGAGTTTCCAGAGATGAATGTGGATGTTCTGAGTGATTCCCTCTCTGAGGATGTGCCAGAGGGAACATTAGTGGCATTTGTCTCCGCAGCAAGCATCAGGGCTGAACCTGTCTCTTTTTATTTAGCTTCTGGAAACTTTGAAGACATGTTTTATGTGGAGCAATTGAGTGGAGTGTTGACAGTGGAGAACCCTCTGGATTATGAGAACAAAAAGGAGTTTACTTTGTTGATAGAAGCCAGAGATTCTGGCTCGCCTCCTTTCTCATCATTTGCAGAAATTCACATAAACATCAGTGATGTAAATGATCACTTCCCTCAGTTCACCCAAGCTGATTACAGGTGTGAGGTGTTTGAGAACTCCCCGCCATCCTGGGTTTGTGATGTTCTCGCCATTGACGCTGATTCAGGCAGCTATGGCACAGTGCAGTACAATATAACAGAAGGAAACACTGATAGGTTTTTCACAATTGACCCTGAGAATGGTTTATTGAGCACCACTGCAAGTTTAGACAGAGAAAATAGTCCTGAATATAATTTAACAATTGAAGCTGCAGAGCTAAACAACCCTCTTCATAAAGATACAGCAACCGTTATTGTAGTTGTTTTAGACAGAAATGACAACGCACCTCATTTTTCACAGATTTTCCTTACAGAGGTAGCTGAGGATTCCCCTGTTGGACACACGGTTATACAAGTCACCGTAACTGATGATGATACTGGTGCCAATGCAGTTATTAATTACTCCATACTTGACCAAATTGATGAAATGCCATTTAATATTGACTTTACAACTGGCTGTATCATGGTTGGAAGACTTCTGGACAGAGAGATGCAGGATCATTATATCTTAAAAGTAAATGCAAACGATTCAGCATGGAGCATCAGCACCGATGTCACTATAGTCATAATAGATGTCAATGATAATAGACCAGTATTTTCTGATCATTTTTACAGCGTTGTCCTCCCTGAAACAAAAGATAAAGAGGTGTTTGTTTTGCAGGTTCTTGCTACAGATGCAGACATGGGGCAAAACCGTGAGATTTTGTATGTTATTGAACCTCCAAAAGAGCAGTTTTGGGTGAACGGTTCCTCTGGTGAGATCTATACGAAGCAGCCACTGCTGTTACATAATCCTGCGTTTGAAATCTACCAGTTTACAGTCACTGCATTTGATTGTGGAAGTGTTCCTCTGTACAGTGAAACCACTGTCACAGTAAGATTAGAACCATATAACTACCACCCACCAATGTTTTTACCTCTCCAGCCTCTGATTGCTATCCCGTATCACATGGCTGTTGGTACTGAGGTAGTCAAGTTTACAGCAATAGATCAGGATGTCAGTAACATCAGTGTTGGTATTGAATATGTTGTGAATGGAGGTAATGCATCTGATTTCTTCTGGATCCAAACAGACAATGGAAAAGTAATGTTATTTCAAAGTTTGGTGGAGAGCATACATTTGTTTTTCACTTTATTAGTTCTTGCAAAAGATCAGGGCTTCCCCCCTTTGTCATCACAGACTGAAATCACTTTTGAAATAACTGGGAGGAATCAATTTTCTCCGAGCTTTAGAGAGCCGGATGTCATTTTCTCTGTCCCCGAGGACTTGCCGGTAGGATCTGTTATTGGGAGAATTCAAGCAGAAGATAGGGATTATGGTCCCAACGGTGCCATTGTGTACTGCATTACCGCGGAAAATCAATATTTACCATTCTCTGTAGGAGATAAATCTGGGCTTCTAACACTGATCAAAGAGCTTGACTTTGAAAAAGAAATGAATTATCATGTTCAAATCAAAGCCCTGGATGGAGGCTGGGTCTCTAAAACTGGCATGTTAAATGTTACAGTGGTAGTTATGGATGTAAATGACAATCCTCCAGTCTTTTCGTCCTCAGAATACACCACATCAGTGCCTGAAAACTCAGAAATTGGAACAAACGTTCTAGTTGTGAAGGCTGCAGATGCTGATTCAGGTGCACAAATATCTTATTCTCTCATTGCTGGCCATGTGGATAAATTTGCAATTGATTCAAGAAATGGCACTATCACCACTTTGGATGTGTTTGATTATGAGCGAGAGCAGATCTTTGATATTACAATCAAAGCTTCAAACATTGGTGGCCATACTTTATTTAGTTTGGCACACATTGTCATCCAAATCTTAGATGTCAATGAGTTCACACCTACATTCAGGAAAAAAGAATATAACTTTTCTGTATTTAAAAATGTACCTGTTGGAACTAGGATTGGAAAAGTAATAGCTACAGATTATGACCAAGGCTCTGAAGGTCAGGTGTTTTACCTGATGTTTGGTCAGAACAAATATATGGGGTTTGAAATTGACAAACTTTCTGGAGAAATATACACAACTGTCAGTTTGAGAAAACAAGGTAACAGTCATGTAGTTTTAAAAGTTTTGGCGAAGAACTCTGGCGTTATCACTGGCATGGATGTGGATGAGACCTTGGTCCACATCAGGGTGATTGACACGAACGATGCACCTGTTTTCACTTATGCACTTTATTTGGCCAATGTTGCAGAAGACAGCCCCATTGGGACATCTGTGGTAACTGTTAGTGCTCTGGATGAGGACTCCATCTTGGACTGGAATCGTTTCTTCTTCAGTATTGCAAATGGAAACACAAACTTCTCTTTTGCCGTTGATCCATCCAGTGGTGTTATTTCAGTACATTCTCCACTTGACAGAGAACTGTGGCCAGTTTATAATCTGACTGTTACGGCCACTGATAATGGCTCTCCACCAGCCACTGGGACTACTAATGTCATTGTGATTATTGACGACGTTAACGACAGCGTTCCCAAACTCACAATTACTGAGGCTCAAGTGAAGGAAAATCAGCCTCAAGGCACAATGGTTGCCAGATTAAATGCATCTGATTCTGATTTGCCTCCAAACCAGGGCCCTTTTACTTACTGGTTGGTAAGTCCTTCAACAGGTAGTGTTTTTTCACTGACTCCTGATGGAGTTTTATTCACCACACGGACTATTGACCGGGAACAAATCTCTGCATATCGAGTCCTGGTGGCTGTCAGGGATGCAGGGATCCCTCCGCTGTCATCCACAACAATGATCCACATCAAGATTGTGGATGAAAACGATAACCCTTCACAGCCTAGAAATATCTTCATCGAGGTGAAATACTTTGGCAGTTCCTTCCAAGGAGGCATGATTGGCAATGTCCATCCTGAGGATCAGGATGAGTCGGATATATTCAGCTGCACCATCAAAAGTGGACCACTTAATATGTTTACAATATCTAATGGCACATGTGAGCTGTGGTCGTCTCCTTTTCAAGGTGAGGCTACAATCAACATCACTATTGAAGCTACAGACCAGCTTCACTTCCCAGTCAACAACAGCATCTATGTAACCTACAAAGGTTTCACGAATGCTTCTATAGACAGCTGCATATTGTTCTATGTGTCATCATCCTCAATGGAGGAGTTTATGTCTAATAAGTATTTGCGGTTTGTGAAAGCTCTGGACAGTCTGTTTAACCTACAGGCCTCTAAGACTCATGTATTTGGAATCAAACATATTGGCAGTGAAATCCTTCTATTGGCTGCGGTGAAAAACTACAATGGTCAATATCTTAGCAAAGAGGTGGCCATTGGTATCTCTGCAGGCCATAAGAAATTACTGGAGGCTCAGAGCAATGTGACGATTTCTCACATCACAAGTGATCCATGTCTCACCAGCCCTTGTCAAAATGGGGCGACTTGCAACAAAAACACTTACATCAGTCAGGATGTGGCTGTCCTGGAAAGCTCGGCAGTCATCTTTGTGTCACCGCAGAAAGAGATTTTTAATTGTACCTGTCTAGCCGGCTTCACCGGGACACTGTGTGAAGACGACATTGACGAATGTGAGGTGAATCCCTGCAAGAATAAAGGCACATGTGTGAATGCTCCAGGAAGTTTCTACTGTCACTGTCAGAGTGGCTTCTCTGGCTCTTTCTGCTCTGCTGATGTAGATGAATGCCTGAAGGTGAAGTGCCAAAACGGAGGAACATGTATTCCCACTCAGGATGGATATCACTGTCACTGTGTGCCTGGATTTGAGGGTAGAATTTGGTGTATTTAAAAAAATGACGGTAACACTTAGTATAATAATGATACATGAATGAACATGAATTCATGCATGACTTCATGCATGAAAAAGCATTAATTAATTCATAGAGTACATGAAATATTAGTAATGTACAAGGATTAATAGTATCTCATGCATGACTCAATGCAGGAACAATACGTTATTGAATGCATCAATTAAGGTGTTAGAGTCATCATGATTTTTTATTTATTAATGATGGTCATGTCTTCTTTAAAAAAAAACTGACTAGTCACATCAGTGCACATATGTTCTGAAGAACATTTGTAATCATGATTAACTAAACCTTACTTCTTTATTACTTCATTGTGTTTGTGGCCCTTCAAATAAAGTGCTGACCTGGTCCATCTTTACCATTGATAAATAAGATATGATTAATGGTGGCATAAAATTAAATGTATTAAGAATTAAAGAAGTGGGTTGGCAAAATGATACTGAGGTCACTACATTGACACAAAATACAGTATATCGCAGAGACACTTAAACAGTAATGCCTGAGAACAATGCTCACTCAAGTAGGATATTTATGAATTTTACTTTTTACTAACTTCCAAGTGTCTGAACACCAGAAATGTCTCGAAATTGTTTTTATTTGAGGGGTCACAAAGGTGATTGCTGCATATGCCACCATTAATCATCTTATTTTTTTTTTATGCTAAAGATGGACCAGGTCAGCACTTTATTTGAAGGGCCACAAACATGATGAAGTAATGAAGGAGTAACGTTTAGTTAATCATGATTACAACACTACAATTCACTTTCTTTAGCCTAAAATACCTTAATTGATGCATAAATTAATGTATATGTATGTTAATGTAATGCATTAAGTCATGAATGAGATACAATTAATCACTGTACATTACTGATAGTTCATGAAGTACATGAATTAATTCATGCTTTTTTATGCATGAAGTCATGCACGAATTCATGATGATTCATGTACTGTTATTATAAAGTGTTACCAAAATGACATTATTACACTGATGAATAGATTCCAGAATGTCTTCAAAGTCTGGTCTTTATCTGTTTGTTTTTTCTAGGGCAAATGTGTGAGCAGCTCATAGACCACTGTAAATCAACCCCTTGTGCTCAGGGAAGCTGCTTCAATTCACAGACAGGATTCTCTTGTCATTGTCCCTTTGGTAAGAATAATACATAAAGAAGAAGCTTTAAAGAAAAAGTTTACATTTATTTGCGGAAAGTTAGATAAGAAGATTGATACCACTTTCATATCTGTCTAGCTTAGCACAAAGAGTTGAAATGGGAAAACCACTGACATGGCTCTGTTCTAAGGTAACAAAATCAACAAAATCATAAAGCTTGTTATTAATCCATTATATATTGTTTGTTTAATAATGTGCCAGATTCTTTTTTTGCCCTGGAGCCTTTGCTAGGCAACCTGTGGAGACACCCGGCACCAGTATACTCCTTTAGATGTGATTGTCAGATGGTTGAATAGCTTTACCGATGTCTCTTTTTTCATTCTTTCCACACGATTTCTATCACTTTTCACTAT
Source organism: Zingel zingel (assembly GCA_023566125.1). Classification (NCBI taxonomy): domain Eukaryota; kingdom Metazoa; phylum Chordata; class Actinopteri; order Perciformes; family Percidae; genus Zingel; species Zingel zingel. The sequence continues at coordinate 3,584,598 of CM042316.1, read as the reverse complement.
GAGTGCATTCCAAGAGATAATGTCTGAAAGTGAACTCCTTTTTCCACACATTTAAACACACCCTCCCTACAAAACAACCTCTCATACAAACTAGCTCTCTTCTACCTGTGCCTGTCCAAGAAATATTCCGGCCAACCCGCTCTCATTCCGAACTCGTAAAATAAGGACGTTTGGACAGTAACCGTCAGCATCTGATGGGACATAAAAGGCGTCCTTCAGCGTAATTATGTAACATACCGGGGAGAGCAGCAGTTAGATAGGATTTAGTGAGTAGTATGTAAGGGCGAATTTCCACACTAGGAGAGTGGTTGGGGTGGTGGATGGATCAAACACAGGACTTTCACCCAGGAGAGCGGGGTTTGCGTCCCGCTTGTTATAGTCGCTTTTTTCTTTTCTCCCGGGTGTCACAGAACCGTACGCCCACCCACGACCCTTTCCTAAACCCAACCGTCCCATAGTTCCTGCGTGTCACAGAACTGTGAGCCCACCCACAACCTTTTCCTTAACATAACTACATCAAAAGGGACGGCAATAGTCCCGACCAAGCGCGTTTACTTATAGCGCTAAAGGGACGGCAATAGTCCCGACCAAGCGCGTTTACTTATAGCGCTAAAGGGACGGCAATAGTCCCGACCAAGCGCATTTATTTATAACGCTAAAGGGACGGCAATAGTCCCGACCAAGCGCGTTTACTTATAGCGCTAAAGGGACGGCAATAGTCCCGACCAAGCACGTTTACATACGCTAGAGGAGACCTTTAGCGTCAATAAGAACGACAAAGGCACCTGACCAAACAAAGGCACCTGACCAAACGTCCCTATTTTACGAGATGGGTGTGAGAATGTGTTGGTCCGGCACATAACCCCCTGTAAAATTACACATTGTCAATTTTGCACTTCCGTTGTAATTAGTAACCTTTAGGGTGATGCTGATCGATTTTCTGTCTTTTGGACAGAGCCATCTTAGCTGCTGCTTCATCTAACCTTCTGCAAGTAATGAATGTAATTGCAAAATGTTTAAATTACTCCTTTAAATTGCATGAACTATACTCTAACTTTTCTAAGCTACAAATGAGAACAACTTTAAAATGTACAAACACTATGTTTCTATATTGTTGTTTTTTAGGAGTGAGTGGAGCCCACTGTGAGGAGCACAGTTACGGCTTTGAGGAGCTGTCGTTCATGGAGTTTCCCCCGTTGGATCGCAGGATTAATTTAATCTCTCTAGAGTTTGCAACAGTACAGAGAAACTCCCTGCTTTTGTACAACCCCGGAGGATCCTCCAGCAGGGAGTTCTTTGCACTGGAGATACTGAATGGGGCCATGCATCTCTCCTTTGACCTGGGCTCAGGACCTGTGAGGCTGCAGACAAACAAGCATGTGGCAGATGGATATTTCCACAGTGTCACTGCCAGGAGAATTGGGAGTGTGAGTTGGAAATATGTCAGCACATACAGAAGGTTAATGAGATGGCATTTTTAAGTTGGAAATGAGAGAAGTCAATCTGAAAAAAACTAATGTGCACTATTTGCATTTAACAGATGGGTTCTTTACATGTGGACAACTGCACAGATGATGAGAATAATGGATTTTGTTTTTCACAGAGTGATGGCAGTAGCTTAAAGAGGTAGCAGTGATATAATGATCACTACTTACCCACGGTTCATCATTTCTGTTTTTGACCTTGTGTTTAATCTTTGTCTATTAATGACCTCTCTCTGTATTCATCTACAATCAGAACACTAGATGTTGGCAGTAATATGACATTTGGAGGAACAAGGACATTTGAATCTATTTTATTACACCCGGCTCAGATAAAAACCCATGACTTTGTTGGATGTATTCGTAACATTCATGTAAATGGAATCCTGCTGAGATCTTCAATGGCCCTTGCAACATATAACATCCGTGATAGGTAAGCATTTAATATAGCCTACACAATTCACTTTCCCAATATAATAATAAACTGTGATGTTTTATGATTTAAACTATATAATCAGGGCGTCTTGGTCAGGGCCTGAAGTTACCTTTTTTGGCCACCAGCCAGTGTGGCAGGTGGATTTTAAAAATCCACTATACCCACACAGGCTTTTTATCAGAATTTAGTTTTTTGCCTCATGAAGGTGAAATGCAGGAAATGCACGAACATTTAGTTAAGAATACACATTCAGGTGCTGTCAAATTATTAACAAAATTAATATAATTAATGACTTGAATGAAACATTTTAGGTTTTATGTCCTGATTACAAAAGGATTTAATTCCTTTTCTATGAGCCATACACACAGCCGTCACTGCAGTACATTTGTCCTTAATCTTAGAACTTTGCCATTGTCACCAACTGTCCACTTGGTATTAAAAGGTCTATTTTTATTATTATCTTTTTGTCGCTTGCTTGCTTCAGCCGGCCTCTTAACCCCAGTAATGTGCCGCCACAATTTTGAGCTCAAATCCAAGGAAATGTGAATCACTCAATTTTCACCTGCCAATGGCAAAATTTGCCTGCATTCAGCAGCGTGAATTGTCATGGTTTCCGTATTTTGCTTTGTATTTTGTTCCATTTCTGCTGCTTGTATTATTTATTTCTGTATGTTTCCTGTTTTTGTAGAGTTATTCTGTATATTTCTGTTCCATTGTGTGTATTGATCCTGTTTTGTGAATTCTGTTCTGTGTATATTTCCCGTTTTATTTTGATAGTCCGGTTTTCTATTTTGTCTTGTCCAATTTACTTCCTGTGTTTTCCCGCCTTTTTTGATTACCCTGTCTTTCCTAATGTGTTTCACCTGTTTGTACCACCTGTTCCTAGTTTGCTCCCTACCTCATGTATTTAGCCTCTGTGTTTCCCTTTGTGTCTTGTCAGATTGTTTTGTGTCCGCGTGCTGTCAGTTTGTGTCCGTTCGTGTCCGTTGCCCTGCCTGTGACTCCCTTGGTTGATTTTTGTGTTTTCCAAATAAATCTTCAACGCCAACATTTTTATGCATGCCTGCCTGCCTGCCTCTCTCTGCATTTGGGTTCTTTAATCCTCTACATGTGACAGTGAATGGGTGTTAATTTCAGACCCTGGTCTTGGTGATGTAGGGGTTTAGGATGCTGACCTCATGGTCACAGCATCCCTGTTTTAAGTCATGCAAGGGACCTTAGTTTCATGTGACATACCCCCTCTCTCCCAACTCATTTGCCCTCTCCTCTCTACTGCCCCCATCTAATAAAAAGAATTATAAAACTACATTATCAACGTATTTGCATAATACAGAAAAACATCTGTTAGTTTTGTGTCTTTCTACATTTCATACATTTGTCTTAGTAACTCATTTTTGTTTTATAAAAGGTGTCCTCGGACAACACCATCCCCATGTCATAGCAACCCATGTAAGAACGGCGGCGTGTGCCATGACCTTTGGTCTGACTACCTTTGCGAGTGCAAAAGCCATTTTACTGGAAGCAACTGTGCTAAAGGTAAAGATATCTTTAAATACACAGGAGTGATTTTTGTTTGATTTTCATCTTAATTTTAATACATTTGTTTTCATGCTCTGTCTTTTTTTAATAGAAATGTCAGATAAGCTTGTATTGCGATTTAATGGGAATGACTACATTGAGTATGTCATCAAGGAGCGATTCAAGCGAGACTACCTGTTACAAGACTTGCTGGATGATGAAAAAAAGGGAAACACCAGAGACCAAAAAGTGATTGACATCAAGTTCAAGACCCAAGATAATGGAGTTTTATTGTTTGTTGTTGGAGAGACAGGATACATTATGCTAAAGGTTGGTATGGAATGCCTTCATCCACATATTTACTCGTCTTGGTTTCACGTTTGAAGTGTGAAATTGCTTGTTCTTTCTGTCTAATTCAGATAAAAGACAGAAAGCCAGTGTACATTTCCAAAGACGCACTGTCAGGACAGCAGACAGAGTTCACTGTTGACTCTCCTGTGGCTGATGGGTTCTGGCATGTCCTCTCCTTGTTCAGCAATGGACAGATTACCCTTTTGCTTCTGGATAGTAAATCAGTCTTGAACATCACTGACAGCAGTCTGGATCTCAATCCTGTCAGTGTGGAAAAGATTATTTTTGGTGCACTTCTGACAGGTGATTTAAAACTCCAACAGTCAGGTAAATATACAGTAATCATTGTTGACAAACCAGGTGTTAATGTGTGAACCAGATATAAAAATACCTAAAAAAAATGTTTTAATCTAGATAATTAGTGAAAATGACAGTGTATTATTTTCGGTCAGCAATGAATACATCCTGGACACATAACTACAGTACAGTACATGCAAGATCATCAAGACCAAGATTACACCACATGTGTATGTGCAGGAGTATTGTATAAGGAATGTAGACAGATACAGTATAGAAGCAATATCTGAAAAAAGGGAATCTTTGCAGCATATACACTGGAGTAAAACAATTTAAGAGGATGAACATCAGCTGATGGGGCTCTAACATGGCAACATATTGCCTTATTACCCTTCATACATGATGTTTCATCAGGTTGGATTATTTGTTTTGTGTGGGAATAGAGCATGTGAGTGTGTGCTATATTCAATTATTTCTCTTTAAATCTATAATAAACTTGTAACACATTGCTTAAATAAGGGGCCAAACCCAAGTTTTCCTTGCTCTTTAAGTAGATCACTCTAAGTACAAGTACAAGTATAAATGAAATGGTCAGCTGACATGTGTTTTTAGCCCTTTGAGTAACACCGATGAAACTGTCTTCATTCTTTTTATGGCAGGGTTCACTGGATGTGTGCAGTATCTCAATGTGAGCGGATACACTCTGCCTGTCAGTGGACTCAGTGTGATGGTGGACGTCTGGCCGAGCTCGACCCTTGTTCAGTCGAGCTGCAGCTCTCAGGGTGTCTGCCTCCCCTCGCCCTGCTCTGAGGAGGACACAGCCAGGAGGCGTTGTCTCTCTGGACCTGCTGTGCACAACAGGTCCTGCATCTGTTTACATAATGTTTCTGAGCACGCCTGTGATATCTGTATCTCTACGACAGAGAGCCGTAATCAATGCTCTGAGGTGCCGGGCAGCGCTCCTCTGTGGCTCATAGCTGTGATTCTTCCTCTAATCTCCATCCTGGTGATAGGAGTCTGTGTTGCCCTTTACAAAGTAAGGCGGCAGAATGCAAAGTGTCAGAGAGATAGCTCCCCACAGAAAACAGAGCAAGGGACAGACAATGTAGCGTTTTGCTTTGATGACAAGAGAACACTCACAGATGCTGAGTATGCAGAAATAGAGAAACAACACAACCCAATGAGTGCTGATCAGCAGAGGTTAACTGTGGAGTTTTACGGTGATGCCAGTCTGTCAAGTGTTCAACAGGTGCCAAACAGTGAGCTGGAGTATTATGAAATCGGCAGCATCTGTAGTGCACTTCATTCAGACACTGCCTCAGTGACGCTCAGCTGGCACAAACATCTGTACAGCCCAAAATGTGTGAAAGCTGATCCTAAACGGTGGGGAGATTTAAGGATGCTGTTAGCAGGATTTAAGAAAGAATGCTTTAGTGAAGAGAGGGCAAAAAGTCCTACAAAGCCTCAAGATGCGGCTTTCTTAAACAAGCAGTTGTTGACTAAGATTGATGCAGAGCAGTCCCAGCATACACCGCCTCGTTACCAGAAAAGGTTCATCCAACCAAAGTTCCTGGAACCGGCCCAATGTCTCACGTTTGAGGAAATTGGAAAACTATTCACTCCTCAGGAGAAAACATCACATCCCGCATCCCTGAGGTTTGGACCTGACAAGTCCACCACGATGATCGGTGCCTCATCTGACAGTGAAACAGGCAGCACATTCACCTGCTCGGAGTCTGAGTGCGGACAGTTTTCTACCATCAGCGCCAGGACATATATACATGACCTGTCATCCTTGTCAGCATGCAGCTTCAGACAAGGCATCTTGCCTGTCAGCTCATTCTTAAAACACTCCTGTCACTCTGCTGAAGGTCAGCACAAAGCTGAGAGTGCTCCCTCAAGTATGTTTGAGCAATGGGGAAGTCTTTTAAATATGCATCTACCTTTCAGCAGCTATGCTCCCGTATTTGAGGATATAGCATGTCTACCCTCTGACCCCAGTCAAAGCTTTGATATTCAAAGTGACATGGAGGAAATTATTTGATGGCCATTATATACTTTGTATATGTCGCAAAAGTGTCAGGTGGGAAAATTGTAACTATGCAGTCGGTTACTTATTTAAAATGATTTTGATATATCAAAACTCAACAACAATGTTAAAGAATGACATGAAAATCCAAACTTTTAGTTGCGACTGGACCCGCTCTTTTTCAGAATTCCCCTGACCCGTTTTCCCCCCTGGAAACCTGCTGGACTTGCCACCCTTTGGAAACCTGGACTTGCCAATAAAACAGTTTAATTCACACTCCTGGCTCTGTGTCTGTCTGCATTTGGGTTCTGATTATCATTCAAACGTAACAGGGACTTTGACCAGGTTCTGAACAGGCAGTAAAAACATGTTTTACTTAAACCAAAACTCTTGATCTTTTCATGTTCACTTGGTTACTTTAGGGACTGTTCGTTATTTAATTAAGGGGCCACCATTCAACTAAAATGTAACGGTGAACAATCAGTGTTGGACCTACAGTCTGTTGAGATGCCTCTCCAAACTCACCATAAAACATTAAGACACGTTAAAAAAAAAGATCTGTATTTTGCCGTAATCCAATGACATAGTAAGTAATCCACAGCGATCAGTAGATCCACAAAAAGGGTCATGATGTATCCAGCAAGGCCGATACGAGCATCACATTCACCAGCCAGCTCCAAACAGGTGAACGAGGCCTCTCCACTTCGCCGTTTAAACAAAGTGGAATAAAAGTCCAAATCTACACAAACATCACATGTATATACATGGCATTTAGGCAACCTTTATTGCAAGGTTGGCATGGGAAGATGTCCAGACTAGTGCAACAGTAACTTTTGTTTTTTGCGTCCTGCTGCTCCCATCGTCAGCCAGGTAATATTTTTTTTACTAAAGCAGTATATGAAATCAGATGTATTACCTAACACCATTTAGTTGTTTTGTGTTATTTAAGATATTTATAAAATATGTGGTCATGCCAGACGTAATTATTCCACTCATTTTTTAAACAATGCAATTACCCGTTTCAGCCACCAGGGGGGCAGTGCTCCCCCTGCCCCCCCAGCAAACTCCGCGTATGCGGTTAGACCCATCTGCTAGGGGGGCGAGACTGAGAGCTACATGGATACATATGCACCAAACAAGCCACTTTGAAATGTATCTCTTTTCATGAATAAAAAATGTTGGATGACCCTCCCCTCAACAAAAAATAAAAAGACATGACCCTCCCCTATTTTCCTCCGGCGGTCCATTCCATAAATACCGAATGGTCCCTTATCATGTTTTTTTGTTTTGTTTCTGGTGATGCTTAAATGTATAAAACCATATTTAAAGTTAATGTCATACTAATTCATAATCATATGTCACTAGCTGTTCTATATGTCCAGTCTTGTCTGTTTATTAAGTAACCTGTGTATTATTTCAGACATGAATATTCAAGATGATGTTTGCAGATCAGTTTCTTGTACATTATAGGATGACACTTGTCACAACACTCTTTTGTGACACTTTTTTTAATTAAATAAATAAAAACTAAATAGCTGCATTTTGAGAAACATTTTACTTTTTATAGGGGTATCTTTTCTTTTATGGTTAAACACAATGTGTATAATAGAAACCATTAAACGCTGTCATTTGTGCACTGATGCTTTTACTGTGGGCAAAATATTTTGATATTGTAGTAAGTAGCCAGTGATTCCCGGTGTCAATTTTCTGTATATTTACTGCTTTGTTTTTTTAACAATAGAAGAGAAAAATAAGTTTGAATTCATAACTCTTTACACGTCATACTGCTCATGGACTTGCTGTAACCCGACACCGATTCCCGAACAAGTCCTGAAGGGATGGATTACAATAAAAAAATATAATCCAAAATTCATGGCATAACTGCAACTCATGTTGTAATTGTGTTTTTTTGTGTTAAGTGACCACAATGTTTTCATTTTGTTACTTTGTTGACTAGTTAAAACTTAATTATGTGTACTAAAAAAATACGTTGGTAAAAACACAAAACATTGTGGCAGTTTCATGTTAAAACAGCACAAAATGTTTGTTCAGCATAACTCTAGAACTCATGTTATAATTATGTGTTTTTGTTGTGTTAAGTGACCAGTGTTTTCATTGTGTTGAACATGAAAGTAACTGCTTGTCAAATACACATTAAACAAGTGAGTAAATATTTTTACACCAATTTGTAAGTTCATACAACTAATAAAATGTAAACCTAACGCACAAATTCTATGCTGTCCATTGAGCTTAACAATATATGCCATTTTAACACTAAATATTAATGTATCAAATCAAACATAACACATGTTATGTGTCCATTCTATTCAAACATTTTAGGTTAGACTAACAAAGAAATGGAAGTTGTTCTCAACCTTTAAATTAAACGTTGCTTTGACTAGTTAAAACTTAATTATGTGTACTAAAAAAATAATACGTTGGTAAAAACAAAACATTGTGGCAGTTTCATGTTAAAACAGCACAAAATGTTTGTGTTCAGCATAACCCTGGAACTCATGCTGTAATTACGTATTTTTGTTCTGTTAAGGGAACACAATATTTTTGTTGAACATGAAAATGACTGCTTGTCATAAGAACATTGAGTACATATTTTGACAACCTTTTTTTAGGTTTACTTAATTATCAAAATATATGCTAAGTGCACAGTATATGTGTTGTTAATTGGCCTTTAACTAATTAAGTGATGTTTTACATTTTAGTAGAATGAACTCAAGTCAAAAATTGTTGACTTAAAAAAATTATGTCAATCTCACATGGGATGATTTTTTTGTGTCAAATGAACAAAGTTTTTATGTTGTTTTGACAATCCTGAACATTTGTGTGGACGTAACATTAACATTTTGTGTCATGGATGGATTGGGGTTTACAGTGTACTATACAATGACTTTTTCATCACTTTCAACTATGACTTTTTTCGATATATACTATGCCTTTTTAATGACTTCTTTCGACATACTATAGTGTGACTTCTTTATCACTTTTTTCTTACATTACATGACGCTTTTATCCAAAGCGACGTACAATTAAGTGCTTTCAACCCTGAAAAGGTACAAACTCTAGACAAGTAGTAAGTGCAAGTACATTAGCTTTAAATAAGCAAAGCTACAAAGAGCCATATGAAAGTGCAGCTTAAGCGGCCACGGCGTGCAGAAGTTAATTATCTACTGCAGCTTCTTCAGGGGGAAAACACTGGAGACTCTGGAAATGCTCAGAGTTGCCATGTTGATCGAAATGGAGAACACTGATAAAGACAGCATAGATTTATCTATGATAGACACCAACATGACCAAGACCTTTGCTGCAAGAAGGCTTGAAATTGTAAATTTGACTCCCTCTGTAGCGGATGTTCAAGAAAGAAGGCCAGCTCTTTTCCTGGAACATCAGGTAAATAAATTTAATGTATTTAGAGCTATAGTTGATTTAATTATTTTTTGTACTTGTAATATTGTGTGTTGTAGTTGGCTATCATCTGAGATGCATAGATTGAGATAAGTAGATCTGTTTTTGATGTAATGGGTGTGTGATTGAGGTCACTGTTTTTTAATCAGGTTTGTGCAGAATATCAATGCATCAGCAACCAGTGGCTGAGAGATGAACTGTATGTGTCAAGTCCTACTCTTGTTCACCAGCCAAAGGACACAGGGACAACTCAAATTTCCAACTCAATCACTTTTATTTTTAGTTTGCTTTGTCAGTTGATTGGTCTGTTCAGTAAATTAGGTTGTAAACCTTTAAAAGACAGAACAAAAAGTTACCATTTTAATTAAACATTTTAAATAAACTTAAATAAATTAACCACTTCAGTCTTTTACATGGATTAAAGAAAAAGCTAATTTCATGAATTCCCAAATCTGTTATCAAAGTTTTAACATTTAACACAATTTTTACATGTTTCTTTGTACTATCCTTTTGTATCTTATTCTTTTACTTTCTCAACTCAAACTGAAATGTTATAGCACAAACACATTTACCACAAAAAACAATGAAGTCACTGCTGCAGTGTGTTCCTTAACCAATCTACACGGAGTTAAACTTAACAAAAACATATTAAGCAGCATTTCAAACACCATGAAAGTAAATAAAACATTTCACTGACCACTGGCGTCTTTGGACTGAACCTTTGAGTCAACTTGGAGTGTCTTCTTTCTGAAGATTGTTTGTCTAAATGACTGAGCCCCTCCATGCCTTCACAGGTGCTCTAAATCAGTGACAATTACTGATCAGGTGACAAGCAGCCGGTTTGCTGCTGCTGGTGCACTCTGGGAAGTGTAGTTCTTTGAGACTTATTCCTGAGATTCAGCTAAACACCTCCCACTTGAGCTCCTGTTTTTTTCAAATCCAGAGAGGTCACACAAGCCCTTCACACCTCTGCTTGTTCTTCAATGGGAAGTAGAATGACAAAGCGTCTGACATCTCTATGAAGAATTCTGGCTGGAATTTTGGTTTGAAGCCTCTTTGTTCTTTCAGCGTTTGCTCTTGTGGGATTCTTGTGCCAGCAGTGAACGCCTGAATTCTGCCTCCACAAACTAGCAGTCCAGAGTTCACATCTTTGTATAGTGTCAGTCTGCTTAGGAGTTGTGTCTGAAAAACTGTACCTTCTTGAGCTGCAAGGAAAAGGTCTTTGAGTGCATCTTCATGTTCTTTGACAGTCAGCACAGCTTGCTTGGGTGATCTTACCTCCCACTTTGACTGTTTAGGGGCCCGGCCTTTCCTCTTCAGCCACTGCTTGGCTGCTAGACAAACCCAGGCAACGACTCTCACCAATTTGGACAGGCTACTGAATCTTCTTACTTCCACAAGATCTTTAACCCAGCCAGTGGACTTCCTTCTTAGAAGAAGAGTTGGGTTTACCACAAGTATTCCCTTTTGAGTTTCACTCTTTGGACTTTCCTGAGTGCCTTGTAGGTCTTCTTTCTGCTGACTACTTCTGCTTGAGCTCTTGTTAATGCACCTGAGAATGCCTTCCTCTGGAGCTTGTTTACACTCCATGGCATGAGCTGCAACCTCTCTAGCTGATTTTATAGGCCACTCCTCCACTGGCCACTTCAGGAACTCTGGTCCATTTTGCCATGTGGAATTCTCCTTCAAATCTTCAGGAACACCACCTCTTGTTATGATGTCAGCTATGTTTAGATCCCCACGGATCCACCACCAGTATTGCACTAGTCCAGCCTTCTGGATTTCACCCACTCTATTTGCGAAGAAGGTTTTGTACCCATAACTGACTTTTTGAATGGCTCCCAAGACCTTTTGACTGTCAAGTAGATGGAACCATCTCTCGATCTTCATTCAAACGTGCTTTTCTACATACTTCCTGATCCTGGCTGCGAAGACAGCACCACAGATCTCAGCTTTTACAGCGTCTCCCTTCTGATCCAGGGGTGTCAGTTTGGCTTTTGATTCAACGAATCGAACTTTAGTGCCTTGACTTGTCTCCCATCTTAAGTACATCACAGCTCCATAGGTTTTATCACTTCCATCAGAGAATGTGATGCCCCAAGGTTTCCAATTCCAGCCAGCTGGTGTGAGGCTCCTGTCGAATTTCACCTGTCCAAGCTACACATATTCTTCAAAAAGCTGTATGGCTTCTTCTATGAGGCTTTCTGAAAGAGGTTGGTCCCAGGTTTCCTGGGTTAGTTTCCCACCCAATCCCTCTTGGAATGCTTTTCAAACAAGAATTGCTCCCTTCTGTTTGGCAGGTGTAACTAAGCCAATTGGGTCGTACAGTCCAGCCACTTTGCTTAAGAGAGCCCTTCTAGTCAGTGGATTAGGTGTCTCAGTTCTCACCTCCTCCTTGAGAAGATTTTTTTCCAACTCTCATCTTCTTCTTCTTCCTTTTGGAAAAGTTAACTGAGGTTAATATGTAGAGCTTGTCTTCATCCACTTGGTAGCCGATACCCAAGGCTTTGTTGTCTTCGTCCCTCATTTAATTTGGAAGAATTAAGGTTTTACTTTGTGTCTTTGTTAGAACCTCCGTCTCCATTCCTTGCCTCCCACTTTGCCCTGACCGGACCCATGGTTTGAGGAAGAATGCATCAGCTTTCAAGATCTCTTCAACATTTGCTGTAATTTTGTCAAGTTTATTCAGGTCATTTTGAGAGGTTAAGAGGTCATCCACATAAATGTCCTCTTCAATGACTCTGCGCTCAACGTCCAAGTGAAGAAAGTTGGGCAGGCGTGCAGTTTCCCTCATAGCCAACTGAGCAATGCATCCAGCAGGTCTGTCCCCAATGTTGACTCTGGTTATTGCATATTCACTTATCTCTTCACCTGGGTTGTCCCTCCAGAGGAACCTGTGAAGATGCATCTCACGCTCCTCCAGCCATACATCTTTTTGATGTCTCCTAGAGATGCATACGTCCCTTCTCTGAACCTCAGCAAGACAGCTCTTATAGGGTTGAGAACGTCTGGTCCCTTCAGAAGAAGATCATTCATACCCACGCCTTTGTATTTCTGGCTACTATTCCATACAATACGAACCGGTGTTGTCACCGAATGAGGGTTTGGCGCCACCAGGTGGCTTACATACCACACTGGTCCGTTCCACTCGTCCATGATTTTGTTGGTGAGTTTTATGGCTGCGCCTTGTTTGACCATTTCATGGCTCTGGGTAGCATATGCGACTTTCCAGTCTGGCTCTCTGCTTAGTTGCTTTTCCATCCTTAAGAAACAAGCCTGGACTGCACCTTTGTTGTTCAGGAGAGAGGCTGGATCTACCGTCCAAGGATACTTTGTATCCCAATGTGGAGCCGGTGTGTGAGCATCCCCCTTCTTGTAGGTGAGACCTCCTTTATTGATCTCCAGCTCCCTCTCCTCTGCCAGGGTCATTTCTTTTCCTCCTGGTGGACAGTTTCCACATCGGCATCCTCCACATCTTGGCTCACATGCAGCTCCGATGCTGTCCCAGTGCCACTCAAGGAACTCACGGTTACTGGCAGCTGTAAATTTGGTTTGAGCCACATCCTCCTGCTGTAGTTGGGCTGTGTCAGTTGTTGGATTTGTGATTTCTTGATATTTGACAGCTGCTGTCCTCATGGAGCGAGCAAAGTGTGTTTTGGACTCATATGCTGCAACCTCCACTTTTTCAAATAAGTCGGGATGTGCTCCACCCACTGTCTTCCACAAAGGACCCTCCCACAAGACGAGGTCTCCGATGATTTTTACCCTCTGGGGAGCGAGTCTTCCCTCTCGGTGGCTAATGAGAAGTTCAACCTCTTCTGGCCTTTCCAATTCTTTAAGTTTGACTTCTGGGACAAATTTTTTCAACTTCTCAGGTTCAATTACTTGATGCACTCTGGCGATTTCATCCAAGCCGTAGCAGACCATTTCATGAGCTCTCTCTGTTCCTTTAGATGTCTTGACTCTGACTTTGAGGAGATACCTTTGTGTGTTTACCTCCATGGTCATACCACCAACCCCATGCACAACTAAAGTTATCTTCTCATGTCTTAACCTCAGTCTTTCAGCAGCCTTATGGGTAATGTAGTTTGTATCTGAAGCAAGGTCAATTAAGGTCCCAATCTTCTGCCCTGCGTTTGCAGTGACTTGCATCAACATCATGATGACAGGAAGTTCAGAGAGCCCATTTCTCCGCAGTAGCTCAGACTGGCCTGAAACATTGAGTGTCACTGTGGTTTTGTTGGTGAAAGCCTTTCTGCACCGATCTGCCATTTCTGGGGAAAGTTCAGACAAGAGCTCCTCTTGTTCCTTCGTCAGTTTGCTTTCACCTTTGCCGTCTTTTCCACTCTCTCTCTTTTCCCCTCTTCTGACTTCTCCTTTTGGGCAGAGGAAAAACTGGTGGTCTGGGGCACCACCTTCCCTTTTACAGTCTTTGTTTCTGCATAGGAAAGTGTTTCTGCAGTATCCATCTCCATCATGGCATCCAAGACATTTTCTGCATGCTCCCAGCTTTCTCAATACAGCTTTCTTTTCAGGTAGCTTAAGTCTTTTGAACTTTCTACAGAATATTTTGTTGTTGTGCCCACTATTACCACATACCTCATCAAGCTCTTCTTTCTTTGTGGTTCTTGTTAAGGCAATCTTTCTGTCATACTTCTTGTCTGCACGATCTGATTTCTCCACCTTCTCCACAGTTCTGAGCTGTTCGAGTCTCTCTAGTATTTCTTCTTGACTTTTCAGGAACTTCAAGAGCATGACAAAGTGGTTGTCTGATGTGACATTGTTTCTGGGTTCAACCATGAACATCACCCAGTCTCTTTTAATAAAGTCAGGCAACTTGCTTTCAATGGTTTTAATTACCAGTGGGTTATTTATAGCTCCAGAGTTTCCTAACTCTGTGAGATCTGCTAGGGCCTTCTCCACTGACTGTATCAGGTCAATGACCTTTCTTGGCTGGTTCCCCTTCACATGTTGTATCTTGTCCAGCTCTTCCAGGATTTCCACTGTGATGGTTGACTTGTTGCCATACCTGTTCTCCAGGGCTTTGAACATGTCATTGGCAGTGGTGTAGGTTGAAAGTCTGAGGTCTCTTGAGATATTGTCTTCCACACTCTCCAGGAGTTGAATTTTCTTAACTTCGGTTGATCGGGATGGCTCTCCCTGCTTTTGCAGGCTTCCCCAGTCTTTCCTCCATCTGTGATATTCTCTCTTGCTTCCATTGAAGATAGGTAGAGAGGTTGGCTTGATTCTCACTATTGGTGTGGATGTTGCCGGTTGGGGTAGTAGTTTCACTCCTGTGCCTTGATCATTGATTGTCCGTGCAGTGGCAAATTCAGCTTTGCTTAACTCAAGCCTGTAGTAGGATGCTCTTACGTCCTTGACTCTTCCATTTAATTTGTCCTTTAATTCTACAGGGATCCATCTCTTCCATGTTGACATTGCTGAGATGGCCTCTTTTATTCTCTTGTCCAAGAGAGCGAGGTGCACTTCATAGCCCTCTAAATTGGCACTTTTCATAGGTACATCAGCCGCTTTATCATTGGCTTTTTCTGCTTCCAGGATTCCAGGATTGTTCACTCCTTCCATACCTCGACCACAGGTTTGTTTGAACAATGTCTCTTATTTCCGCCAACTTTGTTTCACCTACATTTACAACTCTATCAATGTCAGCCTCTTGCTGTTCATCAAGACCTGCTTTCTTATCCTCAGTCTTGATGTCAGCCTCCAGTCCAATCCTGTAGTCATCATTGGCATCGAGCATCTTTCTGAAACAGTCTGCAAGCTTAGTGAATTCCTCCTTTAACTCCACTCGTTCACTAGTACACATCCCAGACTGTCACTGGGTAATATCGGACCATTCTGATAAAGGATTTTAAAATTAAAGGCTTAAATGTCCACTTAAAGCTATATTTCAACTATTTTTCAGGCTGTTAATTAAAGCCATAATGTATCTCTTTTTCAGGATGCTCTAAAAATGAAACCTCCTGTTTAGCCAGACTCATTTCACGTCAGGGTGATAATATATACATCCCAGACTATCACTGGGTAATATCTGAACATTCTGATACAGGAATTTAAAATTAAAGGCTTAAATGTCCAATTAGAGCTATATTATGGCTATATTGTGGCTGCTAATTAAAGCCATATTGTAACTATTTTTCATGCTGCTCTGAATACGAAAGCTCCTGTTTAGGATTTTAAAATTAAAGGCTTAAATGTCCAATTAAAGCTATATTTTGGCTGCTAATTAAGACCATATTGTAACTCTTTTTCATGCTGCTCTAAAAAAGAAACCTCCTGTTTAGCCATACTCATTTCAATTCAGGGTGATAGTATACACATCCCAGACTGTCAGTGGGTAATATCGGACCATTCTGATATAGGATTTTAAAATTAAAGGCTTAAATGTCTACTTAAAGCTATATTTCAACTATTTTTCAGGCTGGTAATTAAAGCCATATTGTAACTCTTTTACAGGCTACTCTAAAAACGAAACCTCCTGTTTAGCCAGACTCATTTCACGTCAGGGTGATAATATACACATCCCAGACTGTCACTGGGTAATATCGGACCATTCTGATAAAGGATTTTAAAATTAAAGGCTTAAATGTCCAATTAAAGCTATATGTTGGCTATATTTTGGCTGCTAATTAAATCCATATTGTAAATCTTTTTCATGCTGCTCTAAATACGAAACCTCCTGTTTAGCCATACTCATTTCACATCAGGGTGATAGTATTCACATCCCAGACTGTCAGTGGGAAATATCGGACCATTCTGATATAGGATTTTAAAATGAAAGGCTTAAATGTCTACTTAAAGCTATATTTCAACTATTTTTCAGGCTGGTAATTAAAGCCATAATGTAATCACATTTTAAGGCTGCTCTAAATACGAAACCTCCTGTTTAGCCAGACTCATTTCACGTCAGGGTAATAGTATACACATCCCAGACTGTCAGTGGGTAATATCGGACCATTCTGATATACGATTTTAAAATTAAAGGCTTAAATGTCCACTTATAGCTATATTTCAATTATTTTTCAGGCTGGTAATTAAAGACATATTGTAACTCTTTTTCAGGATGCATCTAAAAACGAAACCTCCTATTTAGCCATACTCATTTCAGGTCAGGGTGATAGTATACACATCCCAGACTGTCACTGGCTAATATAGGACCATTCTGATATATGATTTTAAAATTAAAGGCTTAAATATCCAATTAAAGCTATATTTTGGCTGCTAATTAAAGCCATAATGTATCTCTTTTTCAGGCTACTCTAAAAATGAAACATCCTGTTTAGGATTTTAAAATTAAAGGCTTAAATGTCCACTTAAAGCTATATTATGGTTATATTTTGGCTGCTAATTAAAGACATATTGTAACTCTTTTTCATGCTGCTCTGAATACGAAACCTCCTGTTTAGTATTTTAAAATGAAAGGCTTAAATGTCCAATTAAAGCTATATTTTGGCTGCTACTTAAATCCATATTGTAACGCTTTTTCAGGAAGCTCTAAAAACGAAACCACCTGTTTAGCCAGACTCATTTCACATCAGGGTGATAGTATTCACATCCCAGACTGTCACTGGGTAATATCGGAGCATTCTGATATAGGATTCTAAAATGAAAGGCTTAACTATCCACTTAAAGCTATATTTCAACTATTTTTCATGCTGGCAATTAAAGCCATATCGTAACTCTTTTTCATGCTGCTTTAAATACCAAACCTCCTGTTTAGCCAGACTCATTTCACGTCAGGGTGATAGTATAGACACGCCCGACTGTCAGTAGGTAATTTCGGACCATTCTGCTATAGGATTTTAAAATTAAAGGCTTAAATGTCTAATTAAAGCTACATTTTGGCTGCTAATTAAAGCCATAATGTATCTCTTTTGCAGGCTGCTCTAAAAACGAAAGCTCCTGTTTAGCCAGACTCATTTCAAGTCACATTGATAGTATACACATCCCAGACTGTCACTAGGTAATATCGGACCATTCTGATACAGGATTTTAAAATTAAAGGCTTAAATGTCCACTTAAAGCTATATTTCAACTATTTTTCAGGCTGTTAATTAAAGCCATAATGTATCTCTTTTTCAGGATGCTCTAAAAATGAAACCTCCTGTTTAGCCAGACTCATTTCACCTCAGGGTGATAATATATACATCCCAGACTATCACTGGGTAATATCTGAACATTCTGATACAGGAATTTAAAATTAAAGGCTTAAATGTCCACTTAAAGCTATATTTTGGCTGCTAATTAAAGCCATAATGTATCTCTTTTTCAGGCTACTCTAAAAATGAAACCTCCTGTTTAGGATTTTAAAATTAAAGGCTTAAATGTACACTTAAAGCTATATTATGGTTATATTTTGGCTGCTAATTAAAGACATATTGTAACTCTTTTTCATGCTGCTCTGAATACGAAACCTCCTGTTTAGGATTTTAAAATGAAAGGCTTAAATGTCCAATTAAAGCTATATTTTGGCTGCTACTGAAATCCATATTGTAACGCTTTTTCAGGAAGCTCTAAAAACGAAAACACCTGTTTAGCCAGACTCATTTCACATCAGGGTGATAGTATACACATCCCAGACTGTCACTGGGTAATATCGGAGTATTCTGATATAGGATTCTAAAATGAAAGGCTTAACTATCCACTTAAAGCTATATTTCAACTCTTTTTCAGGCTGCTAATTAAAGCCGTGTTGTAACTCTTTTTCAGGCTGCTTTAAAAAAGAAACTTCCTGTAAAGCCAGACTCATTTCATGTCAGGGTGATAGTATAAACATCCCAGACTGTCACTGGGTAGTATCGGATCATTCTGATATAGGATTTTAAAATTAAAGGCTTAAATGTCCAATTAAAGCTATATTTCAAATATTGTTCAGGCTGGTAATTAAAGCCATAATGTATCTCTTTTTCATGCTGCTCTAAAAACGAAACCTCCTGTTTAGCCAGACTCATTTCACATCAGAGTGATAATATACACATCCCAGATTGTCAGTGGGTAATATCGGACCATTCTGATATAGGATTTTAAAATTAAAGGCTTAATTGTCCAATTAAATCTATATTTTGGCTATATTTTGGCTGCTAATTAAAGCCATATTGTAACTCTTTTTCATGCTGCTCTAAATACGAAACCGCCTGTTTAGCCATACTCATTTCATGTCAGGCTGATAGTATACACATCCTAGAATGTCAGTGGGTAATATCAGACCATTCTGATATAGCTTTTTAAAATTAAAGGCTTAAATATCCACTTAAAGCTATATTTTGGCTGCTACTTAAAGCTATATTGTAACTCTTTTTCAAGCTGCTCTAAATACGAAACCTCCTGTTTAGGATTTTAAAATTAAAGGCTTAAATGTCCAATTAAAGCTAGATTTTGGCTGCTACTTAAAGCCATATTGTTATTCTTTTTCAGGAAGCTCTAAAAACGAAACCTCCTGTTTAGCCAGACTCATTTCACGTCAGGGTGATAGTATCCACATCTCAGACTGTCACTGGGTAATATCGGACCATTCTGATATAGGATTTTAAAATTAAAGGCTTAAAGGTCCACTTAAAGCTATATTTCAACTATTTTTCAGGCTGGTAATTGAAGAGATAATTATCTCTTTTTCATGTTGCTCTAAAAACGAAACCTCTTGTTTAGCCAGACTCATTTCACATCTGGGTGATAATATACACATCCCAGACTGTCAGTGGGTAATATTGGACCATTCTGTTACAGGATTTTAAAATTAAAGGCTTAAATGTCCAATTAAAGCTATATGTTGGCTATATTTTGGCTGCTAATTAAATCCATATTGTAAATCTTTTTCATGCTGCTCTAAATACGAAACCTCCTGTTTAGCCATACTCATTTCACATCAGGGTGATAGTATTCACATCCCAGACTGTCAGTGGGAAATATCGGACCATTCTGATATAGGATTTTAAAATGAAAGGCTTAAATGTCTACTTAAAGCTATATTTCAACTATTTTTCAGGCTGGTAATTAAAGCCATAATGTAATCACATTTTAAGGCTGCTCTAAATACGAAACCTCCTGTTTAGCCAGACTCATTTCAGGTCAGGGTGATAGTATACACATCCCAGACTGTCACTGGCTAATATAGGACCATTCTGATATAGGATTTTAAAATTAAAGGCTTAAATATCCAATTAAAGCTATATTTTGGCTGCTAATTAAAGCCATAATGTATCTCTTTTTCAGGCTACTCTAAAAATGAAACATCCTGTTTAGGATTTTAAAATTAAAGGCTTAAATGTCCACTTAAAGCTATATTATGGTTATATTTTGGCTGCTAATTAAAGACATATTGTAACTCTTTTTCATGCTGCTCTGAATACGAAACCTCCTGTTTAGTATTTTAAAATGAAAGGCTTAAATGTCCAATTAAAGCTATATTTTGGCTGCTACTTAAATCCATATTGTAACGCTTTTTCAGGAAGCTCTAAAAACGAAACCACCTGTTTAGCCAGACTCATTTCACATCAGGGTGATAGTATTCACATCCCAGACTGTCACTGGGTAATATCGGAGCATTCTGATATAGGATTCTAAAATGAAAGGCTTAACTATCCACTTAAAGCTATATTTCAACTATTTTTCATGCTGGCAATTAAAGCCATATCGTAACTCTTTTTCATGCTGCTTTAAATACCAAACCTCCTGTTTAGCCAGACTCATTTCACGTCAGGGTGATAGTATAGACACGCCCGACTGTCAGTAGGTAATTTCGGACCATTCTGCTATAGGATTTTAAAATTAAAGGCTTAAATGTCTAATTAAAGCTACATTTTGGCTGCTAATTAAAGCCATAATGTATCTCTTTTGCAGGCTGCTCTAAAAACGAAAGCTCCTGTTTAGCCAGACTCATTTCAAGTCACATTGATAGTATACACATCCCAGACTGTCACTATGTAATATCGGACCATTCTGATACAGGATTTTAAAATTAAAGGCTTAAATGTCCACTTAAAGCTATATTTCAACTATTTTTAAGGCTGTTAATTAAAGCCATAATGTATCTCTTTTTCAGGATGCTCTAAAAATGAAACCTCCTGTTTAGCCAGACTCATTTCACCTCAGGGTGATAATATATACATCCCAGACTATCACTGGGTAATATCTGAACATTCTGATACAGGAATTTAAAATTAAAGGCTTAAATGTCCACTTAAAGCTATATTTTGGCTGCTAATTAAAGCCATAATGTATCTCTTTTTCAGGCTACTCTAAAAATGAAACCTCCTGTTTAGGATTTTAAAATTAAAGGCTTAAATGTACACTTAAAGCTATATTATGGTTATATTTTGGCTGCTAATTAAAGACATATTGTAACTCTTTTTCATGCTGCTCTGAATACGAAACCTCCTGTTTAGGATTTTAAAATGAAAGGCTTAAATGTCCAATTAAAGCTATATTTTGGCTGCTACTGAAATCCATATTGTAACGCTTTTTCAGGAAGCTCTAAAAACGAAAACACCTGTTTAGCCAGACTCATTTCACATCAGGGTGATAGTATACACATCCCAGACTGTCACTGGGTAATATCGGAGTATTCTGATATAGGATTCTAAAATGAAAGGCTTAACTATCCACTTAAAGCTATATTTCAACTCTTTTTCAGGCTGCTAATTAAAGCCGTGTTGTAACTCTTTTTCAGGCTGCTTTAAAAAAGAAACTTCCTGTAAAGCCAGACTCATTTCATGTCAGGGTGATAGTATAAACATCCCAGACTGTCACTGGGTAGTATCGGATCATTCTGATATAGGATTTTAAAATTAAAGGCTTAAATGTCCAATTAAAGCTATATTTCAAATATTGTTCAGGCTGGTAATTAAAGCCATAATGTATCTCTTTTTCATGCTGCTCTAAAAACGAAACCTCCTGTTTAGCCAGACTCATTTCACATCAGAGTGATAATATACACATCCCAGATTGTCAGTGGGTAATATCGGACCATTCTGATATAGGATTTTAAAATTAAAGGCTTAATTGTCCAATTAAATCTATATTTTGGCTATATTTTGGCTGCTAATTAAAGCCATATTGTAACTCTTTTTCATGCTGCTCTAAATACGAAACCGCCTGTTTAGCCATACTCATTTCATGTCAGGCTGATAGTATACACATCCTAGAATGTCAGTGGGTAATATCAGACCATTCTGATATAGCTTTTTAAAATTAAAGGCTTAAATATCCACTTAAAGCTATATTTTGGCTGCTACTTAAAGCTATATTGTAACTCTTTTTCAAGCTGCTCTAAATACGAAACCTCCTGTTTAGGATTTTAAAATTAAAGGCTTAAATGTCCAATTAAAGCTAGATTTTGGCTGCTACTTAAAGCCATATTGTTATTCTTTTTCAGGAAGCTCTAAAAACGAAACCTCCTGTTTAGCCAGACTCATTTCACGTCAGGGTGATAGTATCCACATCTCAGACTGTCACTGGGTAATATCGGACCATTCTGATATAGGATTTTAAAATTAAAGGCTTAAATGTCCACTTAAAGCTATATTTCAACTATTTTTCAGGCTGGTAATTGAAGAGATAATTATCTCTTTTTCATGTTGCTCTAAAAACGAAACCTCTTGTTTAGCCAGACTCATTTCACATCTGGGTGATAATATACACATCCCAGACTGTCAGTGGGTAATATTGGACCATTCTGTTACAGGATTTTAAAATTAAAGGCTTAAATGTCCAATTAAAGCTATATGTTGGCTATATTTTGGCTTCTAATTAAATCCATATTGTAAATCTTTTTCATGCTGCTCTAAATACGAAACCTCCTGTTTAGCCATACTCATTTCACATCAGGGTGATAGTATTCACATCCCAGACTGTCAGTGGGAAATATCGGACCATTCTGATATAGGATTTTAAAATGAAAGGCTTAAATGTCTACTTAAAGCTATATTTCAACTATTTTTCAGGCTGGTAATTAAAGCCATAATGTAATCACATTTTAAGGCTGCTCTAAATACGAAACCTCCTGTTTAGCCAGACTCATTTCACGTCAGGGTAATAGTATACACATCCCAGACTGTCAGTGGGTAATATCGGACCATTCTGATATACGATTTTAAAATTAAAGGCTTAAATGTCCACTTATAGCTATATTTCAATTATTTTTCAGGCTGGTAATTAAAGACATATTGTAACTCTTTTTCAGGATGCATCTAAAAACGAAACCTCCTATTTAGCCATACTCATTTCAGGTCAGGGTGATAGTATACACATCCCAGACTGTCACTGGCTAATATAGGACCATTCTGATATATGATTTTAAAATTAAAGGCTTAAATATCCAATTAAAGCTATATTTTGGCTGCTAATTAAAGCCATAATGTATCTCTTTTTCAGGCTACTCTAAAAATGAAACATCCTGTTTAGGATTTTAAAATTAAAGGCTTAAATGTCCACTTAAAGCTATATTATGGTTATATTTTGGCTGCTAATTAAAGACATATTGTAACTCTTTTTCATGCTGCTCTGAATACGAAACCTCCTGTTTAGTATTTTAAAATGAAAGGCTTAAATGTCCAATTAAAGCTATATTTTGGCTGCTACTTAAATCCATATTGTAACGCTTTTTCAGGAAGCTCTAAAAACGAAACCACCTGTTTAGCCAGACTCATTTCACATCAGGGTGATAGTATTCACATCCCAGACTGTCACTGGGTAATATCGGAGCATTCTGATATAGGATTCTAAAATGAAAGGCTTAACTATCCACTTAAAGCTATATTTCAACTATTTTTCATGCTGGCAATTAAAGCCATATCGTAACTCTTTTTCATGCTGCTTTAAATACCAAACCTCCTGTTTAGCCAGACTCATTTCACGTCAGGGTGATAGTATAGACACGCCCGACTGTCAGTAGGTAATTTCGGACCATTCTGCTATAGGATTTTAAAATTAAAGGCTTAAATGTCTAATTAAAGCTACATTTTGGCTGCTAATTAAAGCCATAATGTATCTCTTTTGCAGGCTGCTCTAAAAACGAAAGCTCCTGTTTAGCCAGACTCATTTCAAGTCACATTGATAGTATACACATCCCAGACTGTCACTAGGTAATATCGGACCATTCTGATACAGGATTTTAAAATTAAAGGCTTAAATGTCCACTTAAAGCTATATTTCAACTATTTTTCAGGCTGTTAATTAAAGCCATAATGTATCTCTTTTTCAGGATGCTCTAAAAATGAAACCTCCTGTTTAGCCAGACTCATTTCACCTCAGGGTGATAATATATACATCCCAGACTATCACTGGGTAATATCTGAACATTCTGATACAGGAATTTAAAATTAAAGGCTTAAATGTCCACTTAAAGCTATATTTTGGCTGCTAATTAAAGCCATAATGTATCTCTTTTTCAGGCTACTCTAAAAATGAAACCTCCTGTTTAGGATTTTAAAATTAAAGGCTTAAATGTACACTTAAAGCTATATTATGGTTATATTTTGGCTGCTAATTAAAGACATATTGTAACTCTTTTTCATGCTGCTCTGAATACGAAACCTCCTGTTTAGGATTTTAAAATGAAAGGCTTAAATGTCCAATTAAAGCTATATTTTGGCTGCTACTGAAATCCATATTGTAACGCTTTTTCAGGAAGCTCTAAAAACGAAAACACCTGTTTAGCCAGACTCATTTCACATCAGGGTGATAGTATACACATCCCAGACTGTCACTGGGTAATATCGGAGTATTCTGATATAGGATTCTAAAATGAAAGGCTTAACTATCCACTTAAAGCTATATTTCAACTCTTTTTCAGGCTGCTAATTAAAGCCGTGTTGTAACTCTTTTTCAGGCTGCTTTAAAAAAGAAACTTCCTGTAAAGCCAGACTCATTTCATGTCAGGGTGATAGTATAAACATCCCAGACTGTCACTGGGTAGTATCGGATCATTCTGATATAGGATTTTAAAATTAAAGGCTTAAATGTCCAATTAAAGCTATATTTCAAATATTGTTCAGGCTGGTAATTAAAGCCATAATGTATCTCTTTTTCATGCTGCTCTAAAAACGAAACCTCCTGTTTAGCCAGACTCATTTCACATCAGAGTGATAATATACACATCCCAGATTGTCAGTGGGTAATATCGGACCATTCTGATATAGGATTTTAAAATTAAAGGCTTAATTGTCCAATTAAATCTATATTTTGGCTATATTTTGGCTGCTAATTAAAGCCATATTGTAACTCTTTTTCATGCTGCTCTAAATACGAAACCGCCTGTTTAGCCATACTCATTTCATGTCAGGCTGATAGTATACACATCCTAGAATGTCAGTGGGTAATATCAGACCATTCTGATATAGCTTTTTAAAATTAAAGGCTTAAATATCCACTTAAAGCTATATTTTGGCTGCTACTTAAAGCTATATTGTAACTCTTTTTCAAGCTGCTCTAAATACGAAACCTCCTGTTTAGGATTTTAAAATTAAAGGCTTAAATGTCCAATTAAAGCTAGATTTTGGCTGCTACTTAAAGCCATATTGTTATTCTTTTTCATGCTGCTCAAAATATGAAACCTCCTGTTTAGCCATACTCATTTCATGTCAGGGTGATAGTATACACATCCCAGACTGTCAGTGGGTAATATCGGACCATTCTGATATAGGATTTTAAAATTAAATGCTTAAATGTGAAATTAAATCTATATTTTGGCTGCTAATTAAAGCCATATTGTAACTCTTTTTCATGCTGCTCTAAATAAGAAACCTCCTGTTTAGGATTTTAAAATTAAAGGCTTAAATGTCCAATTAAAGCTATATTTTGGCTATATATATTTGGTTGGAGCTGGGGTTTCTCTAGTACTCCAGGGTAGATATGGACAGGCTGGGCATCAATGGGATGTAGTAACTGTAGTATGTGAATCAGCTTTAAATTTCAACGGGGAACAATATTTGGCCATTTGGTGCCAGTGCAAAGTCATGCACTTCAGCTGTAGAACTGTCCATGATCATGATTTGGTTAGAACTGGGGTTTCTCCAGAACTCCAGGGTAGATATGGGCAGGCTGGGCATCAATGGGAAATGTAGTATCTGTAGTATGTGAATCAGCTTTAAAATTCAACGTGGAGCAGTTTTTGGCCATTTGGTGCCAGTGCAAAGTCAGGTACTTCAGTAGAACTGTGCATGATCATGATTTGGTTGGAGCTGGGGTTTCTCCAGAACTCCAGGGTAGATATGGACAGGCTGGGCATCAATGGGAAATGTAGTATCTGTAGTATGTGAATCAGCTTTAAAATTCAACGTGGAGCAATATTTGGCCGTTTGGTGCCAGTGCAATGTCAGGCACTTTAGCAGTAGAACTGTCCATGATCATGATTTGGTTGGAGCTGGGGTTTCTCCAGAACTCCAGGGTAGATATGGATAGGCTGGGCATCAATGGGATGTAGTATCTGTAGTATGTGAATCAGCTTTAAAATTCAACGGGGAGCAATATTTGGCAATTTGGTGCCAGTGCAAAGTCAGGCACTTTAGCAGTAGAACTGTCCATGATCATGATTTGGTTGGAGCTGGGGTTTCTCCAGAACTCCAGGGTAGATATGGACAGGCTGGGCATCAATGGGAAATGTAGTATTTGTAGTATGTGAATCAGCTTTAAAATTCAACGGGGAGCAATATTTGGCCGTTTGGTGCCAGTGCAAAGTCAGGCACTTTAGCAGTAGAACTGTCCATGATCATGATTTGGTTGGAGCTGGGTTTCTCCAGAACTCCAGGGTAGATATGGACAGGCTGGGCATCAATGGGAAATGTAGTATTTGTAGTATGTGAATCAGCTTTAAAATTCAACGGGGAGCAATATTTGGCAATTTGGTGCCAGTGCAAAGTCAGGCACTTTAGCTGTCAGACGGAGCAACCGGACCGGGGGCAGCGAACGGAGCCATCGGCGGTTGGGGACTCGGAGGAACCGGCAGTTCCAGGACCATCCTCTATCCTTCTCCTCCCTCTTCCCCCTCCTCCCCTCTTCCCACCATCTTTTCTCTCCCCTTTCTCCTCCTCTTCCCCTCTGCATCCCTCTAATCCTCTCACCCTCCTAGACTGCCCCTCCATAGACACCCCGGCCCACCAGGTTCCTACTGAGCCTCAGACTCAGGTTGCCTCTACTGCTACTCCGGGGATCCTGCATCAAGAGCCCATTACCCCCACACCACTCAGAATCAAGATTTCTGACACTGACGTTCCAGAGGTGAGCATTTTGGACAGGTCTGACTCGGTTGTTTGTGTTAACAGATTTCCCACACGAATCAACCTGGGTCCTCTCAAACATCAAAGGGTTCAAACCACGCTTTCCTTCACTCCATCCACACAACATACTGCAGGGTGCACACCACACAAAAATCCCAGAGTACTTGATAAGATGTCTGAATGGTCTCTTCAGGTGCACAAGAAATGGTTGTTTATCGGGGACTCTAACCTGAGCAGAATCCCACCTCAAACAGAGTCAGATATTCAGATTGAAAGTTATCCTGGGGCGACATTTAAACACTTTGAAGCCCTTTTGGCTCGCACTACAGTGTCCCAGAGTGTTGAGAAAGTGATCTTGTCTTTTGGCATAAATAGCAAGTTCCAGAGGGAAAGCACCACTGCCTCTGAGATTGAAAAGGCTATTAAAATGGCAGAAATCGCCTTTCCAGAAGCCAGGATTTTTGTCCCAATAATCAACTACAACCGTGACTTGTCATCCACAGAGCGGAATAACTTGGAAGCCCTTAACTCAGATCTTATGCTACATAGACCACATACCGATGCTTTCGAGGAACCTGTTCGAAACAGAGGGCGATCTTGTCCACTGGACCGAACGGGCGGCCCAGCATATGTTCGACCATTGGGTCGCTCATTTAAACGGATCCTCCCCGTAAGAAAGACCCCAGGGGTCACAGGGTTGAGAACTGTGGTCAATCTATCTAAATCACTCACACTAACGGCAGCAAAAACTAGTTTGCTGAATAAGGGTCTGACATTTATTCCGTCCTGCCTGAAACAGAGCAATAAAGAAATTAGGGACACATTGAGATCAGACATTCAAAATTACCACAGAAACTTGAGACTTGCAGTGTTTTATAAAGATAGGCCTGAAACCACTCAGTTACCCTTTATGCCCAAGTCCACCTGGTGCCCAGCTTTGGCCCAGTTACCACCTGAAGTTTCAGATCTTATTAAATTAGACTTAGACACTTTTCAGGAACAATATAGAGTAGGTTTCACAAAAACAAATCTGTCCAAATTTGAACTGACAGCGCTTGAGCAACTCAGCAGTAATAAGAATATTGTAATAAAACCTGCAGATAAAGGTAGTGCTGTCGTGATTATGGACAGACAAGACTACCTCTATGAGGGTCACAAACAGTTGTCTGACACCAATTAATATACAAAGCTGGACCGTCCTATTTACAAAGATACTGTCCCTTTGATTGAGAAGGTCATTACTTATCTACATAACAAAAAATGTATCAATAATAAACAGAAACCATTTCTCCTGAGTAACAAAGAACCTAGAGCCCGTAGATTCTATCTGCTCCCCAAAATACACAAATCTAAGACCAAGTGGTCTATTCCTTTTAAAATACCCATACCTCCTGGAAGACCGAACCGTAACAGCCCAACCTACAACATAGCTCAGTTTGTGGATTTTTATCTCACTCCCCTCTCCACTCTACACGAGAGTTATGTCCAGGATACATATCATTTTGTAGAGAAGGTTAAAAGTCTGAATATTCCTACCACGGCCTTGCTATTCTCTATGGCTGTTTCCTCCTTGTATACTAACATTAGCACGCCAGATGGGCTGCTTGCTATTAGAAATATCCTCCAGAAATATCCGAATAGTAAGAGGCCTGATAGGGAGATCCTTCAACTTTTAGAAATCAATCTCACAAGAAACGACTTTGAGTTTGACGATCAGTTCTACTTGCAGGTTAGGGGGACGGCTATGGGCTGCCGATTCGCCCCCAGCTACGCGACTATTTTCATGTGTCAGTGGGAAACCGAGGCTCTAGCTTCTTGCCCCAAACGACCCCTACATTATTTTAGATATTTAGATGATATCTGGGGCGTCTGGGAGCATACAAAGGAGGAATTTTATCACTTTCTTGACAAACTCAATCAACACAGTGACTCTATCAAATTGACAGCAACATTGAGTTGACACAACAACGTTCAAAGGCCCAAACTTTGAGCAAACACATAAACTTGACATCAAGGTATTTTTTAAAGAGACAGACAGCCATTCCTTACTGTACAGAACAAGTTATCACCCCAGACACACATTCGCAGGACTAGTCAAGTCTCAACTGTTGCGTTTCAAAAGGATTTGCACAAAACAGGATGATTTTAAAATGGCTGTTAAGACTCTCTTTTCCTCTCTTTTAAACAGAGGGTATACATTTACTATGTTGCGAAAAGTACTCAAAACATTTGAAGTGACTAAACCAATCTGTTTAGACTCCATTCTTCCCATCATAGTAAAATATTCAGAACAAAATGTTGAGTTTGTCAGGAAAATGAAACACAATTTTAATCACTCAGGAGGCGCGACTTTTCTTACAGAATATAAACTCATCGCAGCCTACAGGAGGAACAAGAACCTTCGAGATCTTCTAGTTAGATCAAAATTGAGACCCCTGAACCCATCTAAAACCAGAAAAATTTACAGTTTTTTTAGAATTCATAGGACGGTCCAAAATCAAACCACCAAGGAAGTATTTGCAACACAGAGAGGCTTGGATGTTCACACGAAAAACTGTATTTATCTGATAAGATGCCGAGAATGTTCACTACAATATGTCGGCGAGACTGGAAAGTCTCTTCTTACGAGATTCACTCAACACAGATACAACATTATTCACCAGAAAAATGTAAACAATCCGCTGGTGAAACATTTTGTACAACATAAGTGGGATAATTTGAGAGCTAAAATCCTAGAAGCTAATCAGACCTGGTCAGTTAAAATTAGACGGAGATGCGAACGTACATGGATTCAAAAATTGGGCACGCATGTCCCGAGAGGCTTGAATGAAAAATAGGGTAACCCAGCCCCTCTCCCTTTACATTCTCTTCTTCTCATTTTTTCTCTTTTTTCTTCTTTTCTTCTTCTCTTCCTTATTTCTTTCTTTTCTCTCCCATCCCACCTCCTCCCATTTTCCCTCTTCTCCCTAACCCTGGCCCTCACCCTAGCCCTAACCTTAACCCTCCCCTACCCCACCAACACCCCCCTCCCCCCTTTCTTCCCCTCCTCTCTCCTTAATCCTATCCTCTTCCTCCTCTACTTTCCCCTAAACCTAACCTCTAACTCTCCATTTTCCTAACCTTAACCTGTCTCTCTCTCTCTCTCTTTTCCTCTTTCTTCTTCTCTTCCTTATTTCCTTCTTTTCTCTCCCACCCCTTTCCCCCCTCTCTCCCCCTCCTCTCTACTTAGTTCTATCCTCTTCCTTTTCTACTTTTCCTTAAACCTAACCTCTAACTTTCCATTTTCCTAACCTTAACCTGTCTCTCTCTCTCGCTCTCTCGCTTTCTCTCTCTCTCTCTCTCTCTCTCTCTCTCTCTCTCTCTCTCTCTCTCTCTCTCTTTTTCTTTTCTCTCTCCTCTCTCTGACCTCTAACCTCTCCCTGAATTCCTTGCCCTAATCTTAACCCGATCCCACCTGGGCCCTGACCTCTGACTTCTAGCTTCAATTCCCATACAGATTATCTTAACAATAAACACTTTGAGACCAGTGGGTGGGGGGACTTCAAGGAGGGGCTGAGGGCGTTGGGGATGCTTCCATTTAGTGGTTTGTGCATCAAAACCTCACAGCCTCTGGCTGTGAGGTTTTCTTTAATTTATCCAAAAACTTGGGTCGAGAAAACCCAAGACTATACCGCGAACCCAGAGGGAGTACTAAAGGTAAATGAAAATTGAGCGTAAGTACGTAGGAGGGCGGAGCCAGGCTAGCTAAATATATCTTTTCCTGCCACAATATGAGGCACAATAAGTAGAGAATTATTAGGGCTAGAGCGCAGAGAACGGCGAAGGCCCTATTGAAACTGAAGGAATTATTATTAGGGCCCGAGCGCCGACAGCGACGAAGGCCCTATTGAAACTGAAGGAATTATTAGGGCCCGAGCGCCGACAGCGGCGAAGGCCCTATTGAAACTGAAGAAATTATTGCGGCAAATTAATTGCTTTTTTGAGGGGCGGCCATTTTGTGCGTTTTCCTGTTTCGCCATCGAAACAGGAACTGGGTGTAACTTGAGTGTACATTGTCCAATTGGCTCGAAACTTTTCAGGATTCATAAGTGTCCAACCCTGAGGACATATAAAGGCTGATATTGACTCAAAGTCATAGCGCCCCCTAGTGGCAACAGGAAGTAGGCCTAAAAAGAAAGGGGCTTTAACAAACTCCTACTAGAGATTTCTTCAGATCGACTTCAAATTCGGTCTGTGTCATCTAAAGACCTTAACGATGAAAAGTTATTAAAAGCTAAACTTTTCGTCCAATGGTGTGGGTGTGGCGTGGCGGCCATTTGGAGCATTTATCGATGAACGAAGGATTTTTAGGCCAAAATTGACTTTTGGTCATAGCGCCCCCCCCCGCTGGCAACAGGAAATCTGCCTTATATGACAAACATCGTCCGATTTACATGAAACTTTTAATGTGTGGTCTACATGTGATACTGAGCCGCAAATTATACTTTAACCACGGCCACTTACTTAGGTCACGCTCCTTTCATACCATTTGAACTGTATGACGTAGAGTCTTGTGTGAGGTATCATTGAACTCAGCAGGGAGTTCCCTTTTCATTGGTGACGATTTCCAGTATCTGAGTGCCATGCAAATGCACGGTCGCAAGGAGCGGCGTCCACCAGTAACCGCGACGCGTGCACAAGCGCGAGTGCCCATCCAACGCTGCTTGCAGCTTTAATATTATTATTATTATTATAATACTTATTGTTTCCACATGTTACCTATTGAGGGACATGTACAGTATTTGTATATTATCTTTAATAATATCATACACGCACTCACGCACACACACACATTCTATGATGAATCATGCACAACTTTAAGGAGCTGATGGAATCACATTTTACTGGAATTGTACCTCATGATTTCATGTGACGAATAAAAAAAAAATTGATTGATTGGTTGGTTGGTTTATTGATTGATTGACATTGTTTAGAAGCTAAGTGATTTAATAGTGCTTTATCCTGACGGTGCCGGTTGGGGTGTGTTCATCATATCCCCAACCGACACCGTCAGACACCGCCTACCAAGAGCCTGGGTCTGTCTGAGGTTTCTAAATGCTTGCTCTTGGGGGAATTACTGGAATTTTTGGGTCTTTGTAAATTATAGAGTGAGGTATAGACCTACTCTGTCTATAAATTCTCAAAATAACTCTTAAAAAAATTAATTGAATTGAAATACTTCTCCTGTAGTTCTCCTGTTGTTCTCCTGTAGTTCTCCTGTATTATTCCTGTAGTACTCATGCACTTCTCCTGTAGTTCTCCTGTACTTCTCCTTTAGTTCTCCTGTACTTCTCCTTTAGTTCTCCTGTACTTCTCCTGTAGTACTCCTGTACTTCTCCTATACTTCTCCCGTAGTACTCCTGTACTTCTCCTGTAGTTCTCCTATACTTCTCCTGTAGTTCTCCTGTACTTCTCTTGTAGTTCTCCTGTAGTTCTCCTATACTTCTCCTGTTGTTCTCCTGTAGTTCTCCTATACTTCTCCTGTTGTTCTCCTGTAGTACTCCTGTACTTCTCCTGTAGTTCTCCTATACTTCTCCTGTAGTTCTCATGTACTGCTCTTGTAGTTCTCCTGTAGTTCTCCTATACTTCTCCTGTAGTACTCCTGTACTTCTCCTGTAGTACTCCCGTAGTACTCCTGTACTTCTCCCGTAGTTCTCCTCTACTTCTCCTTTAGTTCTCCTGTAGTACTCCTGTACTTCTCTTGTAGTTCTCCTGTAGTTCTCCTATACTTCTCCTGTAGTTCTCCTGTACTTCTCCTGTACTTCTCCTGTAGTTCTCTTATACTTCTCCTGTAGTTCTCCTGTACTTCTCCTGTATTTCTCCTGTACTTCTCCTGTACTTCTCCTGTACTTCTCCTATAAGAATGTTCCAAAGGAAGATGGGGGTGAAATGGGAGCACCAGTAAATGACCGTGTAATGGCAAAATGACATTTAAGCCTGTATTGTTTATTTGTGCCTTGCGTTCTTCATTCAGCACACTGCATTCTCATACACCAATCTAGACGACAGTTCATTTGCATTCCTGCATGTGGATTGGGAGGTGTTTAGACTTCAGAGACTGAGAGTCTCCGAAGAAGGTGTCTGTGCTTTGTGTGAACTGATAAGCCACAAGGCCACAAACTCTAGTATCCTCCTTCCCCCGTATCACGTCTCCCCCTTTACATCTTTTAGATGTACAGGGAGCGTGACCTCAGCAGGGGCAGGAAGGAACAGAGAATTAGATTAAGTGAATTTATCAAACATGCCTGTGTTTCTTTTCTTAATTCAGTACCAGACCTATATCTTATCTGTCTCTCAGGAAGAAGAGTCTGGAAGGTTGATGTTTTAATTGTTTGTCAAATGTCACTCCCCTTTTCCCAATGGGCATTTAAGCTCACCTTTTTCCTGTGCTCATTTGACGAATCTTTTACACACTGAGCTACGTGCTTCTTGTGAAACTGTATTCCTCCTATTTGCAAATATATCTTTAATAAAATACAAAAACCCAACTTGGTTTTAGTCTCAGTTCTGACTTATTTGTTTCAGTTTACTAAACTTTGAAATCGTACGTGTCTCCCTGCTGCAAAGGAAACTTCCACGACAACCGTATGTGATTTTTTTTTTTACACACACATATGAGCTGTAGCAGACAGATTCCAAGTTTATATAGTAAGATAATTTGAAACAGGGTAAATTTATAATCTGTAAAATCTGTGGCAAATCTGTGTGTGTGTGTGTGTGTGTGTGTGTGTGTGTGTGTGTGTGTGTGGTCCAGGAGACATCACTGTTGCTGGAACTACTCGAGAATTTGAATACTTTGCCAGGGTCTGTCTATCTGTCCGTCTTTTTGTCTGTGGACAGATTTTTTCACGGCAATAGTGCCACAGCAGTGCAAGATGCAGTCAAGAAACTTTACAGGTCCTCCAAATTGAAGGATGGGTGTGGTCTGAGCAATGGTGTCGGTGGTAGGGAAGTAGGGAAGGGGCCTTTCCCCCGACTCATTTGTTCACTGTTTATTGTTAATTTGTCACCCATTTGTAGATTTGGCAATGCAGGACAATTAGTCACATTATGTTAGTTGTATCAGAAAAATCTGTCTTAAGTGATTAAGTCCAATTGTTCGTTTTCCTATCTATCTACCAATAGGTTTAGAGTATCTGACCAGTATACATTTTATTTGAAGAAATGTATTTCTAGAATGCTATAAAATCCACTGATCTTAATACTAGTGCAGTGATGTGCAGCCTTCAGTCTTGACAAAAACACTGTCTACAAGTGAAAAATATAAAACAAGTAAAAACTGCATTGATAATCATCATACTCCAATGGCAGTTTGTTTGAAGGTTAAGTAAATGTAAGTCTGATTAAGGCTGAATATGTGATCAAATGACTTGTAAAGATGGATGTTTTAATGGATACAAATGGGAAACTTACTTGATGAGTGTAACAGCTGTCAGGGCATAAAGCTTAGAATCCTTAGACATCTGACTGTGTCATCCCTCTTCTCTCTCTGGACTGGGAGCATCTGCATAATGCATCCTGTGGTATTTGCCATGGCTGGCTGTGGTTGTGGATGAAGGGAGCGGATGCCTGCCAGTCATCCAGTGCACAGCATGACATTTGTTCCTCTTCAGTTGTCATGGGGACTCACTGATGTTCTCAGCTTGCTGTTATCGAGGGCTTGTTTGGAGGGGCGTGACACTGCAAATCCAACCCTTGAAACCTCTCTCCATGAGTGACCGTTCCATTCCTGTGAATTTACCACTTTCACGCCTCTTATTGTTTCATTTATCCTACACCTGGGCCACTGCAAGGACAGAGCTGCTGGAGGGAACATTAGGAGAAGACACATTTTATCCACATCAGTATAACAGTACACACACACACACACACACACACACACACACACAGACACACACAGAGCAGGTCACCAAAGTGATCTTTTACAGGCCTGTGAAACAGAACTGTACAGTTTGACACTATTAGATTTAAAAGCCTAACCAGGGACAGCGGTAGCTTTATTTTACATAACATCTGTTGCATTGCGTATCCTTATATTAATGTTTATCTGTATGGTACCTGTTGAATAGATACATATTAAAGGAAATGGCAGATCACCTAATTCAAATGTTGTCGATAAAAACAACAGAAATAAACTTATTTCATGCATTAAAAAAAACAAGAGGGTTTAAATCGAAAGTATATATTCGTGATAATAAAAAGAAATTGCAATTTCAACTAGTAGGCTGGGGCCTTTACATAGACACACATTTTAAAGAGTGGATTTAAATTAAGACTTTGCCAACCTGAGATTGTCATGAAGAGAGCTCCACAGCTGGGTGCAGACACTGGAGACCATGCCAGCTTTTGATGGCTGTGCTTTTTGAGGTTTCATATGAGATGACAGATCACATGGCATTCCTTGGCACAGATGATGTGCTGTGGTGTTTTAACAACCTGCTGCAAGGCGTTTCAATCAGCAGTGGAAGAGTTCCATACCATAATATAATGCACATTTTAGGATGCTCTCTTCAGCCTCCTCAAGAAGTTATAGTGTATGTAGGGTTGGGTACCAAAACCCGGTTCCACTATGGAACCGGTTCCTATGCAACCGGTAGGAATCGGACCAGATTAGACCGCAAATTTTGGTTCCTCATTTCGGTTCCACTTAATGTGTCGACTGAAATATTTTCCCTCTGTCGCTCCGAAACGGACGTAAAAATATCACACTTTCTCTGTAGTCTACCGTTAGCTAGCTAGCTTTTAGTGCATTTAAAATGCTTAAAGTGAAGCGGTCGAAAGTGTGGCTGTATTTCACAGCCAAGGATTCCGACAACAAATGTTTCAAAACGATTACGTGCAAAGGGGGAAGCACGTAGAATTTATTGAAACATGTGGTGACACACTATAAAAGAGCCTTTCTTTGATGTAGTTTTTCAAGAATCGGTTTACGAATCAGAATCGTTTTTAAAGTACCGGTTCGACATTGGAATCGTTACAAATCCAAACGATACCCAACCCTAAGTGTATGTTATAACATATGCTTTATGTATATGTAATGTAATGTCAGTCATTTTAGTTGTATATGTATTTATGTATTGTGTCTAAGAATTGAAAAACTCCAGTCCAGGTTTATAAGCACAGTGAATTACAGCATTATAGACATATTTAAGCAAGGCTGTGGGCAACAGGTTGTTTTGTAAAAGAAAGAAAAAGAACCCTCTACATTTTTTTTCTGAACAGTGTTCAATGAATAAATACTTAATCAGAGGAAAGAAATAATTTCCTATAATTTCCTATATGTGGGCATCATAAAGGAATTATGCTTAAGGTACCAAAATGGCTAGCAGCGGCACTGCACACAGTTTTATAAATGAGACTCCTGGTCTGTAGTAGTGATGGTCAAATGAAGCTTCGCGAACCACTGTCTTTATTTTCTGAGCTCACTAGATGGCGCTCTCTGTTCAAAGAAAAATGTTAAAGGAATGGCAATTCAGTGTGTTTTCAACCCTTTGTTGAACAGAGAGCGCCATCTAGTGAGCTCAGAAAATAAAGACAGTGGTTCGTTCATTTGACCATCACTAGTAATTGGTATTAAATGTCCTAAACGTTGACTTGAGTCAAACAAACTTACGGTTTAATTACGAAATAGGACTGAGGAGCTTTGTATAAAGAAGCTCAAAGTAACTTTGTTTCAATGTGGTTGCTTTAGACTGCAGTGACTCCTATATTGAAGCACGTAAGAAGAAAGTATATTAAAAGATATGTCCCTTTATAGTTATGGTGACAGTATCAGGCATACTATGTAGGATATCATTCATTGAAGTTTTAAATAAGTTAAAGGATAGATTAACCCAAATTAACCTTGAAGTGAAAATCATATAAAAAAAGGTTTGACATGTTTGTTAATTAAAGGCTTAATTAAATGTTTAATACATGAAACGGAGAACACAGGAGTTGACCTAAAACTTCGTATTTAATGTGTATTTCGGTAGGTTTATAAATGCATAAGACCATTATTTTTTCTTTCTTATCCATTCTGGAGCTTGCTCCCACGCCATTATAACTATTATTGCACATTTGCATAATAAATACAGGTGGATAATATGAGCATTAAGAATAATCATTATATCACATTTGATTGTATCATGTATCAATTCATCATGTTGTTAATCAATTTATCATCCATTTTCCATGTTCCTGTGCAGTGATGAAAGCATGTACTCTCCCTCTGTGCAGTAATGCTGCCATCTGCTGCTCACTCTGGAGCTCTCTGAACTCATCACTGAGCAGCTTTATACATACTAGCCCTGGATACATTTAACTCTCAGCACAGTGCAGTCACCATGGACTCACTAGCACCAATCCCACTAATGCTGATCAGCTGATATGGGGTTAAAAAAAACACCTGGATGGTACTTATGATGCAATTTGAAGATGGTTCATATTAATGCTACATTTCATGGAAAACCACATTTCAGCAAAGAGGGTTATATCAAGATATTACATACACATTTCGGACTGGAACAAGACAACAAAAATCTATGTTTCACTCAGCAAGAAAGTCTGCTAATAAAGACTGACAAGGCACAATTACTTCCATCAAGGAGACACATGGGTCATGACAGGCCATACCTCATCAAGACATGGAACAGGTTTGTTCTCTGCCCCTTCGTTGTCTGAGTGTAAGCATCACCACCTAACTGGGAACACATTCCAATCTGAAAATGGGGGTGGGGGGAAGATTTGAAAACAGACTTCATATTATAACCCTTGTCTCCCCTGTGATTATTAATTTTCACCTTATTTTTTTGAACAAAGTATCTGTTAAGTGATCAAGGGAAATTTCCCCCTAAAATTATTTTAGAATTTTTATAAAAACTTTTTCTAAAGTGAGATCAAATGTATAAGGCAGTATATAATGAGACAGTCATCAGCACATACATTATATATATATACAGTGCCTTGCGAAAGTATTCGGCCCCCTTGAACCTTTCGACCTTTTGCCACATTTCAGGCTTCAAACATAAAGATATAAAACTGTAATTTTTTGTGAAGAATCAACAACAAGTGGGACACAATCATGAAGTGGAACTAAATTTATTGGATATTTCAAACTTTTTTAACAGATAAAAAACTAAAAAATTGGGCGTGCAAAATTATTCAGCCCCTTTCAGTGCAGCAAACTCTCTCCAGAAGTTCAGTGAGGATCTCTGAATGATCCAATGTTGACCTAATTGACTAATGATGAAAAATAGAATCCACCTGTGTGTAATCAAGTCTCCGTATAAATGCACCTGCTCTGTGATAGTCTCAGAGGTCCGTTTAAAGAGCAGAGAGCATCATGAAGAACAAGGAACACACCAGGCAGGTCCCAGATACTGTTGTGGAGAAGTTTAAAGCCGGATTTGGATACAAAAAGATTTCCCAAGCTTTAAACATCCCAAGGAGCACTGTGCAAGCGATAATATTGAAATGGAAGGAGTATCAGACCACTGCAAATCTACGAAGACCCGGCCGTCCCTCTAAACTTTCAGCTCATACAAGGAGAAGACTGATCAGAGATGCAGCCAAGAGGCCCATGATCACTCTGTATGAACTGCAGAGATCTACAGCTGAGGTGGGAGACTCTGTCCATAGGACAACAATCAGTCGTATACTGCACAAATCTGGCCTTGAATGGCAAGAAGAAAGCCATTTCTTAAAGATATCCATAAAAAGTGTTGTTTAAAGTTTGCCACAAGCCACCTGGGAGACACACCAAACATGTGGAAGAAGGTGCTCTGGTCAGATGAAACCAAAATCTAACTTTTTGGCAACAATGCAAAATGTTATGTTTGGCATAAAAGCAACACAGCTCATCACCCTGAACACACCATCCCCACTGTCAAACATGGTGGTGGCAGCATCATGGTTTGGGCCTGCTTTTCTTCAGCAGGGACAGGGAAGATGGTTAAAATTGATGGGAAGATGGATGGAGCCAAATACAGGACCATTCTGGAAGAAAACCTGATGGAGTCTGCAAAAGACCTGAGACTGGGACGGAGATTTGTCTTCCATCAAGACAATGATCCAAAACATAAAGCAAAATCTACAATGGAATGGTTCACAAATAAACATATCCAGGTGTTAGAATGGCCAAGTCAAAGTCCAGACCTGAATCCAATCGAGAATCTGTGGAAAGAACTGAAAACTGCTGTTCACAAACGCTCTCCA
Organism: Zingel zingel; assembly: GCA_023566125.1. NCBI lineage: Eukaryota > Metazoa > Chordata > Actinopteri > Perciformes > Percidae > Zingel > Zingel zingel. The sequence continues at coordinate 3,545,601 of CM042316.1, read as the reverse complement.
TCCAACCTCACTGAGCTCCAGCTGTTTTTCAAGGAGGAATGGGCAAAAATTTCAGTCTCTCGATGTGCAAAACTGATAGAGACATACCCCAAGCGACTTACAGCTGTAACATGTCAAGGCCCGTCTTAAATTTGCCAATGACCATTTGGATGATCCAGAGGAGTCATGGGAGAAAGTCATGTGGTCAGATGAGACCAAAATAGAACTTTTTGGTCATAATTCCACTAACCGTGTTTGGAGGAAGAAGAATGATGAGTACCATCCCAAGAACACCATCCCTACTGTGAAGCATGGGGGTGGTAGCATCATGCTTTGGGGGTGTTTTTCTGCACATGGGACAGGGCGACTGCACTGTATTAAGGAGAGGATGACCGGGGCCATGTATTGCGAGATTTTGGGGAACAACCTCCTTCCCTCAGTTAGAGCATTGAAGATGGGTCGAGGCTGGGTCTTCCAACATGACAATGACCCGAAGCACACAGCCAGGATAACCAAGGAGTGGCTCTGTAAGAAGCATATCAAGGTTCTGGCGTGGCCTAGCCAGTCTCCAGACCTAAACCCAATGGAGAATCTTTGGAGGGAGCTCAAACTCCGTGTTTCTTAGCGACAGCCCAGAAACCTGACTGATCTAGAGAAGATCTGTGTGGAGGAGTGGGCCAAACTCCCTCCTGCAGTGTGTGCAAACCTGGTGAAAAACTACAGGAAACGTTTGACCTCTGTAATTGCAAACAAAGGCTACTGTACCAAATATTAACATTGATTTTCTCAGGTGTTCAAATACTTATTTGCAGCTGTATCATACAATTAAATAGTTAAAAAATCATACATTGTGATTTCTGGATTTTTGTTTTTAGATTATGTCTCTCACAGTGGACATGCACCTACGATGACAATTTCAGACCCCTCCATGATTTCCAAGTGGGAGAACCTGCAAAATAGCAGGGTGTTCAAATACTTATTTTCCTCACTGTATATATATATACACACACACATATTCCACCTTTACAACACACCTTAAAACATGGCTTTTGATAACTATAACTGCACACATTAATCTGTCAGATGTGATCTGTGTTTACATGCACACCAATATTCCACTATTATTCCGAATATGACAATATTCCGAATTTTAAACAGGTCATGTAAACAGCATATTCCAGTTGGATATTCCGAATAAGGGCTTTTTCCGAATATAGCATTTTCCGATTAAGATGTGGGATATTCTGGTATTCCTCAGGTTTTAGAAGCATTTTTTGGACATGTATACAGTGCATTCGGAATATGCGTCTCAATCAGGGTTCTCCAGGCTTATGTCAGCTCTGTGCGTTACTATGGTTTCTGTACATAAACCAACCAGCCAACAGTTTGCAAGGCTGGAGACCCGATAAGAAGGGGAAACACAGCTACTTTTAAACATTATCAAAGACTTGAATATCAACAGGTAATTGAATATGTGTAAACATCGCTACGGCAATCTTTTCAAGAAGCTGGTTGAAGGAATGAAAGAGGGACGCTGTGTTCGCACGGCCCAGCAAGTCTGCCTCCACTGGAAAAAATCTTGTTTCCCAGGGCTACATGTAAACGGGAATATTAGTGGAATATTCACTTTCATTAGCCATGTAAACAACTTAGTCGGAATATCGTCTTTGTTGGAATAAGGGCAAAAAATGGAATATTATTCGCATGGGATTAAAAAAAAATCAAAACTGCAATCATCATCCTAGGTACTGCCCTTCTTTGTATTGTACTTGTTAGGGGTCCAAGCCCGAAGGGGCATGGGAACCATGTATGCAAGGCAACGCGGTACACATCTCCAGCGGAGCTGTGGAACCATATTGTTTTTCTAAAGATTATTAGGGGTCCAAGCCAGAGGGAGGGGGGTGCCATTTTCAGGACTGTTCCAAAACTCTGCAAGGACCTTAGGCAAAAAAACTTCCACCACTAGTGGCGCTATAGCAGAGATACACGTTTGCCCCTATAACTCCCAAACCGTACATCACACTTTAAAAATACACATATCCACGCGTTCCCTGGATCCAGCTGAATCTCCTGATGTAGGCCACGCCCATTTCCGCCTAGACTTTTGTGTGAAAAATCGCAATTTCTCTAAAACCTACTTTTTTGATCTCCTCCTAGACCGTGCGACCGATTGGCACGAAATTTGGCAGGAGAATATCGCGCAATGCGCAAAACCAACTTTCTCAAACTCGTCCTAGGCCGTGCGACGAATCAGCATGAAAACTGGTATGTAGCTTCTCCAGATGGACCTGACCAAAAGTTACTCAAGGAATTTTGCTACGTTAAAGTATACGCATTTGACGACCAAACACATTTTCCAGGGCTAGCTACCACACACATCATATCTCGGCCAAATTAAATGTTATCAGCAAAGAACTTGAGATCTTTGTTCAAGATCCCACTACGATGCTCTGTTCCAAATTTGGTGAAGATCAGCCTTTAGGGGGCGCTATAAGCAACGTTTATTTGTTTTGGCCAATAACTCAATGCATTTTAATGGGAAATTTGCAATAGCAATATCTCTGCCACAGTAAATCCAATCAACACGAAACTTGTGATGCTCGTTTGGCATGCCGCTCTGAGGCCATTAGGGGGCGCTATAATCAACGTAGACAAGTTTTGGCCCTTTTACTCAATGTTAATGGCATATTTGCAATGGGAATGTACCACAAACCTTGCAGCCCACACTTCTCAATATTTACTGATGTTTGCCTCCTACGTTACATTTTGGTTTTTACTTTTGCGTGCTGCTCTGGCTTATTACAATAAACAAACTTCTTAAGCCACCTGACAACGTTTCTACAATCTTCACAGTGGACAAATGCAACTCTTTTCTCTCACTTTTTAAATCCAAAATCAACACCATTCATAGGCGCCGATACCGTTGGTGCTCCAGAGCTCGAGCACCCACGGAAAATACTGAGCACCCACGTGTGCCAGACTGCCCGTAGGCTACATTCATTTAAAATTAAACATTGCAGTTGGTGTGTCTGTCATAGTGTGATTGGTTATGTCAGTGGCATTGATTCTTAATTTCCCATGAAGCTGATCGCGGTTACGTGTCAGTTGAACTTTTCATCTCCAATCCTATCTGTATTTGTGAGAAGCGGCGCTGTCCTGAGTTAAAAGCCTACTTTACGGCTTTATTATCGAGTTAATAGGTGTGTGTGTTCGCGTCGGCCGCTGTCCATTTCCTAAGGTTCTTAAATGCAAACAATTTTTGACTACTTTTTTTTTTTTTTTTAAAGGGCGTGCGCCTGTGAGCACCCACGGAGGAAAACATAAATCGGCGCCTATGACACCATTTACAACAACCTCACCACCTCCCCTGCTCCTTCATTCACTACACCTGCCTCCCCACCCCCACCCTCTCGTTTCTCTCTGCTATCCCCTGTAGTCAGGGGGGTTAACCCTTGTGTTGTCCTTCGGGTCCCCGGGACCCATTCAGTTTATTTGACCTTTTTGCATTGGCCTGGCGTTGAGCTTTGGGTCCCCAGGTGACCGTGTACTATGTGATGTCATTTCACGTGAACTGGCACGGGGGGTCCCAGAGACCCATGCTGCGATCAAATGCGTTTGGACAGGCTAATACAAAATGTAAACTAACCAAGTCCCCATGACACGAAGGACAATACAAGGGTTAAGACGTTTGTTTATTGTAGAGCATTGTTAAAGGTAGTCTGTATATGCATGGAGATGAACTGTTAACCACTACTAACACTACTGGCAATGTACCACAGATGTCGCGACTCACACCTCTCGATATTTACCGACGTTTACCTCCCCACCGCCAGGCTTTGGGTTCCACTTTCGCACGCTCCTCGGGGCATCGGGGGCGACTGGCATCGGTGGCTTGGACCCCGTCATAACTGCTTGCAGTTCTAGTTTATTTTGTCCCTCTCTCTTTTCTCTTCTTTTTTATTAATGTAATATGATGATGTGTTGACCTGCCAAGGGACTACAGATGAAAATTTGATTTTTTTGCACTGGCACGTTTACATTTTGAGTGTAAACAAAAAATGTCAATTGATGTGCATTGTCCCTTTTAATTGAACAAATAAATAAATAAATGTAAACATAGTCATTGTTGCTGCCGCTCCATCTCTGCTGCCTGCCTCCATGTTATGTCTTGCATATGCTTTCAATGTGGCCTCTGTGACTATTCTCCTTTGTATTGTTTTTACTGCATGGACTGCTTTAATGCCTTTGCCATCATCTGTGCTTGCTTGTTTGTGCATGCTTGTTTGTGTGCCACTTGTTTGTATGTCTTAATCCTTTTTGCTTAGGCCTGCTGTCATTATAGATGTAATGTAATTTATTTTAATTTGTTAACCATTGTATTTTAGGATACCTATTGCCAGCTGGCCGGGGACTACAGATGGAAATTAGCCATAGAGGCTAGAGCTGCTCCTTTTACTGTGCAGTGAATTAAGGGGGACTGTCCACGACATAATAAACTAATAAACTAAGCTAAAGACTGAGCATGTTCCAGCCAGGTAGTGTGACTGACGTTCTTTAGTCTACACACTTGTTTCTCTCTGCTGGAAAAGTAAAACACTTAATAATCCCACAACATTAACATGTTATAAGATTCACTTTAATTGCATTTTTATACAGTTACTTACATACACATAAATAAATAATGTATGTACTTGGACTATTTGCTCTTTTGATCCTTTAATGACATCCCGCTGGTGGTGCAATGCTGTGGAAAATGACATCTAAAGTGACATCAGTTTACAAAACATGAAGTTGGAATGCAAAGAGGCCATGTCATGACTTGGTGATAGAAATTAAGCTGTTTCTAAAAATGACCGGCCCTTCCAGAGGAGCAGCAAAAACACAACTACAGCTCATTCAATGGGCCCTACGGTGTGTGTGTGCTGTGTGTTGTCTCCTCGCTGTCAGCACTGACTGACTGCTGCTCCGCCAACATTTCTGTCAGCTTCAGCTCCAGCACCGGATCCCTGGACTCCGCTGACACCTGCAGGATAAAGGCAGTACTGTGATCATCTGCTGCAACATTATACGGGGCGGACGGTTTCTCCTGATTTTAAAATCGTTACTTTCAGGGAATATATAACTTTTCTAGGGCTGCAACTAAGGATTATTTTCATTGTCGATTAATCAATGTGTCGTTTATTTTCTCGATTAATGGATTATATGTTTGGTCTATACAATGTGGATCAGTGTTACCAAAAAGCCCAAGATGACGTCCTTAAATGTCTTGTTTTGTCCACAACTCAAAGATATTCAGTTTACTGTCACAGAAGATTGAAGAAACTAGAAAATATTCACATTAAAACAACTTATTGATTAGTCTTTGCAGTTCTAGACTTTTACCAAGATTCACAAGACTGCATATATATATATATATATATATATATATATATATATATATATATATATATATGTGTGTGTGTGTGTGTGTGTGTGTATGTATGTAAGTATAGTGGGATTGTCTGGAATCTGGCAATATAATAACCATTATGGTGGGATACACTGGCTAAGCAATTTACAAAAAATATCTGTGCTGACATAAATAGTACATGAGAATACATTATAAAGTTGGAGACCATGTAGAAATGTTGTTGCAATTTCAATACCGGATTACTCAGGAACCGCTTGTTGTACTGATGCATGTGTTGAGTGAAGAGTTTGTGAGATATTTCACAGAGTAAAGGGTGTGCAGAGATTTATGCAGAATGCAAATATGATAACATTTCATGTAAGTTCAATGTTAATTTTCTTGCAATTTGTCACAGCAGTGGGGTTAACACTTTTGCATGCGCCATATCCATGTCACATTCTCATTAGGGGCTGAGCCCCCCTAAAGGTCTGATCCTAGAATCGCCCCTGCTGCTACTTCATAAGTACTCCACTACACCTCAGAGGGAAATGTTGTAATGTTTACTGCACTATATTTATCTGACAGCTTTTGCTTTATTGCTTCACGCTGGGCTTGTTTCTGCAACAGCTCATTGAGTATCGGATACAATTAAAACTATTGAGGAAATATTTTCCTTTGACATTGGTCCAGTATTAAACGAGATCGCTGCAGTCGGCAACGGTGAAACAAGCTACAATGTAAGTTACAAGGACGTCAATTGTACAGCTTGTTTTTACGTTCATAAAAGTGCCTGTTTTGCCACTGACAGGCTCAGATTAATATTCTAATTGTCTGACAACATTATGGAAAGTATTTCTAAGGAGGTCAACCTTTCTGTTAGAGTAAGATCCTTTTTTTAAAACATAAAAAGTACGCGAAATTGCGTTCCCTAAACCCACCAGACTCCATGTAAATAAACAGTAATTTTAGCATCATAAAATGGGCATTCTGGAACATCTCTGAGCTCTGAGGCTTGCTCTGGCTGTCTTGAGCCTGTGCGTGTCAAAAATCGTTCAGCCCTAGCGGAAACACTGTTATTTATCACAAGTCATACTCAACAATGTTATCGCACGTCGCAGATTTTCCTCGTATACTGCATGCCAAATATATAGTGAACCTAGAACAGGTGTACAACTACATGGGATAACTGGTTGAACAAGAGTTCAAACTTGTTGGGATAGTTCATCCAAAAGTGGGAGTTACTATTGTCAATATGCACATAGTGATAAAAAAATACACCATAAAATCCTGCATAAACCGCAGCAGCACACATGTTGCCTGCATGCTGAAATGTCCCTGTGGTCTGTTTATGTTGGACAAACAACACAAAACATGGATTATGTACAGGCTAACCATGGCTCTGCAGCATCATTAAACTTCTGGGGAACAGATAAAATCTCCCCCCTCAAAAGGCATTGTGTTGTGTCGCGCAAATTATTTGAGAACAGTGATATTCAAGTGACTGGAAAAATGCAGCTGTACGCCTAGCTGAACATGAGGGATCCGAGTGCCACAGATAGGCAATGCTTGCGCATGTTACGCGCTGTGCTGACGGTGGGCGGATAGCTTTAGATCTTGACAATGAATGCGAATATTGGACCGAGGTTTAAAAGAGGGTGGTTGTCATGGTGAAAATCAAGAAAGAAAAAAATTCTAAAGGCGGGATGATTATGCAACAATATGTAGCCTACATGTTGTGCTGCGGTTTCATTATTGTTGTTAATAACAGTGTTCTATTCTGCTGCTGCTGTTTAAAAAAAAAATTGATTCAGTTTAGTGTAGCCTATTGCACAGTGGTTTGTGTCTCAGTAATGATCAGTGGTGGAATGTATCCAAGTACTGTACTTCAGTCCAAATGTTGAGGTACTTGTACTTTACATGAGTCTTTTCTTTTCATGCCACTTTCTACTTCTACTCCGCTACATTTCAGAAAGAAATATTGTACTTTTTACTCCACTAGATTCATCTGTTACAGCTTTAGTTACTAGTTACTTTACACATTAAGATTACTGCACACAGAACACATGTAGTTTATAAATCTGATGTTTTATTATAAATGAAACTAGCCAACAATATAACGCCTTACAAGTCCACCTGAAATTAGGACTTTGACTTTTGCCCAAAAATCATATTCAAAGTTTGTTTGTTTATTAATATTCAAATATGTATTGATAATATTGTGACCATTAAATGCCTTCGGTAAGACCTATATTGGTATATGGTATTTAAAAATTAAAAGTCAGACCCTGGATTAAACACAAACAATGCTTTCGACAGGAAGTTCGGAGCTTTCACCGCAGCCTATGTAAGTGGTCTGATGTTCATACTTGTGTGCTGGTGTGTGCGTCGAGCCGGCGTGTGTGTGTGTGTGTGTGTAGGCAGTGTTGCCAACTTAGCGACTTTTCAGACCCCCTTAGTGACCTTTTTAAACAAAAGCGACTAGCGACAAATCTGGCGACTTTCTGTAAAAAAATAAAAATAAAAAAAATAAAAAGACGCCAGTATTGTCCAGCGAGCACGCAAGGTATTTCTCTCCTGTGGCCACCAAAACAGTCTGCTCTCTCTTCTGTTCTGTGACTGAGGAGCAGCCCCGCCCTCCCCTCTGTGCTCTCTCCTCATGTGCAGCAGCACTGAGCAGGCAGGTAGAAAGGGGAGAAGGGACAGGGTGCGGGGGCCGGTGTAGGTAGGAGAGACAGCGGCACGCAACGGGAGAAAGAGGCCGCTGAGCTGGCCTGGCCCTGGGCAAGCCAGCCGGGAATGCAAAGCTACCAAGCCACGGCCGAGAGACGTGCGTCGCCGCGACGTATAGTTACATTTTGAAATGTGTGAAAAAGCCTCGGAATCTGAATTGAAAACGTTTACAAGCAAACGCATTTACAAAAAATAATGCCCATAACAGGTTTGAAAATTAAGGGCTGCTTAATATTCGTTCGAATATCATTATTTTTTTAAATATTCGAATGATATTCGAATAACGAAGTTTGGAGTCAAAGCCCTACCTGAAATGTTTAGCCTATTAAAACACTTTGTTGATTGACAGAACTGTTTGGTTTGTTGAAAACGTGAGGATTTTTTGTACATTTTCCTGATGATACTTACATACTTTTACTTAAGTAACATTTTCAATGCAGGACAGTATGGTATTAGTACTTTTACTGAAGTTGAACTGGAAGTGATGTTGTGATTTTGCCTCAGTAAAACTGGGTGTTCTGCACTGATGCAGATACTGTAGCCTACCTGTTGATTTATAAAGATAAAAGTGATTACCAGCTTGCTGTTGAACTGTGAATCCAGGGATTTCTGCTGCTTTGCTGATTAGTTCAATTTTCATTTTAAGTGTTTTGGTGCTGTGGTGGCAGAGGATAATATCTTGTATTCTTTCCACTTACATCTCTGTTGATGTTAGTTTTATGATGTAGTTTTCTCATTGTGTGTGTGTGTGTGTGTGTGTGTGTGTGTGTGTGTGTGTGTGTGTGTGTCAGTCAGTTCAACTTATTTGCGTGTGGACCATGTATGGCACTAAATACATTTTTCCAGTAAAGCACAATGATTAAGAGCACACAAAGAGCAGCCAAGGGGTCCCTGAAAACCTTAATCCGCCCCTGCTTGTCATAGTTGAATTATGACAGTTCAATGGGTACAATAGGCATACATAGTACCTCAAAGTCCCACTGACATCCCTTTCCTATGCAAATTTCACAATTTGAAACTGCTGCTGAAAACTGGCGAATCTCAACAAAGCTCATAGTTGACGTCAACTCGGTGGCTTAAATTTTGAGGTGTGACAAAGGTAGAGACTAGAGCCAACTGTAGTCTCTACCTTTGTCACGTCCCAAAATTTACATACACCACTGACCTGAGATCAGCTAGTCTTCTGAATAGGTCGCACAGATGTGCCGCCGGCATATGGTAGTCCAGTAACCCAGAAACGGCGACTTTGCCCTGGGTATGGAGCGTCGCGGGCTGCCGCTGTCTCATCAGACTGTGTGGAGCTCCTGAAGTCCGACACCTTCTTACCAAATTTGCAATTAGCCATCAATTTGTGTAAAATGGCCCATATTTAAGCTTTTCTCGCATAAAAGTCTCAGAAGTGACTTTAGTAATGAAATAGTAGACGAACAATGTATAACATTGCAGTGTCTGAAATATGAGACCTGCTGTCTCGTCTCCACTGTGTGTGTGTGTGTGTGTGTGTGTGTGTGTATGTGCTTCACTCAACCAATCAGCGCGCAGCTCATCTAAATATTCATGAGCATACCATATTTGGAAGAAAAGCTCTCATTCCAAATAGGGCCATTCCACAGGGTAGCATTAAGGCCCATAGAATAGCACCCGGGCCATTTTCAGCCCAACCAATGTTACATACCCTATTAGGAGACCTTAAGGAACAGTGTGAAATACCCTATATAATCATTATATCACCCCTTTAATATAGAGCCCTATGTAATCTGTCTTATAGCTTTTTAAATTCTATTTCTAATCTAATTTTGTGATTCCATTCATGATTCTGTTATCACATATCGATATTGATCAATATGGAAAAAATTATCGTGATCATATTTTTTGCCATATCGCCCAGCCCTACTTTACACAATTAAAGGCTGCAAATCAATCAGTGTGCTCCAGTCTCTTCTGTTCCCTTGGAAACAAGAGCTTGTGTTATCATCAGCTCCTTGAAAGATGCTTTGACTCATCAATGTTTAGGTTGCAGCCCCAGTTAGTACTTATAGTTTTAGCAAGACTCTTACCGGAGGAGCACCTTTCCTTCTTAGCACGATGCCCTCCGAGAGTAAAGCCTTCCCGGTCTCCTCAAACAGAGCCGAGCCATCCAGCTCACTGTGGCTCTGCAACTCTGTGTACTTGTCTACAAACCTGCAAAGTGAGAGAAAAACAACATTTAGTAATATTGGCATGGACATGTGTGTAAAATACAGTAATCTCTTATTTAACTTCTTTGTTTTTGTCAACCTTACACTTGGCGTACAATCACTGCAGTGTCTGGCATTACAAAAATAATACACAAGCAAATTATAAAGAACTCACTTGACATTTAAATCCCTTCCTCCCATCTAACAGTTGACTTTCCTGCTTGTATATGTTCTCATAAATTACTGCCAAACCAAAAAGCTGTTTGTTTTTTTAACTGGGGGGGGGGGGGGGGGGGGGGGGGGGGGGGGGAAGAACATACCTCTGACACGTAGAAACAAAGCTTGACTTGGACAGATCAAAAGGCCGAGGACCGGTCCCATACTGCTCATAGAACTTCCTGAAAGGCAGACACTTATGGGTGAGAGGGCCCTGCAAAAACATCTGACAACAACTTTTAATGCTGACATGAACAACAGCTTTTTTTAAATCATGATCAAGATGAGCTCAAGTAACAGCCAATTTCATTTACATTTCTTAAATCAGAAATCACTAAATAAATAGTGATGAAACTAGTGAATAATGAATGGCAGGATAGGAGAAAATACACTTCTTTACCAATGATTCAACTATTTGTTGTGTTTATTATGTGCAGGGTTCATCAATAAGGGTTGCCCGATGGCCCGAGGCGAGTAAAACGCCACGTTGGGCAGGTAAATATAGCATCGCACCTGCCCGTTCGGGCATCATCGTTTCACAATCATTTGATTTGAATGTGCCGTTGGCCAATCAAGAATTGAGTTGGTGCTTCGTGCTTTTAACGTTTTTAGTTTTTTTTCCAACAATTGATACACTTTTGATGATTTCAACATTTGACTTTTTCTCGAATTTGTTTTGACATTTCGGACGGTTTTTAGCAATGTATTTATGTAAAAATTGAGCGTTGAACACTTGTGTTATGGATGATTCCAAATTGTAAGGAGGTACTGATATTAAACTAAGAAACAAAACAAAAAAGTGATTACCAGGCTTCTTTCATTGTTAACTATGCTTGTTAGCTTCCAGACTGTAAGAAAGCACTCAGGTGAAATGCATGTTTCATATCTAAATTAAAGCAATAGTGCGTGGTTTCTGTCTCCCCCATGACAATCAAACTGTTGGAGCATCCACATGATACGAGCCTTCGCTGATCGCGGCCTACCCCTCCTCCACACAGTTGCTAACACGGAGCATTGAAAAAACATGATGGACTCTTCAGAAGAGGGAATTATCTTTTTTCTTCCATTTGTATGTCCTCTTCGTCTCCAAAGTTGAACGATGCTGTTGTCCTTTGTCAGCGTTGAAGAAAAAACGCATCACCCGCGCTGCTGCACGTGAAAGTCACCGGACTACAGCATTTTTGTAAACATAGCCATACTGAGAAATACAGAGAGTTTTATGGAGAGGATAGCCTTAATTAGCTTTGTATTACTCATTTGGTAATGGCTTGAATGTAACGGACATTCATTAATATGAAATGGATGGGCACATTAGCTTTAATTGATAAATACGTTTTTAGGGGACCTACAGTGTTGCTTTAGTAGTGAGTGGGAGTGAACCTCCCTCCAGCACTGATAATGGGTAGGACAGAGATAAATTGTGGGTTTGTGAGACAACTGAGATCTGTGCTGCCACTGCAGTATGTCCATAAACAGTTAGTGAGTTGTGACAAAACAAACTCCAGGTAGATTTCTTAAACACTGGGTTGACTCATTCAGGTAAACAACAGGCCTGCTGAGTTAATCAGGGTTCTGGTAAATTTAAGTGCCATGACACAGAGCAGGTGATTCCTAGCAAAGGTTTGCGTCCAACAACAACCACACCTTAATACTATGAAATGCCAGAAGTATAAACTGCAGTGACCGTCATTCATTACAGCTATGATACAGCACATTTTTGCTCTAAGTCAAGGTGTAAAAAACACTACATCAATGGAGTCTAAAATAAAACCTCTCAAAAACAGACAGGAGTGGTAAAGAGGCCATGTTTCTCTAAATACCACTGACAAATGACAACACACCCAATCCATGTGTTGTTTTCACCAAATTTACAAAGACAGCATGTAGGTGGTATGGAAACACAGCTACTAATGTGACTACGAACTTGGGGTCGACCCATACTGTTTTTTCATGACCAATGACGATACTGATTATTAATAGTAAATTAAACCAATAACCGATATTTGTATATATGCATTTACAGTGAAAATAAAATTCTTTTAATCAAAAATTAAGATTTTGGAATGTTATAAACTCAAACACAAGTAGCAATGCCACAGTGCAAAAACACTCTGATACAAGTATATGTCTTGTATTAAAAATCTTATTTAAATGTTATTGTAACAAATCAAAGATTAACTTTAACCACAGTAAACATCCATTTCAGTGAAATGGCGTTTTTCCATTACATGGTACCTGCTCGACTCGCCTCTACTCGTCTTTTTTGGTTTTCCATTATGAAAAAAGTCCCTGGTACCTGCCAACAGGTACTATTTATAGTCTCACCTCAGTCGAGGTTCCAAGCGAGCTGAGGCGATACCAAAAGGTGACGTGAAAACCTGCAGACTACTGATTGGTCGGAGAGAATCGTCACTAATCACTGCGTCATCATTGCTAGTGACAGACGGGGGTGGGGGGGGGGGGGGGTGGGGGGGGGGGGGGGGGTGGGGTGGGGGGGGTGGGGGGGGGGGGGGGCATTTGAAACTAAAGTGTCTTCTGGATTTGGCAACAGCCACATGCCGAGAATCAAAAACAACACACCTTCGACGTTCTCTGTGTGTGTCGTTGTAGGTCACGGCAGTATCCTGCGGCATCGCTATGACGACCCGATACGAGGCGGTACTAAATGTGAGACACAGAGCTGTAGCGAAGGCAAAGAAGTACTCTTTTTAATTAATTAAAAAGGAGAAATCTGGCGCAAAATGAACTTAGGGGTTAAGAACACATGTGTACCGAGTCGACCGTTCTCTGGGATATGTTTTCATGCTAATCCAATGTGACCAGTTTAATCGCAAAACGCTAATTAGCTTATAACACTAGTCGTTGGGGAATGCTAAAGTAACAAGAAATCGCTATTTCTATACCACTAACAAGGCTCAAAATAGCACCACACTTGAACGGTAGCTAGTGAGGGTCCCGACATGTAAACTGAAGCATTGAGAACTTTGTAAGTGTACAGACAGTTTATAAAGACAGTACCGTTCACGTATACAGGAAGGCACCATCTTGGGAAAACAGCCACGATCAGTCTTCGGCTTACATGTAGGGACCCTCATTATGCTACCGTGGAAGTGTGGTGCTATTTTGAGCCTTGTTAGTGGTATAGTATTAGCGATTTCTTTTTACTTTACCCTCTGCCCCGACGACTAGCATTATTAGCTAATTAGCGGTTTGCGATTAAACTGGTCACATTGGATTAGCATGAAAACATATCCCAGAGAACGGTCGACTCGGTACACATGTGTTATTAACCCCTAGGTTCAATTTGTGCCGGATTTCTCCTTTAACTGTATCGGCTATCGGTCAAATAAAACAGATACGGTAATCTGCAAACTGCCAAATATCAACCCTGATAATTGGCCAGGTCAATAATTGGTCGATCCCTACTACGGACTATTGACTTACGCTCTAGCTTCATCCTCTCTGTAGAAGATTTCAGGCACAGTTTCCTGTTTCTTGGTACTGGGTCTGGTGTGTGGCTTCACGTGAAGTGGGTCCCTCTTCGGTGGAAAAGCCTCATAAACATCATACCAGATGGGTTTCTCTGATGGCTTTATGACCCCGGATCGCATCAGATCTCGAACCCTGTCCATCATGCCATCACACACACACAATAGATGAGTTAATAGATAGATAGATCTTTATTGTCATTGTGCTCAGAGTACAATGGAAATCTGTTCAGCAACTCTTGAGCAGTGTGCATAAAAATAAAAATTGAATAAATAGAACAAAGTTAAGTAAACAGAACACAGACAAAGACAACTAGAAAAAAATGAATAAAAGCAAAATATATACAAGGTATCATAAATGGTAAAACACAAGTGTTTAAGTGGCATTTGACAGCAACATCATTAATTGTAAAGCAGAAATTTACACAGAGATACATTATAACCACATTGCTGACATCAGAGATGGTCTGTATGAAGCTAAAAAACTGCTCAAAAGAGTCTCTTGTGCGTAATAATTTTAAGAATGGCATACTTTTGCTCTTTATCTTACCATTAAGAGCAATCGCCATATACCCTGCATATACTACTCTCAGCAGCCAGCACTGAATCAGAAAAGGATTAATTGCCTAGTAAGTCTGACTTTGCCTTGGTGGCTGGTGCATACATTGCCTTATTAAAAAGGAAATAATAAACAATAAATGTAAAATACATAATTACACGTTGAACACACAGTGGCTTAGTTATACTAAGCTCATTGGTCCTTTCACTTAAGATTTGTTTCACTTACTTACTCATTAGTCAGAGTTAAGGACCCTTCTTAAGACCCCTTCTAACTAATTTAATACACACAGCAAACATGACTCTTGACAGTCTTAGTCGCATGTCAATGACCTCATCATACTGTATCCTTAAACGTCTTATAATACATTTGTGACCGGTCATGTTCTTGAGAACTAAAATTAATTTACTATTTGTTCATTTTAGCTTAGTTTGGTCCAACTTTATTTACAGTCAATGATGCCTGAGAGCATAACATTAATGTAAATGGTACGACGTAACGTCAACCTGTGAAGGAGAACGCCAACTAATGACAACATCGCTGCTTGATTAAGTTTACGGGTTGCTGAAAACCCCCGTTTTTATCCACTGACTCTGCATGGCGTATTCCAAATAACACGTATCGTTAATCTGTGCTAACCAGCATGGTTTTTATTGCGCTTGAGCAGATGGCTTTCAATAGCTTAAGACCTGACGCATAACGTTACCAACGTCAAATACTGCTCTCTTACCGGGTAAATACAGTTCCAAACCTCTCTAGTCTGCTGCCAGCCATTTGTGTTTTTTATCGACCGCTTGTAGCACTGTAACATTAGTCTTCTGCTAGCAATAATATAAAAGACATATCTTCTTTGCAGGATTTCCGGCAGAGTAGACACTTTGCGGCACTTTTTCTTCTTCGTGTATTACGGCAGTGTGCATCCGGATCATTGGTGCATTACCGCCACCTTCTGCTCCGGACTGTGGGTCAGACAATAGACAGACACACTACAACCGTAATCAATTATTAGACCGAAACGAATCCTAATGCCCTATATACAAACACTAAGAAATACACTAGAAATTAAATAGAGCTCAACGGTTCCGGTGTTGTCCCGAAAAAAGACTGCCTGCCGAAATACGACTGCACACCGCTAGAGGGCAATGTTGGTCAGTCTGAATACTTATGTGCACCAATATTAACCAGGTCATTTTTGAAGGGCTTCAGCACCAAATGTTTTTATTGTGTCCGTTCTGTATATAAAATGTACCATATACCCCTGCCGAAAAAGGACTGCACCCCCATAACTCAGGATTGCAAAGGCTGACAAAGACAAACTTTTCAGGACTTTTAGTAGACCTCATACCATGCAAGTGTAGCAAAGTGGGTGACTGTCAGACTTTGCTGTCCTGAGTTAGGGGGGCGCAGTCACTTTTTCGGCAGGTCTCATAAAAAAATTTTTTTTTTAAAATAGCACTCACAATGATATATGTAGTACCAACACACTATTTATTGTTTATTTACAAAAAAATGTCCAAAAACAAGTGAAACAATGGAACAACAATGGAAATGCACGCACACACACACACACAAGCGTGCACACACACACACACACACACACACACACACACACACACACAGACATACATACTAAGTAAAAGTATATACATGTTGCAAGGAACCAGACACTTACAGTATTTATATTAAGCCTGTGATGCAAAATAGAGTCCTAATTTCCATGCAAAACGTCCCCAAAACCTCTAATGGAAGGCTGTGAGGTGGGAGGAAGGGAAGCCACATAAATGGGAATCAACCAGCGTCACAACTTTGGTTCCACTTGGGTTATTTTCCATTTGAACAATATAGCTAAACATCTGGCGTTCAACACCCTTGTCCTCCGCCGCCTCCTTCTCCTCCAATTAGCCTGCTCCCCCCCTTCACAATGTCACTACCAGCATCACTTCCACAGCGGTGCATGAGGTTCTCCTTCACCCCATCAGCATGACCTGCTTACTGAGTTTCTGCTGTTGGAGGGTAGTCTTAACCCAGTTCTGCTCTAAGTAGGTTTCGATCACTGCTGCTGTTGATGATTTTCAGATTGCAATGGATAAGATACCGTGAAGATATTCTGATTTATGTGTTTCTTAAAGAGTAACTTGATACCAGGCTGAAAAGTGTTTCACAGCCCTCTTGGGTGAAGGGTTCAGGTTTCAGAAACGGATTCAGCTTCCCTTTTAAATTGTAGGAACAATATAGTTTAGACTTTCTATCATTTCTAGATTATGGTGATATACAGACATGCTGCTGCTTCCACTCTAATTTATGCTCAACAATTTAACACAATTGATCCAGAATTAAAATTGTTGTTGATTAATTTTCAGTCAACTAACTAAACAAGTAATCAACACTTTGTTTCACCACCCTTATTTAACTTTAGTCTTCAGTTTCTACAGCTTTAAGTCAATGATTAATTTATTACAAATATCACTCAACCCTAACATGAAAATACAATGTGCCGAGAAAATACTTTTCTTCTCGTTTTACAAACTGGTTTTTGGCTTAAGGAGGAAAGTCTGAAATACTGTACCAGAAAGAGCATGGCACTGATTGGTTGATATCCAACATAGAACAGTTGGATGAAAATAAGACAAGAAAATGATGTGGTGCTCCAAACCCACTTCATACCATGGGGGAGTTCTTCCATATAGTGCTGACAGAGTTCAGGTCAAATCACTGCTGACTCATCATCATCTCCTCATCATCTCATGTAAATAAAGAACAACTTTTAGACTTCAACTGCTTCTACTGCCAACCGTGCTCCCATTGAGGTTACCATATTGTTATTTCAGTAATTTCACCTTTGTGTTGTCTTCGGGTCAAATTTGACCCGTTTTCCACACACACACACACACACACACACACACACACACACACACACACACACACACACACACACACAATCGCACACACACACACACACACACACACACACACACACACACACACAATCGCACACACACACACACACACACACACACACACACACACACACACACACACACACACACACACACACAACTTCCAACTACAGCCAAATCACTACTTGCAAGCCTCACACATGTAGTCACTGTCAGTAGTGATACATTTTGCACATCACAGGATATCTGAACATTTTACAAAAGAGAATTAGATATAAATTAACACATACAGTGTACATAGGCTTTCTCTCAACATTTTTTTTTAAATCCTATACTGACAACAAAAAAATTGGAAACTGTCTCATCCTGGTCATCCTCCACGTTACCACAGATATGGCAGAGTTTACTGAGGTCATCTGACAAAAATCAAAGAACCATAACAGCTCAGTTTTATGTTATTGTTATAGGACTTACATAATTGATTTAACTAAAATAAGTTATCCATGCAATACTCCAGCATGTCACCAACATACCGCTGTTTTCCAGTAGAGTGGTTGCAATGACTTTTCGTAGTCCCTCAATATGTTTTGTCGATGTTCCAAAAGAGATGCTCTGCCCTTTTAAAATGCATTCTGCAAACTAAATAAATGGTGTATTTGTGTTAGTATAAAGCATCTATTAAAAAGGTTTAGTAAAATCACACAAGTTTACATAAACAGTGTTTTTTTTAAATCTCAAGAGAAATTAAACAATGACATTAAAGTGCACAACGATTCTTACACTTGTTCAGATTAACTTTGTAATTTGGTGGTATTCAACCATTTTAATTTTAAATCTCTGTACCAACCTTTAATGTGAATACTCCACAAGATGTCACATCTTTTTGCAGAGGGTGGGGGAGAGAGGTGCATGACCATTTTGAGATATTGAGGCCCATTTGTCTCATGAATGCTCTTAATAAAACAGAAATAAAGTACAGTATATGTAAAGGATAAATTACAGCATGGTTTTACAGTGTGTTTGTGTGTGTGTTATACGAGCTACCTTGTCACACCTTGACAATGTTTTATGTCCTTTGCCTTTTCCCCAAGAGGATCAAGGAACAATGACCTATTCTCTGATGGAAGCATAACCTATTGTACAAATGGGAAAAGTACACCTTGCTATTTTTACATTCATTAATAGGTTTTCACCCTTTTCATCCAGATGTTTGCAAAGTTTGTATACATGCTACACTATAACATGAAAAGGCTCAACAAAGGGAATATTGAAAGGCAGAAATAAAAGCACAATTTCTAACCATGGCACTTTTTAACTCACCATCAACATCCAGTGGTTGTTCTTATTGACAATGCCAATGATTAATTTGAACATCAGTGGATCAAGCTAAAATTTGAAAACATGGGTAGAAATGGTATATTTATACATCACTTGGAAGCACTAACTCAAAGATGCATAACTAATTACTTGAGTCTATATGTACTGTAAAATCTCCACATACTTTACGCAGTTTGCTTTTATTATTCCAAACATCAGTCATGGCAAACGTGTCCACAGCAATTGCCTTTTCCCTTGTTCGCCCATAGTGCTTTTTGACCAGGAGCTCCAAGTAGGCATTAATAACCTGAGATGACATACAGTATCAAATAGGATCTGTTTTCTGCATATATAACTGCATAAATTCCCTATGTAAACACCCTGTACCTCACTCTCTAACTGCATGTTTGGGGCTGTTCTTGCTATATCTGCATAAAGCAGTTTGTAGGGCCCAACTTTGGAAAGAAGAATGTATGGATTCTTTCCTTTCCATGCATCCATCACACCTGGGAAAAATAACAAAATACATAAGCACAACATACTGAATAGTGCAATATTCATCACATAATTTGCAATGAATAGATGCCATTACTTACGAGTATTTCTTTAATGCACATTCATTTAAGCTTTAGTGCGTAACTTTTTGATATTAATGAATGTCTGTTACATTCAAGCCGTTGCCAAATGAGCTACAAAGCGAATTAAGCCTATCAGCTCCACACAACTCTCTCTGTATTTCTCAGTATGGATATGTTCAGAAGATTGTGTCGTCCTGTGACTTTCCCAGCGCAGAAACTTGAGTAAAGATAATGACACAGAAGGCTTGTATCACGTGGCCGTGCCGACAGTGTTGTTGTCATTACTAAGAATTCCTCATGGGGGGGACAGAAACTACGCACTAGAGCTTTAAATGTAGGTAAATAAAAGAAACAATGCTTCTTAGCTAAAAGTACTGATATTGTAATAATGCCAAAGCAATTGCCTTTCTATAAATTCACATTGACAAACAGTTTGATCAGGTGTCACTATTGTAGAGTGAAAGAAAGACATACATGTATCAGTGGTAGCTGGTACAGTGTAGCTCAAGGTTGAAGCACAAAGTAGAGGTGGAAGCAGAGGTGGAGGCAGGGATGGTTGTGGAGGTTGAAGCCGGGGTGGGAGTGGAGGCAGGGATGAATGTGGAGTCAGAGGTGGAGGTTGAAGCAGGGGTAGGAGTGGAGGCAGGGATTGAGGCAGGGATTGAGGTTACCCCTGTGGAGTTGAGGATATTATGTGGTATTCTTTCCTTTTCCTCAATGTGTATTTTCAGGTGGTCGGTGTTGATTTTAGGAAAAACACGACCTCCCTCACTTTCCAGATCAGCACTCTTGTCCTGTAGAGGTATGACTGTGAAAGGCCCCGAGAAGTCAGGCTCCAACTTTCCTCCCTTTCGCTGCTGGCTTCTCACATTCAACCGCCACACTTTGTCACCCACCTTGAAATTTGATATGGTGGACTTTTTGTTTTTGATGTGGCTTGTGGCAATGGTGTGTCGAGCAGCCTGCAGGGCATCACTAATATTAATGATATCCTCTGTAGGGCTGTCATTCTCCACAGCACTCTCCATGCTGCTGTCCACCTTTTAAAAATAATATTGTATACAATATCATAACGTATTACATATCAATACAAATTCTTTCAAAAAGTCAAAGCAATCACTTGCAGCAAAAAATACCATGTACTCCTCAGGGACCTGGGACGGGTATCTGGCTTCCCTGCCAAACATCATATAGAATGGAGAAAATTTGGTGGTTGACTGTTTTTTGGTCCGTTGACCAAACATCACAGCATCTAGATGCTGGTCCCATGTGTCGGGCCTCTGCCCAACAAGTTTTCTCAGAGCTCTGAAATGTGATAGGAAAAGAATGTATTTTTAGTTGTACATATCTATCTATCTATCTATCTATCTATCTATCTATCTATCTATCTATCTATCTATCTATCTATCTATCTATCTAATTTAATGCTGTATGTATGTAAAGTTTGAATATATGGAATGAAAAAGAAGTAATCTATATATATATATATTTTTTTTTTTTGGTTGAATATGAATATGTTGTAAAAGAGGCCCATAAATAATTAACTGCAGCTACTTATGCAGTCTAAGAAGATTTGTAATGCCGAGTGCATGACAAATTTCTGCCCTAATCCCTCTGGTATAGTGTAGAAATAACTTCAATAGCGGCTGTATTTCTTGATACAGGTTCACAACTCCCACCCATTTCGCTTACCTTTGTATGGTACCATTCATTTTCTCAACAAGACCATTGGTTTGAGGATGATTAGGTGCACACTGGCTTCTTTTTATCCGAAGGATCTTGCAGATATCAGTGTTAATCTGAAATACATTTATCTCATTTTACAAACGATGAATTTTAAAGTGACTGGTGGTATTTTATTTTGCCCCCACAAATTATTGTTTGTACATTGCAAGTAGTTTTATTTTACCTGATATACAAACTCCTTCCCTTGGTCTGTAAGGATCCTCTTGGGAGCCTCAAACTGGTAAAAGAATTTGAGGATACAGCCAGATACCTCTTTGGCCGTTTTTGTTCTAAGAGGGTAAGCTTGTGCCCATTTGGTCAGGTAATCAATCATTACACAGATATAACTGTATCCCTCTGTAGTCACAGTCAGCTTCCCTATCAGGTCCATGCCAACAAGCTCAAATGGATGTGTTACCTAAAAGACATATACAGTGAGGAAAATAAGTATTTGAACACCCTGCTATTTTGCAGGTTCTCCCACTTGGAAATCATGGAGGGGTCTGAAATTGTCATCGTAGGTGCATGTCCACTGTGAGAGACATAATCTAAAAAAAAAATCCAGAAATCACAATGTATGATTTTTTAACTATTTATTTGTATGATACAGCTGAAAATAAGTATTTGAACACCTGAGAAAATCAATGTTAATATTTGGTACAGTAGCCTTTGTTTGCAATTACAGAGGTCAAACGTTTCACCAGTTGTAGTTTTTCACCAGGTTTGCACACACTGCAGGAGGGAGTTTGGCCCACTCCTCCACACAGATCTTCTCTAGATCAGTCAGGTTTCTGGGCTGTCGCTGAGAAACACGGAGTTTGAGCTCCCTCCAAAGATTCTCTATTGGGTTTAGGTCTGGAGACTGGCTAGGCCACGCCAGAACCTTGATATGCTTCTTACAGAGCCACTCCTTGGTTATCCTGGCTGTGTGCTTCGGGTCATTGTCATGTTGGAAGACCCAGCCTCGACCCATCTTCAATGCTCTAACTGAGGGAAGGAGGTTGTTCCCCAAAATCTCGCAATACATGGCCCCGGTCATCCTCTCCTTAATACAGTGAAGTCGCCCTGTCCCATGTGCAGAAAAACACCCCCAAAGCATGATGCTACCACCCCCATGCTTCACAGTAGGGATGGTGTTCTTGGGATGGTACTCATCATTCTTCTTCCTCCAAACACGGTTAGTGGAATTATGACCAAAAAGTTCTATTTTGGTCTCATCTGACCACATGACTTTCTCCCATGACTCCTCTGGATCATCCAAATGGTGATTGGCAAACTTAAGATGGGCCTTGACATGTGCTGGTTTAAGCAGGGGAACCTTCCGTGCCATGCATGATTTCAAACCATGACGTCTTAGTGTATTACCAACAGTAACCTTGGAAACGGTGGTCCCAGCTCTTTTCAGGTCATTGACCAACTCCTCCCGTGTAGTCCTGGGCTGATTTCTCACCTTTCATAGGATCATTGAGACCCCACGAGGTGAGATCTTGCATGGAGCCCCAGTCCGAGGGAGATTGACAGTCATGTTTAGCTTCTTCCATTTTCTAATGATTGCTCCAACAGTGGACCTTTTTTCACCAAGCTGCTTGGCAATTTCCCCGTAGCCCTTTCCAGCCTTGTGGGGGTGTACAATTGTGTCTCTAGTGTCTTTGGACAGCTCTTTGGTCTTGGCCATGTTAGTAGTTGGATTCTTACTGATTGTATGGGGTGGACAGGTGTCTTTATGCAGCTAACGACCTCAAACAGGTACATCTAATTTAGGATAATAAATGGAGTGGAGGTGGACATTTTAAAGGCAGACTAACAGGTCTTTGAGGGTCAGAATTCTAGCTGATAGACAGGTGTTCAAATACTTATTTGCAGCTGTATCATACAAATAAATAGTTAAAAAAATCATACATTGTGTTTTCTGGATTTTTGTTTTTAGATTATGTCTCTCACAGTGGACATGCACCTATGATGACAATTTCAGACCCCTCCATGATTTCCAAGTGGGAGAACCTGCAAAATAGCAGGGTGTTCAAATACTTATTTTCCTCACTGTAGGTGACTGTCAGGTGAACATCAAGAACAAGGAGTAGGACATGATTGGACAACATCTGTTGACACGAGTGAGATAAGTGGGATAAAATACAGCAAGGGGAAAAACAGGAAAAACCAAAAAGACACTAGACAGATGGGCACAAGGTGAATGAATCAGGAAAAACATAGGATTTTTTTTTCTTACAGTGTTTGGTGTGTGATGCTTCTCCTCCTTGATTTGAACTCCACTGGCCTGGCAGTGCACACACTGGGCGACCGGAATGAAGAAGATTGAAATGTTTGTGTGTGCGTGGTATGGGAGAAATAACATTGTTTTTTTTTATTCTTCTAAAAAATTATATATACACATAATAGCTTGTTAAAGCAGTCAAGTATTTTTATTATTTAAGTCTTTTATTATTTATTATTATTAAGATTTAAAACATTTATGAATTACAGTAGACCTAGATGTATTTAAATGTGAGAGCATGCAGTGTGATTATAGCTGTAGAGGCCACCTTAAACATTTACCCATGTGTCAATGTCATCTGACATTCCAGGCCAGTAGAACCGTTTGCTGATGGCATCCCTGGTTTTTTTTTTTGGCCACAGTGCACCCCTGTGCTGCTGTCGTGAAAATCTTAAAAAATTGTGGCAGCCTCTGCAGGTCCACAAACCACCTCCATGGTGTTTTTTTTCTTCTTGTAGAAGAGTTTTCCATCTTTGGAAAAAATAGTAGGCTGTATTAGTTTGGAAAAAATAATAGGTCTATAATGAAGAGATAACTGACTTATTTGGATGTGGCTATTCTATATAGACACTTAAAGTTGCCTTTACAAAATATGAAACTGTACCGTAAACTCACAATAATCTATGTGATATTGGTGCACTATAACTAACATTACAATACGGTGACTGTGCCTGTAGAGTGCAGTCGTATTTCGGCAGGCGTCTGTTAATTAATTACTAACATGATCTGTTATTGCATACGAGCAGGTTTAACAGTAAAATGAATGACAATTTACGTGGTTCATAGTGGGATTCGTAATATCGCGCCCCGAATATAACATTAAGATTAAGATGACGTGAAATACATTTCTATTAAACAATTTTTAAAAATGAATCACATATTAATATGCTGTGATAGATTAATAAATGCGTGCGATGTCTTCTTACCTTGCACATCAAAAGTGTTGGCTTTCCGACGAAAATTAGTTTTTTCGTTCCTGGAGTATCACTCTGGATACTCACCACTTAATAAGTATCGGAGAATACCTTTGTATATGTCTTGATCCATGATAAATGTGTGTGTGTGTGTGTGTGTGTGTGTGTGTGTGTGTGTGTGTGTGTGTGTGTGTGTGTGTGTGTGTGTGTGTGTAATGCAATGTCCTATTAATTTGTGTATGTATGTAATCTAATGTAATCTGTTTATCGTGTAAACTTGTGACAAATATTTCCCTGCTCAAAAAAGGGACAGTTATTTTTACTTTTTAAATAACATTTTATTTACTCTTCGTTTGGATATCAGGACAACATGACCAACATTGCCCTCTAGCGGTGTGCAGTCGTATTTCGGCAGGCAGTCTTTTTTCGGCACAACACCGGAAGTAAAAATACAATGCAATTTCTTTATTGATAAATTGGAGTATAAGCCATAAAATTGTAACCGTTGATGATAGACTTAAAACAAGCTACAACATGACTAAGCGATTGTATATGCTCATATAGATGCCAAAAGTTCATGGGGCACTAACCTTGTTTTGAGATAAATGTCTTTTATTCACGATGTCTTGGATAAGTACTCCATTACCCACAATCGGAGGGTGGCTAATTATTTTCCTCTCCCCTATCTAGCTCTACCTGTCCCTCTCCATATTCTTTCTTAGCCGTTGATCCAAGCTGGCTGCTTGAATTGCTCTAGGAATCTCTCCATCATAAGGTAGAGAGTTCCATCGAGTTCTCACATCAAGTGTGAGTGAGTGTTGCGGCAGCTCTGACACAAACAATAAAATCACAAATACAGAGAAACAAATGATATTATATAACATCATACAACATGTATGTGATGTAGTTACATTCAGACATCAGCTTTGTTGTACTATTTGAAAAAAATAAATGCATGCAAAATTTACGTTACTAAAAAAGGCATTTTAATTATATAGCATTCACAGTGGTCAAGTGAAACTAATTCAGTGATTCTTACTGAGGAGCTCTTGCTTCTCTCGCAGAACAACCTTTGCCATCGAGGATCTCTTCATCCACCCGATGATGGCGCGGATCTTTGCAGTCCACTGAGTCACTGCAGTCAGGGAGTAGAGACTCTGTGCTGCAATATTGAGTGTGTGAGCAAAGCAGCCCAGTTTCACAAACTCTAGTCTTTTTATGGCTATGTCCATATTTGCTGCATTATCCACAGTAGCAGCCACTACAAAAATGCAATATTCTTTCAGGATGTCGCCGATCACCTCTGCCACGGCATGTCCGGTCTGGGCTGTGTAGACAGCTTTGGTTTGCAGCACTTTTTGCTTCATTTTGCCCTCGACTAAATAGTGTGCTGTGACAGTTAGGTAGTGGTCTTGAGCAATACTGGTCCAAGAGTCACAAGTGAGGGCAACAGAGTGGACATCAGCAAGCTCAGAGATTACATTAGATTTTTCTATCTTGTACCAAATTGGGATTAACTGGTTTGCCAAATAGTCTCTGGTAGGGGGGGTGTTCTTGGGGTTGATAGAACGGATCATATCCCTGTGAACATAAAAATACATAACGATAGTACCTAACGTTAACTTTGGTTGGGAAGCAAGATTTCTTAACTCTTTATTTAACGTTAATAGTTACCTGAACGTCTGGGATTCTACATCAGAGAAGGGATGCAGTCTTTTGACCACATATGCGGTAATTTTTCTGTGGCACTCTTCCACTTTCTCCTCTGGCATTTTCCCCTGCTTTGCTGCAAAGGTGAATGGAGTTTCACACCAAGTCTCCACTGGTTTAGCCATAGCAGCAGCAGTAATATTAGGACTGCTACTAGCATGGGCAATTTGCGTAACGCTACATTCATCTATGAGGGAAAAAAATAATTTCAGTAACGTTGTTGTTCACCACAATTAGCAATTTGGTCAAGCGCTTTGTTAAACTACAATCACTTACCTGATTGTGACAAGGTAACGTTACTGATGGTTAGCGCAGGGTTGCCCGAGGAGGACGAGACGGTGGACCTGCGCAGCACGTCGAACACGCTACACTCCTTGTTAATTTGTAAACCATGCAGGCTTAGGTGTTTAGTCATATTTGTAGTGCATCCTCCCGTGCAAGAAATAAGTTTGTCACATGTGTTGCACTGTGCCGACCGAGGCTTTTTTAAGGTGAAATAAAGCCAAACCTTTGAGCGCAAGCTTACCGTGCTCCATGGCTGCAACAGAACAAGCGGGCGCGGCAAGCACTTCCGGAAATACGATGGCCACTATGTAAACCAAAACTTGCGCTTTTGGAACCGATGATCGGAATCGAAAACAAATTTTCTAAACAATTCCAATGGCATCATTATTTTTTTACACGGTTCCTAGTTGGAACCGGTTCTCGATGGCCAACCCTATTTAGCACCTTAGGCTGTTTGTGTTTCACTACTGGAATGACAGTTGAATTGTTTACAAATTATTGCCACTCTCTGTTGGCTGAGAGAAAGCTGGAATATGTAATAAAAAAATGGGATCTAGTTGCTCTGCACAAGAAATTAATGGAAAGATGTGTTTTTTTGCTCTAAAATAACATCTCTAAATCCGGGGGAATCAAACCTAAGATAAAACTTTTTAAATGATTGTGCAAGCTGTCTGTCACATCTTAAACTATCTAAACAACCTTAGAATATTATCCCTCTTTAGACCCACAATCGTTTTCATGCTGTCCCAGGCTGAACCTAGATTATTATTTCCCATCTCCCTCTATGTTTTTTCTTTATACCTGAGTTTAGCTCTCTTAAGCTCAGACTTCACTTCACTTTTCAATATTTGTAATGCTGAAAGGTTTCCCTCCCGAAATGCAGACCTCTTCCTGCTTAGCAACACTTTGAGTAATTTGGTCACCCATGGCTTTTAAGATACACTTTCACTACTTTGTCAGGGATCACATTTTCAACACAAAAGGAGACATAGCAACTGACAACATCAGTATACTCAATAATGTCAGAACAAGACTCCTCAAACATATTCCAGTCAGTACATAGCAGGCACGCATGCATGCACCACACACACACACACACACACACACACACACACACACACACACACACACACACACACACACACACACACACACACACACACACACACACACTAAACTACATTATATCCTCTATGTTTTATAACCTAAATCCTTATCCATCATAACCTATAAAAATCCTCTGTGTCCCTCAAAAACGCTGAAAGTGTGCTGCAACAGTGCTTTCTCACCCATGCTCAGTAATCCTTTAAATGTGAATTCCTGCACCCCTAATTCCCTGAGATTATTCCTCATCACCTCTCTCTGCGTCTCATACCCTCTACAACTCAGAACTACATGCCCTACTCATTCTTCTTCCTGACATGCCTCACACAAGCCTGTTTGGTGTTTTTCTTATCATTTTCAGTGTTTAGTTTAGTGCACAGTGCCCCAACCTCAACCTTGTCAACACAGCTTCTTCTCTCCTGTGCCCAGTACCTACCCTAGAAATGTTTACACTCATTTGAATTTGGTATAGAAGCCTCCCTTTCCCCACTCTGTCTCATTTTTGTTGCCACATTTGTTTTGCCCAGAATAAACATTTGACCTTTGCTTTATTAATACTGATTTGCATTTCTATATTTCCTTTCTTTAATGTAAATCCCAGTTTGCCAGCTCATCAACCCGCTCAGTCCACCTCCCACCTATACATTGGAACCCACAGAAAGCACCATCTGTTTAAATCTGAGTAAAATCCCTATACTCTTTCATCACATGATGCTCTTACCAAATCTATTTTTAGCTTTTTCTTTCTTTTTTTAACTCTAACAAATACCAGTCTATATCAGGCCACACTGGACAACAATGCAGGGAATGCTCTGTCTCTTTGGACATTATTTTGTCTGTTACTTTGATTTCAGAACTGTGATATTGAGAGGCAGCACAGGCAGGCTTATTGCTGTGAGGAAAAAAAAATAGAAAGTGAACTTTAAACTCTCCTTGTCAGCTGACTACAGATATAAAAAATCTACTGTACAGGCTCAACAGGACCTGAAACTTTACACACATCACTAGAACACACTGTTCCACACAAGAAAATAGCATATACCACCTGCAAAAAGCATGGTGTATTTTGGTGATTGTTCTCTTCTTTAACCTGAATAATTACCTGAATAGAAAGCTCAAGAGCGAGAACCTAGACAGGTTTTGTAGAGGGATCTGAGAAACTCTGAAAGCAGGGAAAAGTAAACACACTGGTTGTCAGCAGGTGGCTTTTCAGGTTCCACAACAGGGAGGGGTTTAGAGCCATGAGACGGGCAGACCAGGTTGAGTGCAGGAATGTCAACACGTAACAGGGTGGTGTAGAGAGGGACTGAGGGAGGGAGCCTATGAGAGGAGGGACAAATAGCAGGAAGGAGAGAGAGTCATAAATTCAATAATTACAGCTTAGGCAGACATAGGTGACACACTCTCCTGGTTCCACAGGCTGTATGCGTAGCTAACAACTCTGCTGTTCCACTGGCAGGAGGGACACAGGGCCCAGAAACCACTTTCCTTGTTCTCAGAGATTTAATTTTCACCAGAATTTCATTTCTACCCATGGATTTGTTCCTGGATTCTGGCTAAATATGACAGATTTCTTTCTGCCAGTGACCTCGAAGTCAAACTGGATTTACCAAATTTAAAGGACAAGGGATTATTTGCCATGTCTGTGACTGCCCTGTTCAGGGGCAAGTGGGGGCACAAGTCACAGGAAACCCCAGAGAAGCATCCAGCAGCTACATTCCAACCCAGCCATGAGGACGAGGATGATGAGGATGACTCCAATGTTGGTTTCAGCAGAGAGCCTATCCGCAGGAACTCGCGCTTTTACCGGTCAATGAGAAGGAAGAGGATGGTGTCATCTGAGCAGTCTGAATGTAAGAAAACACCAGATCTCTGTGGTTGTTATTGGAAGTGAAACAAAGGCCTGGTACGCCTATCCTTCAAATGACACCAACATGAATACAACCTGAGAAACTAGTTTTGTTTGAACAGCACAATAGTCTGAGTGATACTTTCCAAAGGTCAACCTCTGAACTCATAGCAAAACAAATAAAAGTAAAAATGTTGAAATTAAACATCAAATTATACCTGATATCCTGTTGATATTAGGGTCTGAAATGATTTGGAAGGTTGTTGTGGGGGGGTTATTTGCCAACCTGCTTTGTACAGATCAATACTACAGTCTGTAGGACAATTCCAGAAACTGAATGACAGTGATAATTAATGTCACCAAATTGTATTGTGGTAGTTTTATCCTGTACATAGAGCCACACCAAAGGCAACAATAAAGTGTTTGAGCTTAGACTTTGCCTGGCATCTCGAATAGGCCTCAAAGAGAAGGATTAGAGAGATTACTTAATACATAACTAGACAGGTCAGCCTTACTAATAAAAAAGTAAAATTAAGTCGTAAACAGTGAGGCCTGTTGAAAATGCCACAGAATCCAGATTATCAAGCAGGCTGTTTATATAGCTACAAAAAGTAAAGTAATTTGTATGTGTTCCATGTATTTATTGCTGTATGCACCACAGTAACCGCTGCTGTATAAGGGAACTCTAGTCTGCATCGGGAAGAGGTCGGGGCGGATTGCTGGGTCATAAAACACAGCAATTACAACCCAGGGAGTGTACTATGCATTCCGGGACACCACAAGACGTTTAGCCAGGAACTATGTGTTTGTGTCCGGGTAGTGTTTTAATTCAAACCACAATCTTTTCTATAATCTTAACTAGTCATTGTGGTGCCTAAATGTAACTGTCGTTGCCACAACACTCACTTTTTGTCGACTAAACTCAACTGCCACGGCCACTGGAAGGACCGACAGTGAAAGGTGCTCTGTAGCCGGCTCACAGTCACCTTTTCTCAGCTAAATTTAAATGTAAAGACTGCTAAACTGAACTGTCATATGATCTGTCGTTACGTGACCAGTGGGCGGTCGCCTAATTTCGTAGGATATCATGCAAATTGTTGTGCATAAGTTTTCGTACGATGTCATACGAACCTGTTCATGCATTGCCAGATCAATCCACAATGTGGCAACCACAAATTAAGATTTAACTTTACTTACTGTATTACATTCAACTTCCATTTCTCACTGTATTCATAATGAGTAAAAAGGACGGTTGTATAGTGGCTGTATTCACAAAACCTACAATTTGAAAGAGAATGCTTGTATATATATTTTACCACAAGCATTTATTTATATATTTATTTATATATATATATATATATATATATATATATATATATATATATATATATATATATATATATATATACAGACACCCAGTGTAGTATAACATTATCTTTTTATTCAAAAGTCATTGTGAAACGGAGCATCTTAAGCTTCTGAAATGTCACATATTTCACACTATTAACAGAAAATAAGCGGGGGTAATTATGAGAGGGATTTAAATCTATGTGATTTTTATTTCACCATGTTATAAGCATTGTTAGAGTGTAGATAGCAGTGACAAGGAGTGCCAATGCACTGTGGCATTTCAAAACTAGTAGCAAATCTATGTAATAATTACCCAGCTTTAGTTACCAAATCATATTGTTGTCTTGTAGCCCCATAGCAAATGTTCCATGGCCTGATACCATGCCCCTGCCGTTGGGAACCAATTATAGTATGGAAATAGTAGTTTGACCAAAAAAAATCTAGATTAAAGGTCTACTTACAAGCTTGTTTCTAGAAGGTTCAAACTCATTCCACAGGCTTCATCAGAAGTCAACTGACAACTGAGCCAACTCCCTTCAATAATGAAGACTAAGAGGAATTATTGAAAACTCTGCAACAAGCCAGTAAGAGTAGAAGTTAGTAGAAATTGATAGTGATTAAAAATATCCTTGTTTATTTTGAACACATATCTTTTGAACTTTTTCATCCATGTGCATAGTTCAAGTGAAAGTATGTGTATGCGCAGGGGTTAAAAAGCATAGGCACATAGGCCTACGCTCTGTCATCAGGGGGCACTTAGTCTACATCCACGATGTTCCACTTCCGGGATTGCTCCGTTGCCTCCGGAAATTCCGCCGGATGTCCATTACCTTAGGCTTTCTTGTGTTGGAATTTCAAACTCCGGTGGATTTCTGAGGACTATAGTTAACTGCTCCTCAGATCTCTGCAAGGTAAATCCAGACAGCTAGCTAGACTATCTGTCCAATCTGAGTTTTCTCTCGCATGACTAAAACAAACTTTGAACGTACACCTGTTCCACCAAAACAAGTTCCTTCCCAAGGCTATTTTGCAGCGGCACCGTGGCTCCGCTCATCGCAATTGGGATTGGTTTAAAGAAATGCCAATAAAACCAGAGAACGTTTTTCTCCAATCCCAGAAAGCTGTCTGGCCTAGCCAGATCTTCCTCTGCAACGCTGTGGAGGAAGGTCTGGCAATGCGACACTAGGGGACACTTAACATCTTCAACAATGCATACATCTTTACAGTTTATTGGTCTTATAATTCAAACACGTTTTCTTTTTATAGCTGTAGAGATCATAGTTCTGAATGAGGTGATGTAAGAACAGGGTTCCTTTCTTTTGTCAGTGGGTTTCCTTTAAAGCTACTGAGCAATCAGCGACCTCAGTCTAGGTAATACACATTAACGCTGGTTGCCACCCGCCATAAAAGAAAGAAGAAGCAGCAACCTCAGTGCACTTGACAGTCAGTCAAACAGCACAGATGGTAGAGTAATAGTGAGTAAGGTAGGGAGACAAATAGGTCAAAAACTGACCCGGTTTAATAACTATGTAAATTGCTCTTATATTCTTTTTTAAGATAATCTTTTGGGCGTTTTAGGCCTTTATTTATAGTTCAGCTGAAGACATGCGAGGGGGAGAGAGAGGGGGGAATGACATGCAGCAAAGGGCCACAGGTTGGAGTCGAGCCCACGGCCGCTGCGTCCAGGAGTAAACCTCTGTATATGGGAGCGCTAACATTGATTTACAATCATTTACTAATAGAACTAAGCAGGCCTTCCTTGTTGCACGATCCAAATGTTCCTCAAAAAGTTTCTTGTTGTTTCCTAAAGAGTTTGAGATTGAAGAAGGTGAGGAACAGATGTCATGCAATTATCCTGGAAATGTATTTCTGTTGATCGAGACTATCCCTTGCATAACCAAGGTATTGCTTCTAGTGTGTGTGTGTGTGTGTGTGTGTGTGTGTGTGTGTGTGTGTGTGTGTGTAATAACTGCTCGTCCTCACTGTTGTACCTGATTATAAAGACACTTTCTCCTTCTGACTGCTTTTCTCTCTCTTCCTCTCTCTCTGTTTCCAGATTCTCCCAGCCCTGGTTTGGACCCTAGTCCGTCTAATGCTCTTTTACCCCCCAAATCACCTTTTTTGCCCAAGGCTAGACGGTGAGTCCTCATGCCTTCACAGCCCAACCCTACCACTCAACGCAAACACGCCCAGAAAACAAATATGCCCATACAGTGCTTGTTTAAACACTGCACACACCACTTTTATACTTCATACTTTCATACTCTCAAAGGCGTATCATGTCTGTGATAAGCACATACAGTCTCTCTGAAGGTTAATTCATTGACACTGAAACAGTAATCTCCTTATGTATACAGTTATACCTAAAAGAGTGTGATCTAAGGAATCAGTATGCTAGAGTACGAAGACCCAGTTCTTTGATAGGCGTAATGCCTTTTTGATTTTAAGAAAGTTCAAAGTTCTAAAAAAAAACATTCATCTTCAAAGTCATAGGCTTGTTGTCTGTAGGCTTGTTAAGGAAACAGCTTTTTAACCACGCCTCACAGCATTCATTCAGCAAATGGAGCGGGCCCAGGAGTAATTACTTGACCTATGAGGAACTTTGGTCACGTAACCTCTTTCTCTGTTCAAAGTTGGTCATCTGATTGAATGTGAATGTCCTTCTTGATCTGTTTCGGCCATCCACTGACTCCTGGTCCTTGGCACCTCCTAGTCGATGCTGTGAACGGTTTTGGTCTGGTGTTTACAGACCAAGTTTAAAGAGTCACTTTGGGATTTTGAGGACATCAAAGGATACATTTTTTGTGTCGACAAAATTAGGGCAAAAGAAGGTTGAATATCTTGATCATTTTTGTTGAAGCCTTCAGGTCATTATTTAAACGAGAAATGCAGACTTTTGAAGATCTAGCCACTGAATTAGGACACAGCTTGCCTAATAAAGGTATTTGTTCAGCAAAAGCATAGAATGCAACTTTTAACTGGCTGTTCTCATGAACCATTCGTACACATAGCTACGGAAAGTAAAGCACTGTAATTTATATGTATTTATTGCTGTATCCACAACAGTAACTGCTGCTGTATAAGACTGCTCAGGTCGGCGTAGCAAGGAGGTCAGGGGTCTGGGTCATAAAACACAAGTGGGGCTTTCAAGCAGCGGAGATTCATATATATATATATATATATATATATATATATATATATATATATATATATATATATATATATATATATATATATATATATTGATTGGTGCAACATTGGTACAAGTTTTTGTGACAATTAATTTTATGCATTTTAGACCTTTATTTTTATAGGACAGCTGAAGACATGAAAGGGGAGAGAGAGGGGGATGACATGCAGCAAAGGGCCGCAGGTCGGAGTCAAACCTGTGGGCGTTGCGTCGAAGAGTAAACCTCTATATAAGGGTGCGCGCTCTACCAGCTGAGCTATCTGGACCAGCAACCCCATTGGTACATAATAAAGTCTGTACAAATCACAGTTGTTAAAAAAAAAAATCTTCCCCATTTTCCCATTGATCAACCCGCCCCCCTCCCAAATGCCCAACAATTCACCCCATGAGTACACAAATAGTAAAAAAATTTTAAAAAATTAAGCAAACACATATATGGCACTAACCCCTCTGAGAGCAAACTTTATCTTCTCTAGGTTTAGAAATGAGATCATGTCTATCAGCCAGGAGTGAGGGGGGGTTGACGATTTCCTAGCCAGGAGTATTCTCCGTCTTGCAATAAGTGTGGCAAGAGCAACTATGTCCGTCTTTCTTGAATTAATAGGGGGGGGCGTGTTTTAATCCAAACCACAATTTGTTTTCTAATCTTAACTAGTCGTTTTGGTGCCTAGGACAGTCACATTGTGTCGGCTAAACTCAACTGCAACGGCCACTGAAAAGACACGTTATATCCGCTAAATTGAACTGTAAAGACCGCTAAACATAACTATTATGTGACCGGTGGTGTGACCAGCAGGTGGTCACCTAATTTCGTAGGATATCATACAAATTGGTGTGCATAAGTTTTCGTACGATATCATACGAACCTGTTCATGAGAATGTGTTGTCTTTAAACAACTAGATATACAACGAAACTCAAATGAAAAATGTATGAAGACAGATGAACATGGCCTTACTACATGGCAATTTGAAGAGTTTCAGTTTCTAGGTGAAGGTGAAGATGAAAATAGCTGCTATAGATGTGAATCTTAAGTGTGTTTTTTTCTCTCAAATATAGCCCTCAGCCTTCACCACAGCTCCATCATTCCAAAACTGTGTTGCCAAGCAATGGGGAGGCCAGCAGCAGACATGTTCTGTACAACAGTGATGCTGTGCATGGGAGAAGAGGAGGAGTGGGAGGAGGGAGGAGTTTGGACATATCTGCTGCCTCCAACAGCCAGCATCGAGATTTTACAGCTGACATGATCACTTACCGGACTCACAACATTCATAGCGAAGACATAAAAAATCTGTCGGAGCAAACAGCTGCAGCTTGCACTGTTCAGGAGGTCAGAGGGAAAACCATGAGCTCAGAAATGCCCAGTTCTAATGGCGCAGACCAGGATAACGCCAACCTCAGGTCAGATCTTCTCATACTGGAAACAGAGGTGGAAAGGATAGAAAAGGATCTTTTTTTATAAAGCTTAAACTCTGGATTTCTGCTAATAGTAGATATAAAACCCAAAAGAGGCAAATAAAAATAATTAATGATTTTAGTACTTTTGTAAGCTTGTATGCAACAAAAGGACAAAACACTGAGTTATGAGAAAATGGAAATTGGAGTGATTGAGTAGTCCCTCGTTGTGTGGCTAGAGAATGAATGTGAAGAGGCGAAGATGGATGTTTTAATATTTGTATAAAAAAATGGTTTGGGTTCACTCTGTTGGGTTTGATAGAGAAGACAGAGAAGCGCAGATAATTGATCTGTCTGTGTGCTGGAATGCAGCACTGCTGCATTATTTTCTTAATAGTAAAATGAAGCATAAAGTGAAAATATTAATTCACCTGGCTGCCTTCCCAAACACATATTTCCTATTTTCTTTCCTTGTAGGTTTCTAAACAATGGAGCTCGCTCCCAGACAATCTGCCACAGCCTCAACATCGTCAAAAACATTGGTGAGGGTAGCGTATTTATTCCACACACTTTTACCACCTCCAGAGCTGTTGCTACTAAATCATCTCTTATTTGATAATACATTATATGACTAAGACTGAACATTGGTGAGATACAAACATTCACATATGCAACATATGCAGCAAATGGATTTCATGGAAAGCATCAGTACTGCAGCTGAGCTGTATCTGTTACTGCATATCTCTGACACGTTCATCAAGGTTGAGTGCCTCTCTAATCTGACAGTCGGCTATGTTGACAGACTACTAACCATAGTGTTGTTCAGTGTGTACACAGGACAATGGTTATTTGCAGGGATTACCTGCAGGACGATGATAAAAAGTTCTATATCTGTAGTTTACAGATATAGAACTTTACAGATACAGATAGATTCCTATGTCCTATTTTTTTTTCTCCAACCTGTGCATTTCTTTGGCTATGCACATTTCACTCTCTCTTATGTAAATCTCAGTCCAGTTCTACGCCCACCAAAGCAATCTGCAGTATATGACTGAGGGAGATTATGCAACAGACCCCTGTTGTTCAACGTCACCTTCCCTCTTGATATACACAAAGCCAATCTTCCCTGAAAAGATTGGATGTTCTTATCAGCAAACTTTTTAGTTTTAGTTGAATAAACTTGAGCAAACCTACCATCACATGTTGCCACACACACACACACACACACACACACACACTCATGCTGGCATTACATTATTGACCTTATGAGGCTCGACACAGCTCGTGTCTTTCCGGTTTTGTCTCTTACCCTCCAGTTGCCAATGCTCGCTGTAGTAAATACCAACACAGTCTCACTCCCAGCCCGACAAAAACAAACACATCGTCAGGTGCCTTTGGCCTTAGTTACTGACGCAAAAAGTCTCCTTTAGTGACGCAGGGGCCTTTCAACTAATTCCAATGTCATCCCAGCCGCGGCGATATTTGACTCTCTGGGTACCCCTTTGGTGTCATTTTTGCTTGGTCATGCGTCACCTGAATCGGGAACGATTTGGCTTCATTCTTTAATGTGCAGGGTAAAACCAGTTAGTTATGGTTTCGAAAAGACAGTGGGTGGGGCTACACAATGTACGTTTAAGTGACACACGGGACAACAGGAAATAAACTTCCGTCTCCTGAGTGAAAGTCCTGTGTTGTTTGACCCGTAAGAATGGTTAGTAAATACAAGTAAAAAGTTGCGATCCTGATCTGTTCAAATTACGTTATATAACCTTACACTACCACATACAATCCATAATAAGTTCTGGATTCATGCATGACATAAAATCTTCAGTAGTTGCTGTTATTTCATTATTTGACAATTAAAGGTCAGTGGTCGATAGAACAGTTTTAAAATGGTGTTTTAATTGTGCTTGGCTCCAGCGGCCGCTATGTGGGGAAAGACTCACACTCACATAACCCAGTGCCCCAAGATACACATGCCAAAAGACTTTGGCAATAAAAGCAGTTATCACAAATTTTAAATATTAATTTATTAATTATTGTCTCCCTTAGGATAAATTTGTCTTGGGAATTCGAGAGAACACAGTTGACAGCACACCTATATACACACACACACACACACACACACACACACACACACACACACACACACACACACACACACACACAAACACACAACACATATCTGTATACATGTACAAACAGACTACATTTAACTTCAGTAACACACACAGAGCCATATACACAGAACATACACAACAAGAATATTGCAAGATACACCAATATATCGGTGTACTGAAGGGTAATTTGATGCCAAGTGGAGCTGATTGCCTGTTGCCCCACTGCAATTTGAAGTTTGTAGTTGGCAGAAGTAAATATTTCTTTTAAAGAAGAAGGTCAACATCAATGATGTGGATTATCTTCTACAGCACGAATTTGAAGGACATTTTAGATTAAATACCTTGTTGCCCACCATCTGTGGGATATTGCAACCAAACTATAACAAAAATAATCACTAGAGCATTATAACAGAAAAACGGAGGTGTCCAAATCCAAAGAAGCTGTTCGCCCAACTATTTTTCCACTTAAAAATGCCACTCCTTACGCGCAGTGGTAATCCAGGCTTTAAAAAACTAAAAATAAATGAAAATTCTATATGTTTGCCTCATGCCTGACTCATTGTCTTTTGACTCTCCAGCATTCCTGTACCAGGAATACCGGGACACTTCCAAGCAGCAGGAGATCGAGCAACGGCGTCAGCGTGAGAACCTTTGTCCAATGGTCACGGCAGAGACTGTGGTGGCAGGCTCTGGTGTCACGTCCCCTCCAGTGTTACAGCTGCAGCTGAGGAACAGTTCTCGGTCACTGAGCTTGTGGCAGAACCTGGAAGCTGTGCAGGCCAGCGGCCTGCTCACCCAGTTACCGCAGAAAGAAATCATAATGCAAGAGGTGAGCAAATGTCAGTAGGATACATCATTTGGGGACCATTCATGGCTTCACTAAAGGTTGGGCCAATTATTTAGTACATGCTGGGATATTTCACAGGATGAGTGAAATCTTTGACCAGCTGATGGTGCTTGATGAAAAGTCAAGAAATCACTAAAGCCAAAAACATTCATCTTCTGGCAACCATGCATGTCTGTATGGCAGTCCATCAAGTACTTGTGACACTATAACCCAACAATGTCAACCTCAAGGTAGCACAAGAGGAAAACAGAAAATCACCAAAGAAAGTCATGATCTGGGAACCATGAATGTTTATCCTCCAATAGTTAATAATACATTTTAGTCTAGATCAAAATGGTTGGCAGACCGGCCGACATTGCAATCCCTAGAGCCATGCTGCTGGCATGGCCAACATTTATAGTTATAATAGAAACAAACAAGAGATAAATTGAGCAGCTGCCTTGCTCCAAAATAACACTGTGATATATGCTTTATGAATATAAATGCAAACAGATTGTGAAGCAACATGGATTCCATCAACACAGAAGTAATTACTCTGTTACACATCCATCATTTAAATCTGGTAAATTTGTAGTTTTTCCAGTGAAAATCAGTCAAATGAAAACAATAAGCCCTAGCCAACTGAGCCAGCAGGACATCATACTTCATCAGAATTTCGAATTTCATCATATCAACTGTTCACTGGGTGTAGGGATCCTCGGTTAGTATTATTGTGTCCTTATGATTTGCTTTTCTGTCTAGGCCACGTTTGAGCTCATTACCTCAGAAGCATCATACTACAAAAGTTTGGAAATTTTGGAGACTCATTTCCTACGTGACCCTGTTTTAATCAACACTCTAAGCCAATCCGATGTGCATTTTCTGTTCTCCAACATCGAAGAAGTCATGAAAGCCAGTGAAAGGTAGGACAAGGTCTTGATTAACACACTCAGTTAATGATTGGAAGTCTGATCATACATCAAGTTCCAGTCCAGCAGACAAGCTTTGACTCCATATCCCTGGATAATGGTCTCTTAATATTTTCAGGTTCCTGATGGATCTTGAGCACCGAATTGAGAAGTCTATTTTGATCCCTGATGTGTGTGACATTGTTTACCACCACGCTGTGGAACACTTCAATGTCTTCATCAAATACGTCATTAACCAGGTGTACCAGGAGAAGAACTACAGACGCATTTTGTGAGTACCTATTTTATAAATACATCTGTTACAATAGACTATGTCATCTTCATACACTAACAGTTAATTGTTTAGTGGTATATGAGCATGCACTGTAAAAAATAGTGGACGTAGCATCTGTGCCATTACCCTGTGTGGACTGCCGTTTTGAAGTCTTGAGTTTGGCAATACGACGTTGCTACAGATGTGTCATTTTTTGACGAGATGGTGAAGCTAGGGAGGATGATGTGGCCAAGCCAGTGTTGTTTATGGTTGCAATGGCGCTAAGATAAAGGCTAAAGGTGGAAAGGTGTTGATTTTCAACTCTTCTGAAGACAGTCATCCAGTGGAGAATTACTGGAAGGTCTTCATGCACAGCAGTACCTAAAATCGGCTAGCTAGCTAGCTTGGTTGGCATAACGCTGAACAAGATATTTTTAGGTGACCAAATGTTCTAATTAACTTTGATGAAGTAAAAACACACAGTGAGAGGGTCAAAGTTTAAGACCAAAATATGGACATTTGCTAGTTTCAAGTCTCCTTCAATACATTGAAGGAGACTTGAAACTAGCAATTGTTATTAGAAACATGGCTATCAGACCAAATCAGTGAAATTGGGCTTAATGGATATAATATTTGTAGGTCTGATAGATAAAAAAGGAGGAGGTGTGGCCATCTTCATTAAGAAATGCTTTCTGTTACTATTGTTAGCTCTGTATCTACTCCAAAGTGTTTTAAATATTTGGCCTGAAGTGTTTCTCTGGGACAAAATGCTAATTGTGGAAGATTGCTTGTTGTTGCTCATTATGCCATTATTGAACTTGCTCGTCTGATATCCTCGCAGGATTTTCAGAAATTGTAGTTATTGGTGATTTGAATTTTGGCTGGCTTACCAATGCATCTAATGTTTTAAAAGATTTGTATAATGATTTAAACCTTACGCAGTTAATCTCTGCTCCGACAAGACCTGATCCAGGTAACCCTGAGAAAGTCATCTTATTGGATCTTATTTTAACAAATGATCACATCTTCCGCTCAATTTTAGTGATCACTGTCCAATAGCCTGTATCAGAGACACTGGACAAGAAAAGTCTTGTTTTATTGTAAAGAGAACTTTTAAAAAGTTTGTAGAGCAAGATTTCATACATGATTTGTCTTTAAGTGATATTTCTCTCACGATACCTGTTACTGACCCCACTATGGCTTTAAATTATTTTATGAAATTATTTTATTAAAATTTTCAATTCTGTTGTTGATAAACATGCCCCTTTTAAGAAGCTAAGAATAAAGAACAGTCGTAACCCTTGGTTTACTGCGGATATCGCTGCCATGTTACATTCCAGGGACATTTCCTGGAAAAAAGCACATGCTTTGGGGTTGGGTGCAGATTGGCAGCATTTTCGTCACCTCCGAAACAAGTGCCTTGTTGTAATTTGTAATGCGAAATCATTTTACTATGTTTCTTCTTTATCTGATTGCTATGGAAATCCAGAAAAATTTTGGAGAATAATTAAGTCTCTGTCTCATAGCCCTTCCTCATCCTTACCCAATCAGATTACTCAGGATTCTGTCACTGTCTATAATGAGAAGGAGTTATGCGATATCTTTAATAAACACTTTGTTACTGCCGGTCAGACAAATCATCTCGCATGCCAGGGGATCCTGGGATGTATAGTGCTCAATGCTCTCTGTGACATTGATCCAATGAAGTGACCCACCCTGAATAGATAAACGTGATATAAACTCATTATGAACATGTAATCACTCAACTAAGAACTAGGGTCATTTTCCAATAAATATTTATAGAAACAGATTTATTTTTGCTACCAGTGGAGTCACCCCTTTTTGGAAATTAGATAGAGTGCAGCTTTAAGGCACTTCCCAGTGGCTTTACTGTCCATTATTTTGACGGTCTCTGTATATGAGTCAGGTAGCTGTTTCTTATTGAAACTAATGGTGGTGATTTATTAAAATATGTTGTGACTTTTTTTCATATTGGACAGTATTTTTGTCTTTTGAAAGTAGTAAATAATACAAGACCTCTGCTCAGAACAATACTGTGGCCCGTCTGACTACTGATAATTATAAGCACATGCCTGGAGAGAAAGGTGTCTGTGAGAAAGAATAATAGGCGTCATTCCTCATACATTGCTGTTTTTTATGTCTATGAATGCTGTCAGCCCATCTTTTCAGTAGAGAACAGGTTTGTTTTACATCATGACAAATGTGATGTGCAGGGTGTGGTTGACTATGAATATAATGCGTTTGTCCCGCTTCCCACGCGCTGCAGAGGACAGGTGCCCTGTTTGACAGGCACTGAATGGGATCTCTGCCAGCTACTGGAAAACACTTCTGAGATCTGCTGCTTGTTTCAAAATCAATAGACTGGTTTATGAAGTAACATTTAGTAGATGCACCACTAAGAATGTATGTCTATTAGATGTCATTATCCATCTGTTTTGAGGATTTAAAGTACATTATGCAAAGTCTGTTCAGAAGGTTTGGCATAACAGTCTGATCACACTCGTAAGGGTGTTAGGAATGCCAAGCCTAGTTACTAATCACATACAATCACATCAGTGACTGAGTTGCAAGGTAGAAATATTAGCTGAGGAAGAACATGACAAAACTGAAAACCCCAGTGACTAATTGTGATAGGTGGGAGGAGAACAGTTTGATTTCTTTCTCTCTTACTTGTAAAGCATGTTCCTTTCTCATATAGGCTGGTAGACTTTAACAATGTTTTCACTGCCATTCTAGAAAAAAATCTTCGATACCGATACCTTGAATTCGATACTGGTTCTCGAACAATATTTTTTATATCGATATAATAAAATCAATTTTAACAATAAAATAAATTGCAACATTACGGCACAAATCTTAATTTTTCCACTGTGATCCAACTACAACGACACACACACGAGCATAATGTAGTGCCTTTCCTGCATATCTCTACGATATGTAGACAGCCAATCGCAAGCATTCGATCTTGGTAGAAGCATGCAGCATGCCTATTGGCTCACTGGCGCTAATGAGACTTGCTCTTGAGGAATAGAATTTTGGTATTGAATGAAAAGGCATTTCTCGA
Organism: Zingel zingel; assembly: GCA_023566125.1. NCBI lineage: Eukaryota > Metazoa > Chordata > Actinopteri > Perciformes > Percidae > Zingel > Zingel zingel. Next base: position 3,503,266 of record CM042316.1, on the reverse strand, counting down.
TACTTGATACTAAGGAGGCATTTCGCTTGGTGCCTAAAAAGTATTGTTTCGGTGCCCAGTCCTAATTCCCAGGCTGCATATATAAAGCAAAGGTAATTTGCTCTCTTACTTCACATTAACTCATAGACGTACAGGAGCAAAACACTTTTTCAAAAAAACTCAGAGGTGTTTCTAGAACCACCATACATGTTCAGGCCAATTAACACAAATTATATAACAAAACAAGTCTGAATCCTGCTGCTCTGCCCTCAGTTGAAGACGTCTGAGGGGAGAGACTTCTATGCTCTCCACCCCACATAAGGAGCAGGACGTAAGTCCTGCCATGTGCGTTGGCTGCGATATACCCTATCGTTTAAAGACATTCCACATCTGGTGACCCAGTGACAGAGGTGGGTAGAGTAGCCAAAAATTGTACTCAAGTAAAAGTACTGTTACTTCAGAATAATATGACTCAAGTAAAAATAAAAAGTAGTCATCCAAATAATTACTTGAGTAAGAGTAAAAAAGTTCTTGGTGAAAAAACTACTCAAGTACTGAGTAACTGGTGAGTAACATCTGATTTATTTGTTAACATAAGCATTCAATCAGACAGACAAAAAAAACAAAATAATCATCTTTAGGCAAATTATAGTTCATCCAATCAATAAAATAAATTAAAATTGATTAATGAATTACAAACTAGCTTAAATTAAAATAACCCAGGTAAATTCAAGTACTTAAAAAATAAAATTAATAAAAAATAAATAAATAAATAAGCACAAGTTTTTTACCAGGCTATGCAGGCAGAACTAGAACAAGGCAGCCCATAAACTCTCATAAAGTGTGTGTGTGTGTGTGTGTGTGTGTGTGTGTGTGTGTGTGTGTATATATATATATATATATATATATATATATATATATATATATATATATATATATATATATATATAAACATGCAGAAACAAAGCAGTGAGAAATCATTTCTGTGGTTCTCTAGTAAGTCTGTGTACTTAGACAGTTTGTTGGGGTGAACCCTCTGTGGATAAAAAAAACAAATCTGTGAGGCTACAGGGAGATCAAGACATTAAAAGAGACTTATCATATCAAATTTGGATGGATATATAGATATACATAAACATAGGAAATGTTTAAAACATATGTAGCTAAATATGAATTTAGGAAACTTAGCTACAGTTAGATGTTGAATTTTTGAATGCTGAAATGTCCGTTTGTTTTGGTAGACACAGAAGACACCGCATAATGTAGCTGCTGTTTCGCACTTTTACTAAGGCATTGCCGACAGTTGATTCTGACATTTTTGTTTTGCCACGACTGTAAAGCTAACCCGTCCCGCTGCTGAGATTGATGGCGCGTTCATGCCACATCGGAATGACAGGGACCGCCCCCGTGATTACGTTGTTTTTCCGACTACCAGCGTTCACATGTCGGGATGCGTGTTCTTCTTCTTCTGTCATATTGGCGTTTGGCATAACAACTTGTTGCATGACTGCCACCAACTGTTGGGCGTAGCCTAGAGCATCAGGTGTGTGAAAACCTGGTGAAAACATGGAGGCCACAATAATATGCTGCTGTTTTCTTATGCGAGCGTACAAACAGCACATCGTCAGGTGTTTGTGTTATCTGCAGGACAACGAACGGGAAAGGACACGGATAAGGTGTTGTTGTTTTTTTTATACATAGGCCTATTTATGAATAATTTGAAACATGTTATGTCTGTGTATGTTTCTCAGCAGAGGCGTTTGTCCACAATAAATAAGTTTATTGTCATTGAAATATGTTCAGTGAACCAAATTCGCCTACATCAAACGTCAGTTGTCAACAACGCGTCACCAACTGGGAAACTCGGTTAGCAAAATCTGGCCCGAGGGAGACGGCAAGATGGCGTCGCGGTAACATCACTCTGTTGTCGCTCTGCAATATGAAGTAGCAAACCTCTTTTTTTTTAACAGTTAACATGAATTGAGGGATTTCAAATGCTATCCTAATACCTCACAACTCTGAGACTTCTTGAAGAATATATTTTTCTGCATGTTTCCTTACTTTTTTGGCTTTTTTAAAACTGGCTAAAGGTAGTGGCTAACGCAAACCACTTTCTGATAACCTAGCTAGTTAGCTAACGGCTAACTTTACAAACAGAACGGACTGTTACTTCTTCTATTCAGCCAATAGCCTTCGGTTGACCCGCATATTCTCCAAAAATGGACAAAGATTTTTGTATTACATTTGGCATAATAAGGACATTCTTTTCAAAAACAAATCTTTATTTTTTGAAAACTGGTACAGGAATAATATTTTACTTGTTGGCCAACTCTTTGACATGAATGGCAGACTGTACAATTATTCCGATTTCTTGAGAAAATTTCAAATTCCTGTTTCGGTTAAGGAGTATGCAATTGTCTTTGATGCAATTCCCTCTGGAATCAGAATGCTGCTGGGAGGCATTAACTTCCCATGGCCACTGACTCACAATATGGATTTATCTGATACTGCTGTGGGAGGTTTATGCTTTTCTGCGGGGCGTCGGACTAAAAATAAAACAATTAGGACTTTATACCAAAAAGATATTGTTACTATTCCTTATATAATCCCATATTGGAACAGTTTAATAGAGAATGTCCCCTGGAAAAACGTTTGGTCTTTGCCTTTTCAAATACATGCTTACTAAAAGTGAGAGAAGTTACGTTTAAATTAATTCACAGATTCTACCCAGCAAAGTGTATGCTTAAGCGGTATAAACTAGATATTGAATCTGAATGCTCTTTCTGTAAAATGTCAGATGAAGATATTTCCCATTTATTTTGGAAATGTTCCTACACAGAAAAATTCTGGTCAAATGTCCTTGAATTTATCCAAACCAATTTCATTACGGATTTCTCTTTTTGTTTTAAGGATGTTTTCTTTGGTGTGGTTGAGCTTAAGACGGATAAGGACGGAAAATATTTCATAATTAATCTTTTATTTCTACTCGCTAAATATCACATCCATAAATGTAAGTTCAGGGGCTCTAAACCTTTCTTCCCTGTGTTTGAAAATGAAGTCAATGAGTACTTGGACTCTATAAGATATTCAAAGAACTGTAAAGCTCTGAAGACTGTGCAGATATACTCAACACTTGTGACATCTTGTGACTGAATGATATTGGAACTCTAAATGTTAAGTGATGCTATGAATTGGACTGCTTGTTGATTAGCCTTGGTGGACTTTGCAGACTCCCTAGGATATTAATTTCTTATGTATTTATTGTATAGTTGTGTGTATGTGTACATGTATGTGTTGTTTGTAACCTCAAATGCTTTCAATAAATGAATTAAAAAAAAAAAAAAATCTGGCCCGAGTTTCCCACCTCTGATTCCCAGAGAAGGGACGTGAATGATGACGTTTTCACACGGAAAAACGTTTTTCCGATGTCCATGAACGTTAGTATGGTCACGTGACGAGACTACGAACAACTACGTTTGATTGGTGAAACACAGTCACGTGGTAGAGCATTTAGCGGAAGTCTCTCTCTCTGTCAAAATAAAACAGAAATGAGGCGTACGCGGGGGAGGAGGGGGGGGGGGGGGGGGGGGGAAACAATGACGCGTAGAATACCAAAGAGGTAAAAATAAAAATAACGAGCTCATTGTAGCCTAATGTAGCGGAGTAAGAGTACAGTTTCTTCTTCACAAATCTACTCAAGTAAAAGTAAAAAGTATAGTGATTTAAAACTACTCCTAGAAGTATATTTTTTTCAAAAACTTACTCAAGTAAATGCAGTGTTGTAATGTAACAAAGTACAAATACTTCACTACTGTACTTAAGTAGAATTTTTACGTATCTGTACTTTACTTTGTTATTTATATTTCCGGAAACTTTTACTTTTACTCCACTACATTTCCTAAATAAAATGTATACTTTTACTCCACTACATTTCCCCTAAGCATCTTATTTACTCGTTACTACAAAATAAAATCAGAAGAAATGTATAACACTGAAGATTGGCGAATCATTGCTCCTAAATTGCCAAGATAATGCACACTCTATTCCAGTTGGTGACGGGATGCCTGTTTGTGGCCAAGCGGCAAAAAATAAAATAAATAAATAAATAAAACATAGGCAAAAACTAAAGAAGAAGAGGAGGAAGCATAATGACTGATAGTGTCTGATGGAAGCACCTGGTACAGGCTCTGCCGCCATGGTAACAGACGATGACCACCCACGACGACAGTGGTGATGAAGATAACGTTACACAACTTTGGCCATAAAGTTCATAATTAAAGTTTTTTTAACTTTTACTTTTAATTCTAATACTTAAGTACATTTAATATCAGAAAATTGCTATGGATACTTAAGTACTGTTAATATCAGATACATTAAGACTTTTGCTCAAGTAATATTCTAAAAGGAGACTTTAACTTCTACCAAAGTAATTTTCTGGTAAGAAACTTGTACTTTTACTCAAGTATTGCTTTCAAGTACTTTATACAAGACTGAATAAATGTAACGGAGTAAATGTAACTCGTTACTACCCACCTCTGCCCAGTGACCACTAGGAAAGACTAGCTGGCAGCCACGGAAGTGTGGTGACAGTGGGGAGAGACTGCTGGCATCTGGGGTAGACCAGAAAAGGGGGTGCCAAGGCTTGGCAAGCCAAAGCACTTCCTCCGTGAGGAGGAACACAACTCAAGACACTATGGAAAAGTTAATTGTAAGACACCCCCCATCGCGCGAGAGCAGGGGAGGATGAGCGACCTACAGGACAGACAACTGTTATGACCACGGATGACGATCAAAGGACAACGGCATAGAACAACAGAATAACTAGAGTCTGAAGGTGTGGAAAGGTCTGCAAAGGCGATAGGGGTCTGAAGATACACCAGAGTAGGATGGGCTGTTTACAACACAGTAGTGTGCAATGCACAGGTTAACCTGATGAGACGGAGGAGAGGCAGGGTCAGGTGTCCAACCAAAGCACCCAGAATCTCCAGGGACACAATGAAGGCGTTAGCATTCTTTAAAGTACCAACAATGTATCAGACAACCAGCAACATCAAGAGAGGCAAACCAGCAAGGAAACAGGCCAGCGAGTTTAGGCCATTGAGGGAGAGGGAAAAAGCTAGTTTTGTGGCCAACAGCAGCAGCCAGGAAAGACTGGGAGTCTTTTGACAGGGAAATAGACCAAGTCCTGGAGTCTGTCCTCACTGGTGACGTTGGCAGGAAGATGAAGGCAATGTCCATTATCATCTGGAATATGGGAGCAGAACGTTTTGGGATAGAGCAGAGACAGACCAAAGGCCTGCAGCATGCTGGAGAGAACAGGCGCTCAAGGGAAATTGCAAAACTCAGAGGCGACTTGAGAAGAGTGATGAAGGTTTTTCGGCAGGCTTCTGAAGACAAAAAACCTGCCCTTAAAGAGATGCAAGATAATGTGAGGGAGAGCATAAAGAACTTGCGCCGAGTGGAGTGCCAGCGAAAGGATAGAAGGCGAAAGGAAGAACTCGACCTGGAAGGAAAGCTGTGCAGCCCAGAGGAGCCAACCATCTCCTTTGATGATCTGAGAGCCCAGATGGCAGGAAGTCAACGACTTCATCCGAAAGTCCAGGGGAAGATCTGCACTGAGGGCGAATGGAATTCCGTACAGAGTTTACAAGAATTGTGAGAGGCTGAGCAGACGTCTTTAGAGGCTACTTAAGGTAGTGTGGAGGAAGAACCATCTGCCAGACAGTTTTCTTATTGCCAAGGGCTGCTTCATCCCCAAGCAGGAGGACTCTTCCAGCTTGAAAGACTTCCGCACAATCTTGCTGTTGAATGTGGAGGGGAAGGTGTTCTTCGGAATTGTGGCGAAGAGGCTGACCCAGTTCTTGATCAACAACAAGTACATTGACACCTCTGTACAGAAAGGCGGAGTACCAGGAGTCCCCAGTTGCATCGAACACAACAGCATAATCTCCAAGATCATCGAGGACGCTAAGAGGAACCAGGGAGATCTAGCAGTCCTGTGGCTTGACCTAACGAATGCCTATGGCACAGTGCCGCACAAGTTAGTCGACCACACAGTCAAAGCCTATCACATCCCCCAGAAGGTACAGCTGCTCCTCTGGAACTACTTTGGGTACTTCAAGATGCGCTTCACCTCTGGCAACTTCACTACCAACTGGCAGAGATTGGAGGTCGGAATCGTGACCGGATGTACCATCTCTGTGATTCTGTTTGCAGTGGCGATGAACCTCCTCGTCAAGTCAGTGGAGAAGCCCAGACGGGGAGCTGTGCTTTCAAGTGGCATCCAACAGGTCCCCACAGCAGCTAGAATGGAGTTCAAACCCTCAAAATCAGCTTCTCCAATCGAGAACCCTTAAGATCGGTGAAGATACCATCCCAACAGTCACGGAGAAGCCAGTAAAGAGCTTAGGAAGTTGGTACAGACCTGACTGACAAAGCAAGTGTGAAGGAGTGATGGCCAAATGAAGCGTCATGAAGGTTTTGTGAACCATTTTCTGTATTTTCTAAGCCCACTAGATGGCGATCTCTGTTCAACAAAGGGTTGAAATCACACTGAGTTGCCATTCCTTAAGTCATTTCTTTAAACAAAAGAGTGCCATCTAGTGGCCTCAGAAAATAAATAATATGCTTCATGAAGCTTCTTTTGCCTATCACTAAGTATCAGTCCCTCATCTTTGAGAGCCAGGAGAGGGGTTGGAGAGCCTGGTATCTATCGGTGGAGGTGGGTTGCAGGGGGTTCCCAGGACAGTCATTGTGGAGAACATTGGGGACGCTTGGGGTTAGAGGGGAAACCCGCAAGAACCTGGCGAACAACGTATCAAAGCAGGCAGAGACAGCATCCAGATGGCTGTGGTTGAAGAGGAGCGAGCGGTGGCTAAACCAGGCTGGCAGAGGGGGCGGGGCTCAGAGCTGAGTGGTGAAGTCCTGAATGGCTGAGGGAGCAGTTCCAGGACGCTTTTTCAGCTGTCAAGCCCCATTGAGGTGTCGTGGGCTAGTTGATGAAACACCGGTGAAGTGGGATGCCCTCTTGAAAACCCAGTGAAGTCAACAGGTCTGAATCATGCATCTCTGCCCTCAGTTGAAGACATCTGAGGGGAGCGACTTCTATGCTAGCCACCCCACATAAGGAGCAGGACGTAAGTCCTGCCAAGTGCAGTGGCTGCGATATACCCTATAGTTAAAAGACATACATAAAATAGCAGATTCAAATCAATGTATTGATGTTTTGTGAAGGGCTTTATTGTTTTAAGGGCACTGTGTTAAAGCATAATTCTGGTGATATATTTTTCTTGCTGTCAACAAAAGTCCCATGAAATGACAAAAACCAACAATGACTTGATCCAAATATTTCCTGTGAAGCCAAGTCTGACAAATCAGGCTACTGGAAGTCAAAATCAGGAATTAGTTTCATCATCCTTTTTTATAACAGTTTGGCAGTGTCTGGCCCCCTCCCATTCAAACTGATGACTGACGGAGGAGTGTCATGCTTGAATGAACTGGCATTCCCCGTCCAGCACAACAAAACTCAGATTAAACTCTCAAACTAGGCGGTGTTGATCACATACGAATAGGGTTGGGTACCGAAACCCGGTTCCACTATGGAACCGGTTCCTACGCAAACGGTAGTATTCGGACTGGATTAGAACGCAAATTTCGGTTCCTCATTTTGGTTCCGACTGAAATATTTCCCCTCTGTCGCTGCGGCAGACTCTTTTTTTCTTTCTCCCTTTCTCCCCGTGTCCGCGCTATTCTCGGACACGCATTCTACAATCACTGGTGATAGACGGCTTTTTGTACACGCTCCGAAACGGACATAAAAATATCACACTTTCTCTGTAGTCTACCGTTAGCTAGCTACCGTAAATGTAGGCTACTTTTGGGCTCACCAAAACGGAGTAAAAGCATATTAACCATTCATTGACTGCACGTGATCGCTAGTAAACAGATTATACTGGCTCTGCTAGTCTATCGTTCAGGACAAGACCCTGTAGCCTGGTGGTGGGGGAGCGGGACAACCTCCCCAAATTGTCTGCCCTTTCAAACTCCTACCTGTGTGTTCAGGCCTTTTGGACACCATCTGAGGGAGTTTTCTCCTGTGCAGGACATGCCATTAGTCAGGAGAGGTGTCTATCTTGCCAGAGAAGCAAATATGGTAATTTTTCTGCAAAATAACAGCTAAAGTTTGAAGCTGGTTGGCATACCAACTCAACAACATTTATTTAGTTGTTACTTGTTAATAGTGTAACTGTTATTTATTAAATTATTGTAGTTATGTGTTAAGTGACTTAAGTTTACTTATTATATATTTAAGTACTTTAAAACGCTAATATATTGTTCAATTTAAATAATTTTCAATAAAAATAAAAAAAACTCCATAAAAAAACTCTTTCTTTGATGTAATTTTTAAATTTTTCAAGAATCGGTTTAGGAATCGGTTAGGAATCGGAATCGTTTTAAAACTACCGGTTCGGCATCGGAATCGGAATCGGAAAAATCCAAACGGTACCCAACCCCATACATACAAATCAATATTCTATTACTGTTTTGCATATTTCTCACCTAAAATGTTTTCAAAAACACTTTTTAGTGTACTGTTTAGCTGTAATTTGACCCGGCCACATGTTTTTCCCTAATCAAAACGAACCAAGCATGTGTCTCAGAGCCACGTCATTTCATTGCTCTGATTGGTTTTAGGTCTATTCAACAGAGGCATTTTGGTCTCTGAAATCGAAAATGAACTAGAGTTGAATGAAGTTCAATGAATGAAGCGTTTCCAGACTAATATGCATTTGCAAATTTGTATGGCTATGCCAGGCTAGGAGACCTTAATGGATGTTTTAATACAATTAAATGAATGAGCCTTCAACACAGCCAGTGTGATCTTTATCCATGGATGATCAGCAAAAACCAGACCTAGGTTTGTGTAATAATGTCTTTCACTTTCTATCTCTCATCAACACATTCAAGAGAATAGAGAGAATGTGTGTTTTTGTAATGCTGTATGATCAACTACGCATTGTTTTGTCTTAACATGACTGTCCAGAGAGGGAAACCAGGCATTTCGGGAAGCCATGGCTGCACTGGAGAACCATCCACATGTCAGGGGCCTGTCCTTTACCTCGTTCCTAATCCTTCCTTTCCAGAGGATCACAAGGCTCAAGTTGCTTGTACAAGTGAGTGTGCTGTAATGATATAAAACTAAACAGATATTACAGGGCGAACCTGGCCCTATGTAGGCTTAGTCCTTGCCAGTGGCCCGGGTTTGAGTCTGACCTATTAGCCCTTTGCTGCGTGTCATCCCCTCTCTCTCCCCCTTTCCTGTCCATCTGCACTATCTAAATAAAAAGCCCAATAAATCATGTTTTAACTAAATATATGTACACTAAAATGGCAAGATATAGAAGTTTTGGATATATTTTGAACAGGTTAAAGTTGCAGTAATGAATTGGGATTTGGTGCCACTGTAGATGCTTTTGTTGAGGCTTTTGTTGTTTTAATTTGACATTGTTTCTCACACAGAACATCCTGAAAAAAGCAGACGAAAACTCAGAGAGGGAAGCAAATGCTATAAAAGCACATCAGCAACTGGAGCAGGTGAGCATCTGTCAAGGGGCGGGGCCCAAATTGAGATTGAGAACAGCAGTGAGGCAGTTGTAAGGATTGTGTCATCATAATGTATTACTTTGTATCATTAACATCTACATGTCATTTACATTGATTGTTGACCTGAAGGATAAAATGATTGTTGCCTATATAACTTTCCAAACTTGTAAAACAGTGTATTACATACAGCTGTGCAGTGTTTTGGTGTCTGAAACCTCCCTGGTTTGTGTCTCATTGTCTCACCTTTAATTTGAAGCTCCCCACAAACTCAGCCTTTGCATGATTTTGACGCAGGGCTGATTTCAGTCTAAATACCTAGTTAGGCTAAATAATTTTCTGTATTACTGGTTTTAAAGAAGTTTGACTGATATGTTTGTGCTCAAGCAGAGTACACTGTTAAAGGCAGGGTTGGCAATGTTGAAAAGCTAGCAAGATTTAAAAGTAGCATTTCCTCAGGGCTCCGTCTAACCCCTCCCCCTGCCCTCAGGGCTATGTCTAGCTGTATCTGCAGCCTTTTTAGTTGCCCCTTTTCAGCATTAGTCTTTCTTTTCTTTGCCATTTTAACAGGGCAGGCTGCGGTTGAAAGTAACTGCGGCAGCGGCAACGTTTGCTGAGTTGTTTTTCCTCGATTGTCCAGTAGATTTACAGTAACTCTGGCATCGACATGTGTACATGGCAGGGGTAGAGTAGTGCAGTTTATAAAAACAGGGTTTACATATCCCTAGTATTAACAGCAGGGCAGTCAGAATACACTTCCACTAAAAGAAAGTAATAAGGAGAAATAATAAGATAAATAAGATAATAACAAAAGTAAGGAGCAAGTTTCTTCAAGTCATTTAAGATCTTTTAAACCACCATCTTTGCTATGTTTTCCTTTGGTTGGGATACTTATAGGGAATGCTTGGAAATCATAGTGGTGCCTCTGATTGGGGTTTGTATCAGTGATTGGTAATTGGCTCCACATAGCTCACTGTATTTAGTGTGACTTTACTCTTGAGGGTAAACCAATGGGATATTATTTAAGAAAAAGCAAGTTTGAAGTTCTATCGGTTAGAATTCGTATTCCAATACTTAATCCACCTACTTGTGCAACATCAACCACTTACTGGGTCCAACTGTAATTGCCAAAACCCATTTGTGTAAGTGGAGTCAGCACTTAATACTAAAGCAGGTTATACTACAGTGTGAATACCCCTGCTGGCTCAGACTAAAACATGACAACACTAGAGTTGAACAATGACAGGTAAGGAAGACGGATTTGTTGTAAACAAGAGTATTATTGATATCTGCTATATCATACATGTTTTATTACATTACAAGATTTATTTGTATGTAAGTGAGTGGGGAGGACCTCCACCATTAGCGGCCTTTACACTTTATTTTGACAGATAACTCAAGATAATTATTAAAGGCAGGGGTGGTAACACTTACATACAGACTTTTTTATATAGTTTGAAATGGTCTTTATACCATGACATAAATTAAAAATAATAAATAACTTATGGGCTCTGAAAAAGGAGCGAAAAAGTTCTGTCATTTGTACCTGCTGTAATCCTGTAAAAACACCCACCTATCACTGCTTTGGAAAGAACCAATGAAATGCCTCCTTGCACCGCTGTGTGTACTCTGATGGTACATGTCCATATGCGCGTTGTTTTCACGGATGGGATCGCCCCGCTTCCCAGCATTGCACGCTAGTGGTCTTGCCACTAGTTTCTCTTCACTGACCACTGACAAGCAAAGAAAACAGTCTCTGCCCTCCTACAACCGCGATGGCTGCAGCTGATTGGACGAACGAGTCATGTGGGGTTGGCTGCCCCCCCCCCCCCGAATTTCAAAACCGACCATAATGGCAGCTCGTTCGGAATACGATCTTGTATTTTACGAAAATACTTCAGCAAAACGTGTTTCTTTAAACATTTTAAGCGAGAAAGAGGCCGTGCAGTTGCTGAATCTGTCTTCATTTCAGATCGACAAAGGTCAGTTTTAAAGATTTTCATCAGCTTTTTAGAGGCAGCGAGCCGAGCCGGCTGCTCCTCATGAAGTTGGCTGGATTCAGTTTTATGCAAATAAGTGACTCGACGCCCCGCTTCTCCAAAGTCTCGCGACGGTACCAGAATGCATTGCACGGCTGCTCCAGGCCCGTATTAAGACAACGTGGTGCCCCTGGGCACTATACCTCAAAGGCCCCCCACCCCCCCGGCCACCACCCCCTTTACCCGTGCTGTCTTCCTGGCAAAAATATAAAAACATAATCAAGGGGATTTCTCAAATGTAATTTACTAACTTGTCCAACTACATACATGTAGGCATATGAGCAGTGAGCACTATATTCAAATGTCTCAAATCAACATGTCGAATTCAAAAAGCACAGCACTCAATTCAAAATGTCAAAATCAATACACATCAGTACATCAGCCCAGCAGACAAGCCAAAAAAACTAACAAAAAAACAAAGCATTTTCATTATGCAAAGAGAAACCAACACTTGCTTTCCCCCTGCCAAAAATATATAATGATCATAATCAAGAGGATTTCTCAAATGTAATTTACTAACTTATCCAACTACATACATGTAGGCATATGAGCAGTAAGCACTATATTCAAACTTTCTCAATTCAAAATTTCTATCAATTCAAAAGCCAAAATCAATACTATATATTGCAGCATTGTGGGTAGGTCAAATATGTATTTTTCTGACTTTATTTCACGGGCCCTGAAAGCAACTCCTCTGGTCAAACACTTTCAAAAGCATCAACGGAAAGCTAAAACTGCTTTAGCATCACAGCTAACGACAATAAAAGGACCTAAAATGAATAAAATATGGATAAAAGACTATCAATATTAGATCATATTTCTGCACATATATTGCAAGTCCTCTGAAAGAAATATGAGTTCTAGGAAAAGAAGCGCAGACTTTGGACCGGTCTTTTACTTCGCTGCATACTGATTAAACTCACGAAGTGCCGTGCTGGCCGTGCTATGGAACGTTGGGCGCAACCAAGTCTCACCCAGAGGTGGGGGGGTTTGTGTGAAAGATGTTTTTCTTTGCTTGCCAATTACATTAAATCAAGAAAGCCAACCACTTATCATTTTTTATAACAGTCAATATTTTACATTCATCATTATGATAATTTTTTTTTGGGGGGTGGTTAAACTGGCCACTTTTGATTATTGTTAACCCCCCCCCCCCCCCCCCACAAGTGATACATTTGTGTGTATCTGTGGACCAACTCAACTCTGACAGATTGGTGAGGGGAGTGATAGTGGTCATGTAATATTGATTTATTAGTGGGAATGCTGTTCAGCAGCATTATCTTTGTCCCTTCTCTATAAATTGCTCTCACAATTATTACTTGTCCTGCACGTTTTGATTATACATCAAAACGTAGGTATTTGTGTCTACTTTCTTCCAATGTGCTCAGTTATGCGATAGGATTTATACTTTTGGCTCTGTGAGCTTCCAAATGACAAGAGTTCCACATCTTCCTCCATTCACTGCCCTGTTTAACATTCTCCACATTTCTGAGCAAAGCGCAGAGCGAACCACTTTTTTACATCACTGATATGCCCACATTTTTAAGTTTATCAACATAAATTTTATATGGATACGTTCACAAAGGCCTTGTCGTGGTCACGATTACATAATTTCACTTATACCCCTTATTGTTTTAGCAGGCTGAGGCTTTATTTGAGAGCTTGCTGTGTCTTTGAGTAGCTCCAGTGTGGCATAACAGCTGACAGTTTCAGCAGGTGACACGGTCGTTAACCTGATTAAACATCAAATAGATCTCATCACAGAGACCAAAGGATGTTTATCAACATGGTCACAGGTCATTAGTAGCCATGACAACCCTTTCACAGACAGTCAACTTGAATACTACAGGCAGTAATATGAACATTAGTCTATATCTTTTGCGTTCCACTTCTGTCTGTCTCTGTCTGTCTGTCTGTCTGTCTGTCTCTGTCTGTTTCTGTTTCTCCCTGTCTCTGGCTCTGTGTATGTCTGTTTCTCTCTGTCTCTGTCTTTCTCTGTCTCTCTGTATGTCTGTTTCTCTCTGTCTCTGTCTGTCACTCTGTCCGTTTCTGTTTCTTCCTGTCTGTCTGTCCCTGTCTGTCTCTGTCTCTCTCTGTCTCTCTGTCTGCCTCTGTCTCTCTCTGTCTCTCTGTCTGTCTCTGTTTCTCTCGGTCTTTGTCTCTCTCTGTATGTCTCTGTCTCTCTGTCTCTGTCTCTCTCTGTTTGTTTCTCTCTGTCTCTGTCTGTTTCTGTTTATCCCTGTCTCTGTCTCTCACTGTCTGTCCCTGTCTCTCTTTTTGTTTGTCTCTGTCTCGGTCTGTTTGTTTGTCTGTCTCTGTCTGTCTGTTTCTGTTTCTTGTTTTTTTCCCTCTTCTGTACTTTTTTTGGCTCTCTGTAACTTCTGCATACGCTCAGCTATTAAAACCATTCAACTTTTAAAATGTTCAGCTCTTTCAGCTAATGATGGGACTTCTTCAACTTTTTTTCTACTGTTTATACGTTTTTAAATATTAAGCTTTTTAACACTTTTTTAAAACATTGAAGTCAATGAGAGCATGCTTCAAATCCTTCAAATCTTCTTCTGCTCCCAAAATTTTCAGCCCCTCTATACTTTCACCTACAGACACCAAACAAACTTTAAAATGTTCACGAAAACTTCAGGTATTAGGATATGGCTTTTCAGTTTGATATTGTTCTACAGTTTTTGTGAAAAAGCAGTTTAAGTTTTGTGATCATTTCAGGATTTTTTACAGGTGGCAGTTTAACAGTCGTTAACTGATCAAAGGATGTTTACAAACACTCGTCACCATGGCAGCACTTTCACAGACAGCATCAGCAGTCTTTCAGCCTTTTCAGGCAATTCATTGCAATGGATATGGCTGATAATAAGTATTTTTAGTCAATTCATTGAAACTTCCACTTTGACAGTATTACAGTTTAGCTTCCAGCTTTTCTAAAATGTATTTCAGCTCTTAACTTATGTGCAGTTCAGCTTCCAACTTCCAAGTTTTTCAGCAGTGTAGTGCAATGCATTTGAGATTTTACAAACAATTTGTTCCATATTTCTGCATTTTCATCAATACTTCTCACAACATTTGTAAGTTTTCCATACGGATTCATAATTTCAGATAAAATAAAAAATAAATTATTTTATACATTAGTGGTGTTATTCAACTTTTTAATGAAATTCATACTCATTCTACCGATTTCCACTTTTTCAACTATTCTAACTACTTCAACTTGTTCTTACTGATTTAAGCTATTCATCCAGTTTAGCTTTATCAATTCAGCTATTCAGCATTACCACGCATTTTCTGCAGAAAATGCATTTTCTAGTTAATAATGTATTATTATTATTGTGAAATTAGTGTTCATAAACGAGTAATGTATGGTCTTTCAACAATTCCAAGTGAATAATATAACCATTTACAGAAAATATTGTTAAAGCTTGTGTCATGTGGTGCCCCCCCACTGGTTGTGAATGGTGCCCCTGGGCACTGGCCCAAGTGCCCTTATGGATAATCCGGGCCTGGGCTGCTCCCACAGAAATAAATGGGAAGCGGGGAAATGGGAAACTATAACCCTCTGTGTACGAGTCTGAGCTCAATCTGCAACTTGCAGTAACTCCGCTGTAGTTACTGCAAGTCTACTGGAGAATGGAGGAAAAACTCATACTATACTACTACTATACTCATATTGCACTATTCCTTCCCTCTCTTCAATTGTTATTGTATATTTTTTGTAAATGTGTAAATTATATTGTATTGATATACTGCATACATAACAGTATTTATTTTATATTTCTTACTGTCCTTTCTGTTTTTTATTCTTTATATGTTTATATGTTAAGTGAGTGTTGTACTTTGAGAGCAAAGATTAACCGGAGTCAAATTACTTTTGTGCAAACCTGGCTAATAAAGCTGATTCTGATTCTGAAAACTCAGCAAAAGTTGCCCCTGTCACGGTTATTTAGTAATTTGTTTTGATGAGTAAAATTGCAGTCCTATCTCTGCTCTGCTCTTAAGACAGGTCTGTGTGTAGGTAAGAGCCCCAAGGGCAATAGGGGGGATTCGACGGAGCCCTGAGGAGATGCTAAATCTTGCTAGCTTTTCAACATAACCAGCCCTGCACCAAGGCCAGGCTTCCTGGCATGAATTACAAGTGCAGCGAGGGTTCTCTAGGAACTGAGTTCCAGAGTTGCAGCAATGCAGCAAATGTTTATTTTTTTAGAATTGAAAAAAGCATACATTCCATAACAATGAGAGCCAAATGTAAGAGCTAAAGAAGAGAAAACAATATTACGTGATGTTCTAAGGTTATGTATTGATGGTGTATGTTTATGTCTTCTTCAGATTGTGAAAGAGTGTAACGAGGGAGTGCGAAAAATGAGTCGTACTGAGGAGCTAATCAGTATTGAGAAAACACTGGAGTTCAAATCCAAGGTAATCTAAGTCTTATTGTCTTGCATTTTTAATGTAATGACATCACACAGTTTTGTTTTTCATGATGGCACATTCAGGGGTGTAGCACAAAATTCTAAGCCCTGTAGAAAGGCATTTTCTATTGGCCCCTCCCCACATCCACAGCTATTTATTCTAGCATTTTTTTGGACCCTCCTCACATGAGGGCCCTGGGTACTATGTATTTTGTGGAGACTGTTGCACCTGCTAATGCATGTTGTGACCAATAGAGGGCTGTAGTGTCGATGGTAAAGCGCTAAAGACATACTGTTTGGTCTGAAGATGTGGTACCCTTGTGTTGACAATGTTAGTAATGATAGCTTACTTTCTTAGTAATAAAGAAAGCCTTGATGAAGTTTTTCTTGAAACCAAGAGAGCCATCTAGTGGGCTCAACAAATACAACTGATGGTTCATTTGGCCATCACTAATAACTAGGTAGTGGTTTGTCATTGATGCAGAGAGGCAGAGATGCATGTGCTATATGAGCACAAGAGCCCTGTGTTATAGTGTTACTGTGCTACTAATAGCAGCCATTTTTCACTTCAAATAGTGCTAATAGTGATAACTGTAATTGTGGTCATCATGTGGATTTCTTTTTGATAAAATGTGCTGGCTCATGGTTTTCAGTTTTAACAGACTTTCAGAATTTACAGAATGACAAAATAATGGGATTATACAATCCCTCTGAAATTCATAAAGGATTGCTGAGATTAACAGTTGCTTAGGACCAGAGCAATCACTCTGACTCTATTCACTTGTGGAGAAATAGCCACAGGAACATGTCTTTAGTGTGGATGCTGCACTGTCACACTCACTACCCAACTCCAACACTGTTTTCACTGTAGAGCTGCAAAGATTAATCAATATCGATCAGTTGTCAATTATTAAATTAATCGCCAATTAGTTTGATAAGCGATTAATATTTTCATGAATTTTTTTTAGAAATTCTCTGATTCCAGCTTCTTAAATATGAATATGTTTTAGGTTCTTCGCTCCTCTAGTAAACTGAAGATCTTTTTTTAGATGTTTTGAACAAAACAAGACATTTGGGTTTTGGAAAAACTAATTGCCATTTTTGACCATTTTTTCATAGACCAAACAACTAATCGATTAATTGAGAAAATAATCGACAGTTTTAACCACAATGAAAATAATCGTTAGTGGCAGCCCTATTTCACAGATCAGAACTTATTTTACTCTGTGATTATGGGCAGGCTCTCTAACAAGTCACTACAGAGTTTCTTTAATGTCTAAATGGACCAAATGACATACAAACTAAATAATCACAATTGCACTGTGCAGGAACTATAAAATATAGTTTGTATAGGAAATGTATAAACATAACCGTGAACCTCTACCTTTTGTCCTCTGCAGTCTGTGCCCATCATTTCCCACTCGCGCTGGTTGCTAAAGAAGGGTGAAGTACAGCTGATGGCTGGACCGAAGAGTACTAGGACCATGCGGAGTCGTAAGCTCTATCAACCGGTCTACTTGTTCCTTTTTAACAATCTGCTGCTGGTCACCAAGCGCAGCTCAAGGTAAGCATTTCCCAATGTATTCTCACTGTGAAACACTCAGTTGCCCATTTATTTGGTACACTAAACTAAACTAATGCAGTCTAATACAACAGTTCTGCAATAAACCATCCTTTCATGCAGGTTCTACTGTGCAGTTTGTGTTGGAACTGTTTAAGAGAGGGGTTGATTTAACTTTATGATGGAGGATGTAGTATGTGGTGGTGTTGAACTGTATTGCATTTACAGGTGACTATTCGACAATTGACCCTTCGCTAAGCCATGCCCGAAAACCGCCACAGGCCAATCGTGGCTTAGCAACCGTAACTAGGCGCAGGAGGTCTGTCAAGCTTTCGAGCGAGGTAAACACCGTACGCAGAAGCGTTGTGCAAATCTGATACCCGGTATCCTAAAAGTTTGGATGGGGTGGTGGAATTTTTCCCTTCCCAAAACCTAAAACCCAAGGGGAGAAAGGCCGGGCGTGGATCAAGCAGTGTGGGAGGTCCCATTCACAACTAGCTAAATGTCGACAGTTATTAACAAAAACACATACGTTTGCTCCAAGGCAAGAACACGCTAATGTTAGCTAGCTAGCTAACTCAGCACAGCACTGCTTGGAAATAATGACGGTTCTTTGTTCATAATGCATATATTTGAACGTAAAATAATGACAATTCCGGCGCAAAACGAACCTAGGGGTTAAATAACAGATGTGTACCCATTCTGTCGCTCTCTGGGACATGTTTTCAAGCTAGCGCGGACCACTGATTAGCTTACAATGCTAGTATTTGGGGCACAGGGAAAGTAAAAACAAATCGCTATTTATACCACTAAAAAGGCTCAAAATATCACCAAACTTCAACGGTAGCATAATGAGGGTCCCTAAATGTTAACCGAAGCATTGAGAACTTTGTAAGTGTACAGACAGTTTATTAAAAAGATCTTGTATACAGGCGGCCGCCGTCTTGGGAGCTACTGTCTGTCTGCCCTGAATACTAGCGTTGTAAGCTAATCAGCGGTCCGCACTAGCTTGTTCCAAGCTCCAAACACATTAGATTAGCATGAAAACATGTCCCGGAGAGCGATCAAGTGGGTATATATCTGTTATTAACCTATCCTTAATATGATTAAAGGCAAGATGGAGGCTCACTGACATACTTTAAAATATATTTCAGCATTTGTAAATCGCTAAAAATATAAGCAGGAGAATGTTTATCATTACAAAGTGTTCAAGCTAATGTCTTGTGTTTATTCCACAAGATTTATGGATAAGCTGTTTGATTTATATTTATTATAATTATTAGATTATTTTCAAATGTCACTTACCCTGCTGTGCATGAACATAGCTGTTCCTCAATTTGTGTGTTTCCCATTTGAATGGTCAGCGTATGAGGCGGCTCACATTATTGCAT
This sequence comes from Zingel zingel, assembly GCA_023566125.1. Lineage (NCBI taxonomy): Eukaryota > Metazoa > Chordata > Actinopteri > Perciformes > Percidae > Zingel > Zingel zingel. The sequence continues at coordinate 3,484,281 of CM042316.1, read as the reverse complement.
GACCTATAGGCTTTAGCTTCAATTTTGATGAAATTATTCTCTCATCGGTTGCATCTTATGTCGTAGATATATCCCTTGAATGCATACTGCAGTCCCTTTTGTCTTGCTCTCTCAGATATTTCACCTGTTCGCCAAAAATTACTAATTATCTCCTTCGGAATGTCTGACACGGGTGCATACATACTGTAATGGACGTGCCAGGCACGAAAGCTTGACAGGCGTAGCAACAGTAACTAAGCAAGGCGGGGCTTAGCGAAGGGTCAATTCTAAGGAGCCTAATTTGACTTCCAATCTTAGTCGAATCATCGCAGTGGTGGAAAATGTGGTTATAAACAAAGGGTAATTTTATTTGGCTAAAGGGGGTGCTGAATATCTGATTTTACATAATTGCTTGGTTTTTCCCAATAAATCATGGTACAAGCCTATTTTGGAAGACATTTATTAGTTTGTGCACTCGCTCAAGAACTTACACACACACACACACACACACACACACACACTGTGGAGTGAGTTTACAATTTGCACACTGTCCCAAACTGTCTGATTTTCTACCTGCCATGTACCCAAGTTCAAACAGTCATTTATTAAGCCTACGGTGTTTAATACTCAAAGGATACATTTTGTGTGGAAATCACTTTAGTCAATATAACAGGAGTACACACACACACACACACACACACACACACACACACACACACACACACACACACACACACACACACATATAGCGATAGCGTTGCAGGGATGTTTTTATGTTAAACAAAAAGGATCTTACTATTTAACAAAAAGGTCTATCTCTGTAGGGATTCTTTCCATAATGTTGTCAGACACTTTGAATAATAATCGGAGCATTTCAGTGGCAAACAAGCAATTTTTGTGGACGTAAATTGAAGGTACACAATTGCCCATTAAAGTAACATTGCAGCTTGTTTCGCTGCAGTTCTTGTTTAATACGGGACAAATTCCAAAGATTGTTGTTCCCATCAGTGACTTAGACACAACATGGGAAAATATGGTCCAGATTGAAAAAACACGAACTTACCCTTTTAAAAGGCAATTTTTTGCGTCAGATTAGGTAGCTCAAACTAGAATATTTTTTGTATGAACTACCCTCTAAACTGACAACTTGTGGTGTGGGTCAGAATAATGCAATATAATTCAACACCACAAACTGAGTGAATGTGTACATTAGTGAATGTTAATTTAGTCAACTTGTTGTCAGTGGGGAGAAGTTCCAGGTTCTTGACTCATGCACACGGGCCATGTTGAGGACTGAAGATCTTGAAGACCAGGGCCAGCTACTGGCCAATGTCTTTAATCTTAAACTGCTGGAGAACCAAGAGGAGCGTCCAGTCAGCTACATGCTCAAGACCTGCAGTATGTGAGTATCAGAAGCACAATCATCTTATGGTTCACATAGCGGTTGCGAATGAGATGTGGGTAAGGATATGAGAGAAAATGAAGAGATCCCGCTAAGAGATGGGCCTCGCTCTGCTTCCAAACAAACTCTGGATGGGTTCGTTTGTGAAAACCATGGCGTTTTGTGATAGTAGATATGGGAGTTTAGCAGGAAGCTTAAAGCTTTAGTGCGTACCTTTTTTATATTAATGAACGTCCGTTTCATTCAAGGCATTGCCAAATGAGTTGATACAAAGCTAATTAAGACTAACAGCTCCACAAAACTCTCTCTGTATTTCTCTGTATGGCTATGTTCAGAAGATTGTGTCGTCTGGCGACTTTCACACGCAGAAAATGAGTGAAGATAATGACCTCTTCTGAAGAGTCCATCTTGTTTTTTTAATCCTCCGTGTCCTCCTTGGCTACTAGCAAATGCGTGGAGGAGGGGTGGGGGGCGCGGTTACGGAAGGCTTGTGTCATGTGGATGCAACAACAGTGTTGTTGTCATTACTTAGAATTCCTCATGGGGGTGACAGAAACTACGCACTATAGCTTTAACTACTATTAAATTCATCTTCTGATTGTGAACTGTTCAGAAAGCAATTTTATGAAAAAGCAATCCGTGTAAGTCATGTAGATATTTCTGTAGAGAATACACATAAAAGAGTAATGTGTGTACCCTTGATGCACAAAACTTAAATATTAGTACATCTGGCTCACGCTGATCAAATATGAAACATTTTAATGGGCATTTCAGGATTGTTCACTTTTATAGTCACTTGCAAATTAGTGAATAATAAGGAACATGTCAAACAGTACAACAGTGACTACATTACATGCACATAATATTCCGGTTGTTTCCCTTATATTGTTCCCTTAAAAGACAATATTCCGACTAGTAAGCCACAAACTGCGGCAAAAACCCCGATTGAGACACAGATTCTGAATGCGCTGCATACATTTTTCAAAACTGCTTAAAAACCTGAATAATACCGGAATATCCCACATTTCTTAATCACGAAAATGCTAAATCCGATAAAAGGCCTTATTCAGGGGTTATCATTATTTAGGGGTGGCAGTAGCTCAGTCCGTAGGGAGTTGGGCTGGGAACTGTAGGGTCGCTGCATCAAGTCCCTGTACGGAGTGTTGATTGGTAGCTGGAGAGATGCCAGTTTACCTCCTGGGCACTACCAAGGTTCTCTTGAGCAAAGCACCATACCCCCCCAATCGCTCAGGGCACTGGTCCAGCACTGGCAGCCCACTCACTCTGACATCTCTCCATTTGTGCATATAGGTCCTGAGCATGTGTGTATTTAAGACCCGTGTGTAGTGATTTCCTTTTTCTAGCCAATATTTCCATAAAAAAGAGTGTTTATTAATACGTAACTTTAGGTTATTCCAAATACAGGATTCAGAGTTAACACAGCATGAAAAGTGGGATTTTCGTCCCTGGAAATGGAAAATGGAAATCCCCCTAATTTTTGGCAGTTAACGACAATTTACAGCCTGTTCATCTGTGCCACATATTGACGGAAACGAACCATGAGGATACGTGGAGAGCTCCCACAGAGGTGTGAATGGCTCTAATTAGCATATGAATAGCAGCGACACCGCACCTGGCCAGAGAATGTCTGGCCTGGCTTGAATTTCCTCACTCAGTATTGGATGAAACCACTACTTTACAGAGCTGTTGGTAACTGGCGGCATTCTGTCTGAATTCGGTCCATTTTGCAGACGTCTGTGGTGCGTTTCTGTATTTCGGATCATCAGGTCTATGGTGGCGCACTTCCAAATGTCCACCTCACCCACAGCCAGCACACTCTGTCTCGCTTCCAGCAGCTGTAAAATCAATCAATAAAGACAATCAGTACTGCGCGATACTGCTTATGGACACAACAAATCTATGAATGCACCTGAAAAATATTCACATTGCCCAAAAACGGATCTAATCTAATAGGTCTTAGGCTCCGTCTCGTTTCTCTGTCTTAACCCTTCCCCTTACCCTACCAATTAGTTTTGCACGCTCATGTGGGAGTAAGTGTTGTCCCAATACTCATTTTGGTCGAGGGGTAGGGCTAAGGGGAAGGGCTATATACCCCTTAACGCCAAGCAAGGACGCAAGCTTACTTGAAAAGCAGGGGGTATCCAGATTCATTGCGCAACAAGGAAAATGGCTGCCAGGTCGACCAGAGAGATCCATAAATTTAAGTATTTTCGGCTTAAAGAATTGATTTAAAAATTATGACGTTCTTGTTTTGTGCTCTACACAGTCCTGTACATATATATTTGCAACCATATTTGTAATTGAAACGTTTTAAAAAATTGCTAGCTTGCTATGCTAACGCTAAAGTTAACGTTAGCTACATTGCTTTTTTGCACAACAGTCCCGCATTTCTCTGAATGGACTCCATGCATGTCTACAGTGTTAAACAAACTCCATTAGCAGCGAATTTCGTTTGATATCAGTGTATAACACTACTTGCTTTGGAGACATCGACACATGGTTTACATATACCGTCCTGTATCATACAGGGACGCCGGAGGAGACCCAGCAGCTGATCCATTTTCTGGGTTGAAAACGAGCAGAAGTTTCTGCGTTCATGTTGTAGCCATTCTTTATTGTATTGGTACTGTATTATTGTAAACATGTGTAATTAATTCCTGTTCATGCACCTGTACATTGTTGTTGGTTATGATACAGGACACTAATGAAAGAAATGGGGTATGGAGGGAAAGGTTACTGGCCAACAGGCATCAGACTGGGGTCTGGAACTTCAGAATAGCTGTAGTTTTTTTTGTTTGTGGTCTTTTTTTAGTTTTATACATTTGAGTGCCTTTTTTATATGAGTGTGACATGGAAGTTATGGTTCTAATAGTTGTAATAATGTTTACTTTATTGGGCAATAAAGACAGCTTTTTGTTAACAAAGAAAGTGTTTCTGAACATCAATGACATTCAAAACAGTGATAACTGAAACAGATATACAACACACCATGCAGTGTGTATACAAATATTTATTGCAAACAGACCTAAGTATGTATGATGATGATGTAACCAAGTGGCATCTCATTTCATAGGGGTATGTTTTCACCCCTACCCCTTACCACTCGTTTTCGAGGGCCAAGGGCTAGGGGTAAACTAAGGGGTAGAACAGAGAAATGGGATTCAGCCTTACCCTCTTTTCTTCTCAACTGTCTCCAAGCTGAACTCTTCACAGCTTCCTCCCGCGATGCCAGATCTGGTTGTTTATACCTGAAGCTCCTACGTGCTGTCTCATATATGTCTTACAGGCAGCTGGAAAACAATTAAATGAGAGTGGTATGAATAAAAAAAACGTAAGTCACAGTAAAATTGAACAAGGAAGGATAAAGCAGTAAAAGTTACTTACACACGATGGCGTCATTATCAGCATTATGTAAATCTGGACTTGCAGACATAGCTCCGAGCAAAGAGGAGGTCACGGTCAAGGCGAGGTTAGTCTGTAAAAAAATGTATGGTTAAGATCGGTATCTATTAACGTATCTATGTCCTTATACAGCAGAATGAATGAAATGCATTCAATGAAAGCATATTCTTTAAATCTTACTCTTGCTCTGGATTGTAGTGCTTACAATTTGTCTCTGAGTTGTGAAGACAGCATACAAGACCAAAAAATACACTTTTTATAAAGCAATTTACACTGGCCCCGCTTAGCTCTGCCTAATAATGAATCGCGCTGAAAGCATGAAGTTTGGTGAAATGCAGCTATGTGTTTACACTTGCGTGCATGGCGGGGTTTAAAACATTACTGCCAAAGTCTAAGTAGCCTGTTTAACATCCAAAGACAGTCATTGCACTTCTCAAGAGTTAATAAATAGTACAGACTAGCTCGCCGTTTCATTAATAATCACATACTTACGTTGTCTTTTCCTTTTCTGCGGGCACATCTTGAACAATTCCTGTGTGTTTCCTTTTTAGGTGCTCGTGCTTCATGGTTGTGCTTCCGTGATAAGCAAGTGAAGTTTGACAGAGTGTGCAGACCACTCTTTTACCAGTTGGCCTGAAATACTCCCATACTTTGGAAGCTTTTGGTCTAATTCTTAGACTTGATTCGGAGGACTCTTTCTTTTCTGCGTTTAATGGCGGATCGCAACCAACTTGTTTAGGTTCATACCGCCACCTACTGTACCGGAGTGTGTAATATCAAGGCTTTAGTACTTCAGGTTACATTTTAATAATTAAAAAAAAAAAAACTAGACTTTACGATCTAATCCTGTAGACTTAAGAAAACTAAATAGTGCTTTGCAGCACTCCCTAGAGTCCTTACCCATCCCTAAAATCTCTGCTAAATTCCATCCCCGTCCTAATTTATATATCTTGTCACGCAAGATGTCCCTTTCTAAATCATATTTACTACACTTCAGGATGACATGCTCAACATTTTCAGGAACATTACAGACCTCAGACCGACAGACCATTAAACAGAGCGTAGACTTTAAACCAGTATGTCCAAACCTAAATCTTGAAAAACACTTCATTGCTTCAACATTTCCCTTTGAAACCCTTCACCTTTATTGATTTCTGTATGCTGTAATAGTGTCTCCCTTTAGTGTCTGTGTCCCACTTCTTCTGCCATACATCACTCACTGCTGTTCTAATCAATAACTTGGCCTCTCCTTGGCCTCTCCTTTACCAAAGGAAACATTCAGTATTTCACCATCCTTTAATGTCAACGCTGCCTTTGCAATCCCATCTGCTGTCTCATTCCCCTCAACATCAACATGAACAGGGACCAAAACAAATCTCACATCAACTCCAACTCTTTGTATTCTTAACAGTATTGTACACATTTCAGTCAATAGATCATCTCTCACCGTTTGTTTGGAATTCAAACTATGCAGGGCTGCAGTAGAATCCGAACAAATGACTGGCCTCACCTCCTCTATCCACTGTAGCCCTAAAATAATAGCAACCATTTCTGCTGTATATACAGATAACTTATCATCAAGTCTTTTACATATAACTACATTAAACTCAGGTATATACACCCCCGAACCTACATGTTCACTCCCTGGATCTTTTGATCCATCTGTAAAGATTAGCATATAGTTGTAATAGTTCCTCCTCACATAATCTTGAACCAAATATCCAATATTATCCACATTACTTTCACTCCATTCTTTCTTCTTCTCTAGTAGCTTCAAGTCCACAATGGGCACAGGAAATATCCACGGAGGAACGTTACCCCATACAATAGCTGGTCCATAGTCTATGCTATTTAATCCATACTCCTCTGCAACTGCATTAACAGTCCAACCAAATCCTTTACCTTTCCGTTGTTGTTCATATTCCCAACAATCACACAAAACCTTTGTTGTAGGTTGTTCCTCTCCAGATCCTTTTAACTTGACCCAATATGCCAATGACAACTTAGACCATCTTAAATATAGTGGCAATTCATCAGCTTCCACCAGTAGCGCATTAGTAGGGGTCGTTTTCGCTGCACCTATACTGAGTCGCAAAGCTCTGAACTGTATTCTGTCCAGTTTTTCTAAAATATTCTTGGCTGCTGCTCCATAAACCATGCATCCATAATCAATACACGGTCGTATTAAGGCTCTATAAAGATCTAGCAGAGAGTGTTTATCTGCTCCCCATTGATAACCGGAAACGGACCTCATGAGATTCAGTACCTTTTTGCATTTTGTTTCAACCTGTTTAACATGATTCCTCCATACACATTTCTCATCAAGCCACAATCCAAGATACTTGAACTCTTTCACTCTTACCATATTTTGTCCATACAATGTAAGCTGGGCATTATTAATCATTTTATTTTTGGTAAAGAACATATAACATGACTTTGCAACCGACATCTTAAATCCCCAATCATATGACCATTTTTCAACTTATAATATAGCACTCTGTATTCTATTAGTTACCTGTCTAATGCTTTTCCCTCTTTTCCATATAGCCCCATCATCTGCATAAAGTGATGCACCAATACCTCTACCAACACTTAAAAATAAAAAATAATAATAAAAATATCGTTGATCATGATATTAAACAGAATAGGTATTATAGCGCTACCTTGAGGAACACCATTTACAATACAAAAGTCATCCAACACAGCATCTCCAACTTTAACATGGAATGTTCGATTAGACAGGAAGTCCAAAACCCAGTTATATAGCCTTCCGCCAATACCCATTTCATGCAATTTTATCAACAAACCTTCTCTCCACATTGAATCATAAGCTTTCTCAATATCAAAATACACTATAGCCATGATCTCTTTCATACTAACCGCCTTTTCTGCCTCATTGCTAACCAGGGCCGTGCAGAGACCTTTTGAGGGGCAGAGGCTCAAATTCAAAAAAGGGCATATGGAACAAGATTTGCTAACAATATACAGTTACATGTCATCTTTATTTTAAAAACTGTATATTTTACATTTTAATATAAAACTAAATCCACAATACTGTACACCTCAAAATGAAATATAGAGCCTTACATTAGACTACATTTACACAAATACAAGATAACGAGATATCAAACCAGAAACAGTTTAATTGTAGCCTATAACTGCAACCTGAGCTGACTATCAGATTTCTGTAGCAGTGGGCTAGTAGGCTTTGAATCAGAAAGGGATTTGCAAAGGTATGCAGCATGTTTCAGATTATTATTTCAAACTATAAGATGCCCTTTATTAAGTCAAAATGTATAGACCACCAACCTACACCACAGACTACAAATAACCTAAGCTAATTTCCCAAAGAAGTGACATGTTCTTTTAAGTGGGCTGCCGGTTGAGAGGCAGAAAGCAGACACACACACACACACACACACACACACACACACACACACACACACACACACACACACATACACACACACACACACACACACTTCTGTTAACCTACAGAGTACTGCTGCTGCTGCACACACACACTTCTGTTAACCTACAGAATACTGCCACACACACACACACACTTCTGTTAACCTACAGATAACTGCTACTGTCTTCTCTTGTGTATCAGAGAATGAAACGGTGACGCTATAAGACTATCACACGATGAGTAATTGTGGCCGCATCAGCTCGTGCAGTTACCGCGAAATGTCACTACTCCAAAGTTAGCTGCCTGCTGGCTGTTTTAATCCTGGAGGAGACTCGTTATGTAGCGGCAGCGGCTAGAGGCCTCTATAACAAACCAAATGTGCATGCATGCATTCTCATTCTCTTCAAAAGCACACTTACCTGCACTTCAACTTTCTCTCGCTCTTGCTGGCCGTGCCGCCGACGGATGGCATGGACTCACTTGTATCTAAGTGGCGCGCCTGGCAGGAAGCCTGGTCATCATGTTATATGAAGGTTTAGGTCGTTTTATCTAGCTAATTATTATTGTTAAATATTATTCTTAAACGGACCACTTGTGGGCCATCGTCAAAGAAAAAAGGTTAAAAAAAGGGCACTTTGGCCTTGAGGGTCAAAAGAGGCAGGTGCTCAAGCACCCATAGCCCCCCCCCCTTCTGCACGTGCATGTTGCTAACTTTAACTAAAGCGTCCACCGTAGATCTTCCTTTACGGAATCCACTTTGATTTGTTCAAGAGTCCCCTTTGCTCTAAATAATATGTCAATCTAAAGACAATTATCTTTTCCATCCATTTACACATATGCGAAGTCAAGGCTATAGGCCTGTAGTTTCCTGCATCAGTCATGTCTTTACCAGGTTTACCAAAAGGTAGTATCAAAGCACTTTTCCAACTATCAGGCAGAACACCTTCTCTCCAAATCGTATTAAACAGTTTCAGTATAATTTCCAAGATTTCATCAGGCAATTGTCTAAACATAGCGTAACATAGTTGATCTTGTCCAGGAGCAGTATATCCACTTCCCTCCAGTACCATTTTTAACTCATGTAATAAAAAGTCCATGTCAAGTGCCGATCCATCATTATCTTTTTTTTTCCGTTACATCACTATTTGATCTTAAAATATCCTGTTTCCGTCGTTTATGCATTTCATTCAAATGACTCCAACTATGTACATTCGCAAACTTCTTAGCTAGTAGTACAGCTTTCTCCTTATTTGTAATTGCCAGGTATTCTCCATCAATCAATACTAGGATTTTAGCAGATTTTCTTTTCCCACTCATCTTTTTGATCATTGCCCAAATGTCACCCAATTTAAACTCTCTACCAATGGAGAAACAGAATTGCCTCCATGCATTCTTCTTAGATGACTTAATTATTTTCCGTGCCATAGCTCTCTTTCTTTGATAGTCAATCAGAGTATCTTGACTTAAATGCTTTCTAAGAATTCTGAATGCACGATTTCTGTCTTTTACAGCATTTTTACACTCAATGTTCCACCAGGGAACTACTTTCTTTTCCCCATTCACTGTGCTCTTAGGGATGCATGATGTTGCTGCACTAATAATCATGGAAGTCACTGCTACTGCGCAGCTATTTACCTCTCCCTCTATCGATATACGTTCAGCATACACAATACAAAGTTCTCTGAATTTTTCCCAGTTAGCTTTAGGAAAAAGGCATCTCTCTATTACATAATCCTCCTGAACACACATATCAAAGTTCATGGAACACAATATTGGAAAGTGATCACTCCCTATGTTGGTATCATTCCTCACATTCCATTCACATAGTTCACTCATATGTACAGAGACTAAAGTAAGATCTAAACAAGAAACCGAATTTCTTGTAACATTAACCCTGGTACCTCTTCCATCATTAAGGCAAGTAAGTGACCTCTCCTCAAGTAGTTCTTCAACTACTTCCCCATTAGTGTCGGTATGATCACTTCCCCACAGAGAATTGTGAGCATTAAAATCTCCACACCAAACTTCTCTTCTATCAACACTGTCCGAGATCTCATGAAAAGTTTGCATTGACAAATTCTTGCACGGATTATAAAAATTGACTACTTTGATATTGCCTCTGGGACTATACATTTCTACTACTACACATTCATGCTCATTTGCAACAGTTATTCTCCTATATGCTAAAGTATCCTTAATAAATGTCACACATCCTCCACCTTGTTTTCCAATTCTGTCACATCTAACCGAACTGTAACCTGGTAGGATAAAGTCCAAATGAGGTTTCAACCAAGATTCTTGGATACACACAACGTCCGTCCTAACTTCCATATCTGTTACAACCTTCTTGAACTCTTGTCCATTTGCAGTCAAACTTCTGGCATTCCAGTGTAGGATGTGAAATACCATAAGGAGGCTATTCACCTTGAGACACTCCATCATAATTAATTGGGTTCAACATCCCATGAATCAGTTCAGCTGTAACTTCCGTGATCCTCAGTATCTCTATGACTGCCTCTACAACTGTCTTGATTCTATCACTTTTTTTCTTTTGCTGTATTGCCACATTCACATTCTTACAGATGAATGCAACAAAGTTGGTTTTACCCACAATCAGCGTATCTTCATTAATCTTCTTCATCCACGGATTTATTTCTGATTCCCTCTGACTCGACGACGGAGATAAAACCTCAACCATCCGGTTATTCACCAACTCTTTTGCTCTGGTTACTACTTGTGAAGCACCGGGTCTGCAAAGGTCACTTTCCTTCACTTTTCTTGCTTCATCAGCATAAGAAACCTGATTAATCAGTTTATTTCTGTACCTCTCTAGCTTGCCTTTGAACAGGGCATCCTCCAAAAGCAGCGCTATGTTCACCGCCACAATTGCAACATTTAACTTTCATATCCTGACCACATTTACCATATTCATGGTCACCTCCACATCTAGCACATCTTTGTTTTCCTTTACATTGTCCAGCATTGTGTCCCATCCTTTGACATTTGAAACATCTAAACGGCGCTGGGATAAACACTCTTACATCATAACTCATATATCCCATTCTTACTCTCTTTGGCATAACTTTTTCAAACTCAAGGACTACTGATAGGCTATCAGTTTTCACCACTTTTCTTTGTGATTGCAGTCACGTGGCTTTCACCACCTGCCCTCCTTTTAATTCCTGAATTAACTCCGCCATTGTCATTGCCAAAGGTATGTCTGAAATAACACCTCTAAGCTTTGCTGCATTCCCTAGGATATGAGCACTGATTCTTTCATCATTAAGTGTTTCTACCCTGAGAAATCTATCTCTTTGCTGTCGGTCTGTAGCAAAGACCAACAGCCTCCTATTACTCAAATATTTGGCAAACTTGATCTTACCCATTACTTTCTCAATTGCTTTTGTTAGTTTCAACGGATGAAAATGCCCCCCCTCTTTTGTGAACGTTATCATCACTTTCCATTCAGTGTGTTCCTCCTCCTGTCTCACATTCAACATTGCAGACTTCACTTTTTTGGACACGTCGCCCACCTCTACATCACAGTTTGAACTTCCAGAACTATCGCACCTACCCTTCCTCTTATTATTTACATCCTGCCATGTCATGCTATCACTATCTCCATCCGTACTTTTACCCATGATTATTACAGTCACGGTACAGTTGTCGCTAGATCGCCCGACCAATGCTCACGTCTATCTCCCTCCGGGCCACAATTCAGATCTTCTCGACACCATTCGGAGGACTCATCTGCCTCCGCCATTTTTCAAATCAAAGCAGTGAAGGCAGGGGGAGGGGGAAGAAAGAGAATAGCAGATTAACCAGCAGGGTGCGCAAAGCGCACATACTGGTGTGGAGGTGAATTACAGTGAGCCGTTTGAGACGGGAGACCAAAACTAGGGGGTCAATAGTAAAACGACACGTCGACTACAAAAATTGCCGTCGACCTAGATTACGGACCAGTTTATTCTTTTTGGTGTTTTTCATTTGAGCGTTTTAATGGAATACTGGGAAAGTTTAATAACAACAATAGGACAATTGAAGTCCAGATTATGAGGCAATTTCAGCAGAACCAACAACTTCATATGCCATGGACATGTGAATATGGTGCTGAATTTGCCAGTATTTTGGAAGACAAATGGTTGGGACTTTGTCATGCAATGCCACAGCTGATATATGCTTTATGTGAAGCACAGTGTTTTGGTGTCAGCAGAAAGACTTCTCTTAGAAAACTGTACAGTGGTGCCTCTGTCTCCATTCCACCAGACAATCTTGGATGAGCCTTACAGACATGCAATGTTGACAATGTATCATCAGATGTACCCTTGTGTCACTCACATTGACTGTTTTGCCATGACATGCAAATGGGTAACATATCTGAATGTAACTTACTCAATCGATGGATCTAGAGCAGAAAGGTCAGCATATGTATATGCTAAGTGGTGTGGAAATACTAACAGTTTTGAGGAACCCATCCTTGACCCTCTAGCAGAACTATCACCAGCCATTATAAAGCAGTTTATAGTTGTTAATATTGTGTCAAAAGTAGTGATGGTCAAATGAAGCTTCGTGAACCATTGTCCTTATTTTCTGAGCTCACTAGATGGCGCTCTCTGTTCAACAAAGGGTTGAAAACACACTGAATTGCCATTCCTTTAACCTTTTTCTTTGAACAGAGAGCGCCATCTAGTGAGCTCAGAAAATAAAGACAGTGGATCGCAAAGCTTCATTTGACCATCACTAGTCAAAAGGTACTGCATTTAAAGATGTTACTGCACAAGTTTCCTGGCTTCATCCCCATCCGGACAGACATTTTTTTGGAAAGCCAATAGAAGTTTGGAACTTGCAGGGAACAGACACGTCATACCCAGCATCATTTCATCATTTCTGAACGACAATTCATGGCAGTTTTCGATGTTGCCTGCAAATTGCCGTGTGCAGTCGTAAACCTAAACTTCCACGACAATCTAGTGACGAAAATCCCACTTTTCATGTAGTGTGAAATAGATATTGATATTACAAGCTTACTGTACAGCAAGACCTTCTTCCAAACATTACAGAGGTTGGATATGATAGGATGATATTTTCATTTAGAGGGTATATTGCTAGACAAAAATGTATCTTTAACTAGTTACTCATCAATGGCATTCTGTAAACAGGAGTGATAAGCTTCGATGGATGTGTGCTCTCACTCCTAACCGACGCACACGCTTCATGTCTACTAGTGCCCACCAACCAGGTGAGACACAGTATCACACCACCATTGTGTACAGTCCTCAGCATGCAGACGTGGAGATGTGAACTCAAACTATCTGTGATGTTTTTCAGACTCTCCACAGGTGCAGTGTATTCAGTCGTACTCGTCTCAGGAGCCAGATGAACTCTCCATTGAGATGGCTGATGTTTTGAGCCTCCTAGAGAGAACAGACGATGGTGTGTAGAGGCACAAATCTGCTCATATATCCCATTTGAGACTGTTTGTTCTTGTAAAATAAATAAATAATTAAAATGTGAGTGACATGTTATCTTGTGCATTGTCTTCTCTTTCCATCATCATGGCCATTATGTGTCTTCTGTATCACAGGCTGGATGATGGGTGAAAGGCTCCACGATGGCGAAAGGGGATGGTTCCCTAGTCGAGTAGTAGAGGAGATCCAGAGCAAGGAGGTCCGAGCTCAGAATTTGAGAGAGGCCTTCAGGATTCTGCAGGCCCAGGAAGGTGGAGGAGGCCCGCCAACTGGAACCAGGGTTGGTTTAAGGGTGGGGAGACGCACCCCACGGGCCTCCAACTTCTCCAACCCTTGAATTGATCAAATGGGGGAGAGCAGTAGAGTAAATCAGTGAAGCAGTAACAGTGATGAATGTCACCATTCAGGGCTAAGTACGCTAAAACTAATCAGGATACATGTGACTTAAATCCCATATAATGGCATCTTGTCCTTTTGATTCACTTTTAGAAATCCAAATGATCAATGTGCTTGAGTCGATAACCTTGTACAAGCAATGCTGCATGTCTCATATAAACGTGTGCTGAAGGTGTTTTGTAGGCCCAAACACTGTGGTGTGTAATGCATGGAGGAAAGATCTGTGTTTCATTAGGAGCTGTGTGCAAGTATGGCAAGAATCCTAAAAATCTTGTAAAGGTACTGTACACATTAGTGATGGCCAAATGAAGCGTCATGAAGGTTTTGTGAACCATTTTCTGTATTTTCTAAGCCCACTAGATTCAACAAAGGGTTGAAATCACACTGAGTTGCCATTCCTTAAGCCATTTCTTTAAACAAAAGAGCGCAATCTAGTGGCCTCAGAAAATAAATAATATGCTTCACAAAGCTTCATGAAGCTTCTTTTGCCCATCACTAGTAAACATTCCTCAGCTGCATGGGCAAGTTTTAAAATTTTAATGTGTTAATTTTATTGTAAAATACCTTTCAACACTGAGTTATATCCCACAACACAAATGCAAATAGACAAAATAAAACACGCTGCAAAAATCGGTGCATTGGGCTTTCAGGGCCGCCGTACAAGTGTCTAATAAAATTGTATTTTATAAAAAATTAGCAATGATTATTTTAAAAGTCTGTCTATGAATATTTGAAAAATGAGTCAGCTAAAGTGATACTCCACCCAAAATCTAGTCGAGTATGAAATACTGACTACAGCCGGACCTGATTGCTAGCTGTAAAAGGTTGCTCAATTATGGAGAACAATGGCAGTAACAGTGGATTCCAACAGTGAGAAGTTTTCACAGCGGCAAAGTGAATGTAGCGCCAGTGTGTTTTTCTGTGGACTGACTGTGTCAGACTCGGAGTATAAAAATAGTAGGTATCGACCGATACTGGTTTTTCAAAGCCGATATCGATACCGATTATTAGTAGTTAATTAAACCGATAACCGATATTTGGAACCGATGTGCATTTACATCAAAATTAGGATTTTGGAATGTTACAAACTCCAACACAAAACTTGGTTTATATGCTTTGAGCAATTATTTAATGAATTAGAAACTTTCAACATAATACCCAGTAAAAGATAGTCAGATAGTGTTGTAGGCGGGACATTAAGTCAGTCTCAGTGGTGAGTGAAACCGAAGCAGAGGGACAGACACAGAGCTGTAGCCGAGCCAAATTAGAGCACTTTTTATTTAATTAACTTTATCGGTTATCAGGCAAATAAAACGGCGATACAGATAATCTGTAAACTGCCAAAAAACAGCCCAATAATCGGCCAGGGACGATTATTGGTTTAACCCTAAAAAATAGCCATTTAAATGCATGTTAGTAACCGGTCATATGGTAACTTAAGAAGCAAGCCAAACGAGTCATTATGTAGTTTTAATGAAAACTCAACTCCTGGCAATTGCTCCTTGTGTTCTTAACCACTGTTTTAGAAGAAGGAAATAACGAGAATGGTAAACTATTAACTAATTGAGTTTTCTTTAAGTGCTGTGTATTGGATGTTAGGTTTCCACCACCTGCCAGATCCCACTTTAACCCCTGCGGATAACAGTATTTCCCAGCAATCACTGCATATGATGAAGTAAATTGAATTAAATAACTTGCAGAGTTCATTTGTTCATAATGTATAGCATATGTAAATATAACAAAGTGACATCAGAAATTATGATTGCAGTTTTATTGTGACATGTACTTGGAAAGGTGATAGCAACCATGACAGACATGAGTTTCCTTATTTGATGGTATGTAAACTAATATATTACCAAGTGCAGCTTGGACTGTGTTTACAATTTGTCCTCAAGCAAGTTTTTTAAGCCTGCGGTGTTTAATACTCAAAAGATACATTTTGTGTGGAATATCACTTTAGTCAATATAACAGGAGTACAAACACATACACACACAAGGAATAAATCCTGAACAGCAATTTAATGCCAAATAACTGCAATATGTCGTAACTGTATAGAATGTATCAACATATGACATATGGATCAGCATGATTGTAAAGCCTTGTGTGTCTTTAAATATGGCATGTGTACAGTAATGCAAACATATGATGTTCGAGCTAATAATTACTAAATAATTATTTCATTTTGTAAGATGTAAATTATTGTTCATAAAAAAGCATTAATCAAAGATGTGCCTGACTTGCTTTAATTATGTTGTTGTTTTTTAAGATTCTTTTCTGGGCTTTAATTGATAGGACAGCTGTAGACACGAAAGGGGGGAGAGAGAGAGGAGATGGCATGCATTTTGAAGTATCGCATTAGAAAATGTTGATGGAAACAGCAAAATGCGAAAAAAAACATCTTAAAATTCGCTTTAGGTGGTTTTAGCCTTTTTCAAAAAAGAGTTAATGTGCTAGATTACTTTATTAATCCCTGCGGGGAAATTAAGGTGTCTTTGCAGCCAGGTACTTAAATACAGTGATTGCTGAATAGACCTACAGTGGGGCAAAAAAGTATTTAGTCAGCCACCAATTGTGCAAGTTCTCCCACTTAAAAAGATGAGAGAGGCCTGTAATTTTCATCATAGGTACACTTCAACTATGAGAGACAAAATGAGAAATGAGAAAAAAAAATCCAGAAAATCACATTGTAGGATTTTTAATGAATTTATTGGTAAATTCCTCGGTAAAATAAGTATTTTGTCACCTACAAAAAAGCAAGATTTTGTAGGCCTGCGCCATGCTGGGAAGACTGAATCTGCAATAGGTAAGCAGCTTGGTGTGAAGAAATCCACTGTGGGAGCAATTATAAGAAAATGGAAGACATACAAGACCACTGATAATCTCCCTCGATCCGGGGCTCCACGCAAGATCTCACCCCGTGGGGTCGAAATGATCACAAGAACGGTGAGCAAAAATCCCAGAACCACACGGCGGGACCTAGTGAAGTGACCTGCAGAGAGCTGGGACCAAAGTAACAAAGGCTACCAGCAGTAACACACTACGCCGCCAGGGACTCAAATCCTGCAGTGCCAGACGTGTCCCCCTGCTTAAGCCAGTACATGTCCAGGCCTGTCTGAGGTTTGCTAGAGAGCATTTGGATGATCCAGAAGAGGATTGGGAGAATGTCATAAGGTCAGATGAAACCAAAATATAACTTTTTGGTAAAAACTCAACTCGTCGTGTTTGGAGGAGAAAGAATGCTGAGTTGCATCCAAAGAACACCATACCTACTGTGAAGCATGGGGGTGGAAACATCATGTTTTGGGGCTGTTTTTCTGCAAAGGGACCAGGACGACTGATCCGTGTAAAGGAAAAAATGAATGGGGCCATGTATCGTGAGATTTTGAGTGAAAACCTTCCATCAGCAAGGGCATTGAAGATGAAACGTGGCTGGGTCTTTCAGCATGACAATGATCCCAAATACACCGCCCGGGCAACGAAGGAGTGGCTTCGTAAGAAGCATTTCAAGGTCCTGGAGTGGCCTAGCCAGTCTCCAGATCTCAACCCCATAGAAAATCTTTGGAGGGAGTTGAAAGTCTGTGTTGTCCAGCAACAGCCCCAAAACATCACTGCTCTAGAGGAGATCTGCATGGAGGAATGGGCCAAAATACCAGCAACAGTGTGTGAAAACCTTGTGAAGACTTACAGAAAACGTTTGACCTCTGTCATTGCCAACAAAGGGTATATAACAAAGTATTGAGATGAACTTTTGTTATTGACCAAATACTTATTTTCCACCATAATTTACCAATAAATTCATTAAAAATCGTACAATGTGATTTTCTGGATTTGTTTTTCTCATTTTGTCTCTCATAGTTGAAGTGTAGCTATGATTAAAATTACAGGCCTCTCTCATCTTTTTAAGTGGGAGAACTTGCACAATTGGTGGCTGACTAAATACTTTTTTGCCCAACTGTACCAAACCTTCCTTCACTTTCCTGGAGTTAACGAGCATGTGCGGATAGCTTATAGGAACATGAACATCACAACTCTTCTTTACATTTTCCATACTAACTTTCACCAGTAATAATTAATACCTTTGTTAAAACAAGCAAATAATAATGTTACACCTATTTGAACTTGATGTCAAGTACGCCTATAGCTCCCTCACACAAGGCAAACACATGGGCGATATATTACAAGAAGCCATGCATTACTAGAATCATTATAAACTACAATGTTGTTTTTGCGCTGCCATTTCCTCAGACTTTGACTGTGTTAACTACATTTCTTGAAGTAGCAGAAATAAAGCCACTCATTGCCGTTGAGCCAAGATCTAAATTTGTTAACAATAATTATGACAAGACCGCCGTGGAGATGGCTCCGCAAATGTGAGTCGGTCTCTGTACTTGTTCCGGTTCTGGTGGTTGATAAACGCAGATTTTTGCAGATTGGCTCTAATAACGGGCCGGATGAGAG
The DNA here is from genome assembly GCA_023566125.1 of Zingel zingel. NCBI lineage: Eukaryota > Metazoa > Chordata > Actinopteri > Perciformes > Percidae > Zingel > Zingel zingel. Next base: position 3,465,742 of record CM042316.1, on the reverse strand, counting down.
GCGCATGGAGCACCGCCATGAGGCCATCAAGCAAATGTCTGTGATTACTCCAGATATTAATTGTGATTTTATGTGAGTAAAATCTGAATCTGCTATGTAACCAGCAACATTTACCTGTCAGGTAAACGTAGTAGTACAATGTTTTCCTCTGAAGTACAATGTAAGTCAGTAGTGAACAGTTGGGTTGCATATGAAGTGCTTTAAGGTACTTCTATTAAGTTATTTCAGGGTACAATAGTTCTGGAGAAAGCTGCAAGCAGCAATACAGGAGGCCAAGCAGTCGGTAGAGCACTAGTATATTTAAACACAATTTCTTAACTAATCATTAAAATAATAAGTTTAAACAAAAAGTATGAAAAGCTGAAAATAGGTTGGCTTTTCAAAAATATTTATTTCTGTTGTCTGAGCCGTTGTGTTTTAACCCTTGTGGTCTTCCCGGGTCAAAATTGACCTGGTCTGTTTTGCCTGTTTTATAAAGCATAAAGTATACATTTTACAATTCTGTGTTACAGCTTCTAAGCCAACTTCATTCCAACTTATCACCGCTAGTTTTACACTTATGTTTGCAATTCATGGTCAATAAACCTCATTAATATTAAAATATGCCTAATTTTGAGTTAAAACCCCCAGAAATTATGAATTACTTTAGCTAATAATTAAGATCAGAGGAACATATGTTGATGCATAATTACAGCCTGTTTTGTGTATGGAATCATCCATGTTATTTTTGGGCAATTTGGTTGAAAGAAACCCATATTTTTGATACAGATCTTTGAAAACGGGTCAAATTTGACCTGAGAACCACACAAGGGTTAAGTGGCAGGTCACTAATTTGTTTACCATATGAGTATGCAGTTAAAGTCACTCTCCAAAACATCTGAAAATAATGAGCTCCCTAGATGAGGAGGTACCAGAATGCAGACAGTGTTAATGAGTACACAGTTCTTGGAGGTGTGAGAAGTCAGGAGAGGTGGCTGACATCTGCCTGCATCCCCACCGGACCATTATTCACACTTCTAATTGGTGTTTATTTTGCATTCAGTTTTACTCCAGACACAAAGTAAAAGTTAAACCTTTTATCATAATATGTTGTTTTCAATGAGGAACACACAACGTCTGTTGACAAAACTTTCCACACCCTTTGGCAGCCACCGTTTTTCGGCCTAGGAGGCTGTAAATGTAGCATATTTAAATCTGAGATAATACCGATACGAATGTATGAAATCTGTACTTTTTTACAGTTTACATGAATATAACCAGTTTTGAAGTTAATCTGCATTTGTTCAAAATGCAACACATTGTGTATGTTTTCCTTAACAAGATGTATTTACATAATCCTAGCCAATTTTCTTAGGCACACCCACACGACAAGCAATTATGTTGTTTTCTTTACTCTGTTCCAATATAGTTGCAAAGTGGGATGAGCCGCAATCGGGAACCACGAGCGTTGTAGGTCGTTCCGGTACCACTTCATCCCTGGCCCTTTAGAACCCTTCCTAAACCCAAGGTTGCTGGACAAGGATCCTGGAGAAAGAACTCTGTAGAATAGAAATTGAAGGCATAATCACTGTCAATTATTTTCATAAGTAACTAAACTTTCAGAAATACAGTATAAAAGAATACATTTTTCATGTACAAAAAATAAGTAGTTTAGGGCCTTACGAAGTGCACTGATAATATATTTGCAGGCTTCAATGATCCAGTCAAGAAATTCAGCATCTCGAGCGCCCAGATAGCTCAGTTGGTAGAGCGGGCGCTGATATGTGGAGGTTTGCTCCTCGATGCAGCGGGCCAGGGTTTGACTCCGACCTGCGGCCCTTTGCTGCGTGTCACCCCCCCCTCTCTCCCCTTTTCTGTCTTCCTGTCCAAGAAATTCAACATCTCGAGGTCAAGCCTTTGCTTCAGGTTCATCACTTCATTCAAACTCTCTTTTCCTCATCTACCTGAGACATCAGGATTATATGTTATACTTAGAAAGCCTTTGTATTTAAAGGGCCACATTTATATCATATATAATGTGATCATGTAATTCAAAAATGTGTCCCTAGAAAAATGAAAAATGAAATATCTGACAATACATGGGCAAAGCTTTGAGCAGGGTGAATGGTACATCTTCCTGTGCAGGTCTTAGGCCACGTCCACACGTACCTAAACAATCTTTTTTTTACCCATCTTCCCTGGATTCGTTTCAACATTTTTTTCATCCACACGTATCTGGTTATAAATGACTCAACGCGCTACTTCATATCCCAGGCCTATAGGCGGCGCTGTTTCTGCTACAGAAATTCACCAAAACACGGAGAAGAAGAGTTAACTTCCCATCATAACATGACTAGCTAGACTAACGTTCTCTTAATACATCCATGGACTATAATAACTTTAACCACTCATTTTATAAAGGCCTCCGCAAGGAAATGTGTCTTTGTTTACATTGTATAATGTGCTGTTGGATTGCTTTTTATTTTGCAATTCTGTCTGCCATCGGACATGATTTCAGCGCGCTAGCTGGCAGAGCTAACGTTAGCGTGCTAACGTTAGCTCTGCTAACTAGCTAACATCGGCAGTCAAACAAACATCAATGATCAAATGTCTTTTTGATAATCTACACGTTTTTCTTGCTGTAGCTTTTCTACAATAAGCCGTGGTAAAAATTACTATAATCCGTTCAAGGAGTTGCTTAGCAGACAGATTAGCTAGCTATCTTCCACTTTATAAACAGCTAGCTAACCATAGCAGCTAACGTTAACGTTACGTCGCTGCTGTAACGGCCAGCTACTTTAGCTATGTTTAACATTAGCTACATAACGTTAGCAATATATCTTGTGTAGATTCCAGGACCGGCACAGCAGAGGGAAGTGTCAGGGAGCAGAGACAAACTATTTAGCTAGATGAAGTGAGCTGGTTTGACCATTGAGCTACAATATGCTCGCTTAGCTTCACTGCAGTCGTGTGTGGCCTTGCACTAGTGCGGGCTGCAGGTGAGAGGTCGAGGGGTGTGGCGATGACATCATCGATACGATAAAAAGCCGGCTTCACCATCCAGACAGTCCTGGACCCCGGGCTTAGCTGACCGCAGCCTTTCTGTCCCCAAGCTCCACTGTCGCCAGTTCCCTGCTACCCACCTTCTTCAGTTCCTTAGCCCCATTGTCCTTTTGTCCTTCCTGCACCCTTCTTGGGTTGTTTTGCACTTCAGAGACTGTGCCGTTGTCCGACACCTCAGAGACTGTGCTGTTGTCCGACACCTCAGAGACTGTGCCGTTGCCCGACACTTCAGAGACTGTGCTGTTGCCCGGCACTTTAGAGACTTTGCCTTTGCCATTGTTCAGCGCTCCAGAGACTTTGCCGGTCTCTGGCGTCCCAGATACTTTTTTGTGGTTAGGCACCCCTGGGACTGTACCTTTGTTTGGTGCCAAAGAGATTCCTGCTCCTCGTGTTTTGTCGGTGGTCCGGCCGACTCCTGCTCCCCGTGTTTTGTCGGTGGTCCGGCCAACTCCTGCTCCCCGTGTTTTGTCGGTGGTCCGGCCGACTCCTGCTTCCCGTGTTTTGTCGGTGGTCCGGCCTACTCCTGCTCCCCGTGTTTTGTCGGTGGTCCAGCCGACTCCTGCTTCCCGTGTTTTGTCGATGGTCCGGCCGACTCCTGCTCCCAGTGTTTTGTCGGTGGTCCGGCCAACTCCTGCTTCCCGTGTTTTGTCGGTGGTCCGGCCGACTCCTGCTCCCCGTGTTTTGTCAGTGGTCCGGCCGACTTCTGCTCTAGTTATCCTGTCGGTGGATTTGCCGACTTCTGATCCTGTTGCCTTGTTGCCCGTTACTGATCCTGTTGCCTTGTTGACGGACCCTGGCCCAGCTGTCTTCAGCCCAGCTGACTTGTCGCCTGTCTTCAGCCCAGCTGACCCGTCGCCTGTCTTAAGCCCAGCTGACCTCTCGCCAGTCTTCAGCCCAGCTGCCCCTTCACCTGCTCGCCGCCGGCCTTCAGAAGGGATTCGCCTCCGCAGACGGCCTCCTGAGGGGATTCGCCTTCGCCGCCGGCCTTCAGAAGGGAATCGCCTCCACGGACAGCCTCCTGAGGGGATTCGCCTTCACGGATGGCCTCCTGAGGGGATTCGCCTTTGCCGCCGGTCTTCAGAGGGGATTCGCCTTTGCTGCCGGTCTTTAGAAGGGATTCACCTTCGCAGACGGCCTTCAGAAGGGATTCGCCTTCAGAAGGGATTCGCCTTCAGAAGGGATTCACCTTTGCGGACGGCCTTCAGAGGGGATTCGCCTTTGCCACTGGCCTTCAGAGGGGTTTCGCCTTCGCAGACGGCCTCCTAAGAGTCCTCGACATCCTGCTCGGCCGTCTGAGAGGCTCTGCCTTCACTGTCCTGTTCAGCCTCCAGAAGGATATCGCCTTCGCCGCCGGCCTCCAGAGGGTTATTGCCTTCGCTGCCGGCCTCTAGAGGGTTATCGCCGCCGGCCTTCAGAGGGATATGGCCGATGGTCGCCAGAGGGATTCTGCCTTCGTGCTTGGCCGCCTGAGGGGTATCGCCTTTGTTGCTGCCGGCCTCCAGAGGGATTCTGCATTCTCCGCCGGCCTCCAGAGGGGTATCACCTGAGGGGTATCGCCTGAGGGATATCGCCTTCATTGCAGACGGCCTCCAGAGGGTTTTCGTCTTCGCCGCAGACCTCCAGAGACTCTTCGCATACCTGTCCGTCCTCCCGAGGGACTCAGCCTTCGCCGTCCTGCTCGGTCTCCTGAGGGGATCTGCCTTCGCTAACCTGTTCCGCCACCAGAGGGGTTTCACCTTCGCTGCCGGCCGCCTGAGAATCCTCGTCGTCCTGTTCGGCTGTCTGAGGGTTTCCACATTCACGGTGGTTCACAGTCCTGGAAACAGGACTTAGCTGACCGCAGCCTTTCTGTCCCCAAGCTCCACTGTCGCCAGTTCCCTGCTGCCCACCTTCTTCAGTTCTCTAGCCCCATTGTCCTTTTGTCCTTACTGCGCACTTCTTGGGTTGTTTTTGTGTTTTTGTGTGTTGTTTTTTTGGATTTGCTGTCCTGCTCTGCTTACATTTGTAAGTATCTTTGTTTGCTTATTAAATTATTATTTAAACTGCTGCACTCTTCTCGCATCTCTGCATTTAGGTCCTAGCCTACAACCCTGACAACTAGTCTATATCAACGACGTTCCACTTCTGGGATTGTTCAGGTGCGGCTGGAAATTCCACCGGATTTAGGCCGGATGTCCCAGACCTTCTGCTTTCTTTGCGCTGGCGTTCTAAACTCTGGTTGATTTATGAGGACTATGGTTAACTGCTCCTCAGATCTCTGTAGGGTAAATCCAGACAGCTAGCTAGACTATCTGTCCACTCTGAGTTTTCTGTTGAATGACTAAAACAACTTTTGAAAGTACACCTGTTCCACTGAAACATATTCCTTCCCGATGCTAATTTGCAGAGGCACTGCATTGGCCTTAGAGCCGCCCGAGATGATTGTGATTGGTTTAAAGAAATGGCAATACACCAGAGCATGTTTTTCTCCCATCACGGAATGCTGTGTGGACTAGCCAGACCTTCATCTGCAGAGCTGGAAAGGAAGGACTCTGCTAGCCTGGCCTCTCAAAGTTTTCAAATGTAAACATCAGTTCTAACAGAGTAAAAGGTGAAAATGGTTAGCAGCTACGACCCTGACTACATGGACAAGCAAGGCCATCTCCATCGCTGCATCAGAGAAGTGTGGAGAATTGAACACTGACTGCGTCTTCTCTGCTAGGCATCCTGCTAGCCATTGTGCAGGCGTCGTACGGTGAGCTGGGCGGTCTGTGTCGGTTTCCAGCGCGATGTTGGAAGCTGTGGTGTCTTTTTGCTGAGACTTGGCTGGATCCTGGAGTGCCGGTGCCATTCAACCCATTGACTCTGTTTCTGTGTGTTGTTCTGACGGCGACATTCTGCTTTAGGATGAATCATGCACAAGTTGAAGAAGCTGATGGGATTACATTTCACTGGAATTGTACCTTGTACAATTTCATGTGACAAATAACATGTATGGATTTGATCTCATTCATTCATTCAAACCTTTATTTAACCAGGATAAAAATTCCTTGAGATTACAAATCTCTTTTACAAGAGTGTCCTGGCAAGTGGAAGCAGCGTGGTCTATAGGATATTAAGCAGGCTGTGTGTGTGTGTGTGTGGTATTGCAAATTTGCACTTGTTCTATTGTAGAGTACTTCATCTCAGCAGCAGAGAATGAAGGCAATAATACGTTCAGCTTTGTCTGCTTTTCATTTTCAAAACAATAGGCTTAACTTTAAAAAACTCACTTTTAATTTTTAAATACTATGTTATGAATTGCAAAATGATATCCACCTCCTACTGTACATTATCCACTGGGACAGACTGTCCAACCTTACTCCACAAGGGTCTATTAGTTAACCCGCTGAAGTGACTGGCTAGAGAGACAGAGAGCTCATAAGTACATGCTAAACTGCACATATAAGGCACATTGATGGCCTTGCAGCATCTGTCCAGCTGACTATGGAATGCAAGTGTGGGATTGAATTGCAGCTTTGTTTTGAGGGGCTTAATAATAGTCATGTTTTAAGTGCTTTATGAACAGTTTTTAATTAAGCAGTGATTGCAAATGTTTATTTCAAGTGAGTTTAGTTATTAGCAATATGCCAAGTTTCTACATTAGTCAATGTTTTTGTGATTTGTCACCTATTTTTTGAATTTCTTAAGAGCAAATTGCAAAATGTGGAGTTAAAGGTGAATTGAAATCCACCTTTTAATGTCTGATGTAACATTTTCCCCAACACAGTTTAATCCAAGCCAGGGAGAGAGGGGCCCCACTTATGACATTTTCATTTGAATTGATACTATGGGAACCAGCTGCATAGAATATTGGAGCAAATTCAAAGCTGCAAATGAAGTCACTTTACAGAAGCTATCCATTCAGAAGATCCTCAAGACAAAAGAGCAGCAATGCAACAGCTTCTTATTTTTTATTTTATATTTCTTTACAGGATTTAACCTTACTGCCTTGCCGCCCGCTGCATGAATTAGCATTTGACTTACTTTTAATGGTTTACAGCAGGTCTAGTACTATGATTGTAGCAGCCAACCACAGGCTATATATATACATTTATGAATGGTGAAGGTGTTCTATGGTCAAACATTGTCTTTATTTTCTCTAGATGACCATCACTACATTACAATAAACTAGAGAAAGACTTTACTAAATGTACCAAGTTTGTCGCCATTAACAAAGTAAACTTCTCTCCTAACAGATGGAGCCAGTGCTCTGCTATGAGTCCAGAAACGGTTCATGTCTGAGGACCATCTATCCCTTGTCCATACGCATCACCCTCTACATGATTCTAGGGGTCACAGTCATTCTAACAGTGTGTGGAAACCTTTTGGTCACTGTCTCAATTGCCTATTTTAAGCAGCTCCATACTCCAACAAATTACTTGATTGCCTCTCTTGCTATGTCTGACTTTCTTTTAGGGATATTAGTCATGTTTCCCAGTATGATCAAATGTGTAGAGTCTTGCTGGTATTTTGGTGACATCTTTTGTAAAGTCTATATGAGTTCTGATGTCATGTTGTGTACAGCTTCAATACTGAATCTGTCATTCATATCACTTGACCGACACTATGCTGTTTGCCAACCTCTACTATACAAAAGAAAAATATCTGTTAATGTTGTGTTGATCATGATTCTGCTCAGTTGGAGCATTTCAGCTCTCATAGGCTTTGGAATGATTTTTCTTAAGTTAAATGTTTGGGGGATTGAGGAGTTCTACTATAACCACATTGTGTGTGAAGGAGGATGTGTTTTGTTTCAGAGTAGACTGTCAAGTACAGTCTCATCAGTACTTTCCTTTTACATTCCAGGAATAATAATGCTTCTTGTTTACCTTAAGATTTTCCTAGTGGCACAGAGACAGTTGCACAGCATACATAACACAAGCTGTCTGAAATCAGCAAGAATTTCAAATAAGAGTCAGAGAAAAGCCACTAAAACACTTGCTATTATAATGGGGGCATTTCTTTCTTTTTGGACACCTTTTTTTGTCTGTAACATCATTGATCCCTTTATCAGTTACTCAACACCACCAGTGTTGTTCGAAACACTTGTATGGGTGGGCTACTTGAATTCTACTGTGAACCCTTTAATATATGCATTCTTTTATAGTTGGTTCAGAAAGGCATTTAAATTATTCACTTCAGGTAACATCTTTAAATCTGACATTTCAGAGACAACGCTTTTCACAGAATGAATTGATGCAAAGCCAAAGCCTCTGAAAAGTAGATATGCATTTTAAAGACAAAATAGTTGGAATAAGGTAAAAAAAAAATGTATTGTCATTTTACTCCTATTTTTGGAATGTTATGAGCAAACTGCAGATGCACATAAAAACAGATGATGAAAATCTAACTTCTGATATAAAAAATATTGGTCATTTTGCTCCCATTGATCTGTGAAGGGGCCAACGGTAGACCAGTGTTCAGGTGCCCTAGTGCCTGTGCATTCTAGCTCCATGACATCACTTTTACAAAGCACACAGTAAGCAGCAGAGCAGCAACAACAGAACATCACTTATTTTTGGTCAGGTTCTGGGGTGGGTCCAAGGAAAGCCAGCACCTCTGTGATAACAAGTCTGACATTCTGGGAATCAAGGATAGCCTGTACTCCCATTATTATTATTTTTGTTTTATTTAGTGACATTAAAGAGAGAGAAAGAATGTTGTTTATTAGGTTTATTTTAACTGCAGTGCATTCGAAAGCACACAAGAATGTTGAATGAAATACTGTGAAAAGGATGACCTTGTAAATCCTAAGATTAAACCAGGAAGCATGTGGCAGTAAAACACTCCCCTACCTCTTTCTTTGAGCTAAGTAACTTAGGAAGGTTACTTTGCATGGAAACACAATGGGTAAACACATATTCATCAGCTAAAACAGCAGTAGAAGAGAGTGAATTATGAGCTGAAGAGCTGGAAAGGCTGCCGCTCTAATCAGGATCTTCAGCTCGCCCAGCAGGAAGTGGAATGGGCAGGGCTTCAGCAGTTGTAGTCTTGCTTTGCCAGACCCTCCTCCAAAGCGCACCAAAGGAGGGTCTGAAACTCCACATAGCATTCGGGGGTGGGAGGAAAACGTGCTCTGGTTTAATGGCATTTCTAAACAGAGCCGCTGCAAAATAGTTGTGCGATAGAAAACTCAGATTGGACAGATAGTCTAGCTAGCTGTCTCAATTTACCATGCAAAGATCTGAGAAGCAGTCAACAATAGTCGTCATAAATCCACAGAATTTAAAATTCCAAAACAAAGAAAGCGGAAGGAAACGGAAAATACATGCATCCGCCGGAATTTCCTGCAGCACCGGAGTAATCCTGGAAGTGGAATGCGAAAGATATAGACTACAGCAGTTGTAATCAATCTCATACAAGAGCAACTTTGAAGAACAGGCCACAAAATTGTAGCATGAGTATGACAGTATTAAACTCAACTACAGTTTAGGAATTCGTACTGAAAAATTTGATGTACAGATTTAGGGAGCCGAGGTCCATATAAGAGGCACCACAAGCATTGTTTTCCCAAAGAGCATGACCGCAGTTTTACTTTCCTTTAAAGGTACAATATACTGCTATTTTGTTGGTTTCCCTGATTGATGAGTAACGGATCCACGGATGGTTTATCTAGCACTGCTGATTCTTGCCTTCAGAGACAAATTTGTTTTTTCAAGGAAAGATGATTAGCAAGCAACAACAGAAAAACAACAGCAAAAGCTTGATGATAGCTGTGCTTGACTGAAATTGAAGGATTTAGATCTGTTTTAGCACATATTGAAAGGCTATTTACTCATCATTTGGCTTTTTAAAGATGTAAATTTATTTTGATAGACAGTTTGTACAGGAGTAAAGGAAATGAGGAACAAGTGATTTAATAGCTAAAGAGCAGTGCGAGCTAGCCAGGAGTCAAACCTAGAATCTTCTGCTCCGTAATCAGACACGTTATCTATTGCACCAAAGCTGGGGAACAATAGTCTGTAAGGGGGGGGGAGAAGAGGAAAAAGGGGAAGAGGGAGGGAAGAAGGAAAAAGAAGAGAAAAAGGAAGAAAAAAAGAGGAAATGAGAGAAAAGATGAGACAGATGCTAAATTACCCAAGTAGTGTAAGGGTTTTATAGTTTATATTTAGTCAGATTTTAATGTAATTGCCAAAATGGTGCTGTTTCTGTTAAATAAGGGAAGTTTAATGTAGATCCAAAGGTCGTAGGTTGGATCCCCACCTAGCGCCAGAGGACCCAAAGCTTATTGGTGAGTTTAGTAAGTTGTCTTTACACTGTCCACTACTTTGTTGTTGTTGTTGTGATATTAGGAAGCTTGTGAAACAATTGAAACAAATTATTTATAACTTTTACATTGACTTTTGAACAAAATCTGTTTTTAGTACTGCAGATACATATACATTTGGTATACTACATTTGGTTAATATTAAAAGTTAGCCTTGTGTTTATTCAGTTGCCTCAATCTGGTAGTGTCAAATAATGTGTGACATGCACCAACAACACCATGACAAATTCCTTGTATGTGCAACGTACTTGGCAATAAAGCCCTTTCTGATTCTGTTTCTGATTCTAATTTTCTTTTTCTTCAAACAATGTATGACAGATAAAACCAAGCATTTTTAGTTCTCTTTTCTCTACAGGTAAGTATGACATAATCATTTGCAGGGAAGTGGGGTGTATAAAGGCAAGTAATATGCTTAGCACTGTGTAGACTATTATTTGGAATGATATTGAAATGAAGCCAATATTAATATAAACATGTCAACTTTATTACATTATTGATCTGAACAAAACCATATGTCTTGAGGTAATGAATAATATTGTTTAGCGCAAGAAATGACTGACTATACAAAGGTTTGTTTTGACACCAGGTAGGAAAACAAGAGAATCAACAAACAATACATTCTGTACAAAGTGTAAAACTTAAAGTGTAAAACACACATAAAATGTAAAGCACAATACATAACAGTATTGTATGCATAGGAAAATCTAACTATTTACATTATACATTTACATTCTTGATTTTTTAATCCGATCTAACCACAGCTCTTTTGATAGTGTTTCTGTATTTGGGCAGTAGATAGTGCCTCGCTATTGGCTGTGCCCAGTCTCTGCAGTCCTGAATTGTCCACACTTCCTGCAAGTGTTGTACTCCACCTTCCTCTTATTAAACCTTGCCTTAGAGGCAGGGCGACCACTGGCAGGCAGGTGGAGGTGCTGATGGAGCAAGAGGGGCAACTGGTGTATGGGGGGCATGTTATGCAGGTGTTGGAACAGCAAAAATAAATCCTGGGGCTTGAGGACAGACAGAGGTTGCTTGAGGGAAGACATACAGAGGACCAGAAGCAGGAGGTTGTGGAAAAAGCTGATTCTGGCCATAGACTGTATATTATTAGTGGACAGCGCATCCGGTTCGGCAAAATGCGGCAAATGCGGAAGTGCCTTAAACCTGCATTCTATCTGAATTCCAGCAGGGGGCGACACGTGCGGTTGCAAAAAGGAGGTCAGTTTCTATAGAAGTCTATGGCGAAATGATCCACTTCTCACTTGATTTATTACCTCAGTAATAATTTCAGTTAAGAGTTTATATTCTCAATCGCTAGTTTTAAGTCTTCTGCAACACAGAATGATGTTAATTTTTTGAATTATGGTCTCGTTGATTTTAAAATCGGCGATAAAGCAGGGGGTGTTTTAGGGCGTGGCTATGATGTGATTGCCAGTTCGCGGGCGGCCTGTCAATCATGACAGGTTTAGCAAAGCTTATCCATGGAACGTAAACTTCATTTTGGGGGTTGACCAGCTTTCGTCTTCGTGGCTGTGACACTTGGTCACCTAATAATGTCTTGTTCAACATTCGGTTGTACGACAAGACACTCAAAGGAGTCGGCAGTTCAGTTTTTTCGGTAAGTAACGTTACATTTTGTTTTAATACTGTTTTTCGTTAGCCAATGTTAGCATCCCAATTAATATCAGTTAGCTAACTAGATTGCACCTTGCTAACTAAGCTAGCGGGCTAACTAATAACGTTATGCAGACCAGACCGTATAAACGGATTAAAATCTGATCTCTTTTTAACCATATGTGATGTTATTGCTAATCGATGCCTGATATAGCTAACGTTATAGTGCAAATTCATATAAACCCTATTCGCATGGGATTAGAATAATTTTGGGACCGCGTGTGATTTAGAAAGTACCCCCTCACATCTGAGTTTCGTGTGGCGCATTCGCACGGGACAAGCGGAGACTGCTTTTACTTGAATATACTGAAATATATGTACCCTGCCCGAGAGTTGGGCAACGTTACCCGGAGGTGCCCGAAGGACAGGCACATACGCGATCACCCCGGCCGCGGTGGCACCCACACAGCATCACCGTCACTCTCACCTCGGACAAAGCCGCGCTGGAGTGCGCCGGCGGACGGTGCAGTGGGCCAGAATATCCGTTTTTGCGATAAAATGTCGTACATGAAAAAATATATATATTATTGTAAAGTTACATAAGTGTTCTATCTTGAAAAATCTTCAGTTCTGCAGCTAAATGTATGGTATAAAGTACCAGGTTCAATAATAATGTACCTAACAAGCATGTTGTTGCAGGAGTTATTAACCACTGTTGCTGATGCTGTTACACTGATGTCTTTCTTCCATTTACTGTAGTTGTGTCTGCTAATCTTTTTGAAGACCTTCTGTCACATGCATGTTACAATCTATATTTACAAATTATGTTTATTACTAAAATGTACATATCACTAAAAAAAGTGTTGCATACAATATACAATGTCTAAGATAAATTTGACATGTAGGAGTATGTTTACTCCTACATGTCTGCATGTAGGAGTAATGTAAGTTGCATGTCCTCAACTGAAGCATACATTCATGTACAAGCTCATATATTAATATAATTCATTGTGATCTACCATGCCTTAACTACATGTTTGTCTTTACAAAGGTGTCCACACTGAAAACTGAATGACCAGAGCCTACAGAAGGAAGACCTGGTGTGTAGAGCAGCGTATTTGGTGCCATTCATCTGGTTGTGGAAAACAGATTGCATTGACCACATCCGAAGTTCTCAAATGTGTTCTGATTATAACAATGCCAGAAAATAATTTTTGGTTCAGCTTATTCTGCTCAAAGGACAGACCAACTTTTAGCACTTTAGCAGTCATTGGTATTTAGAGGTTCAAAATGTGAGTCCTGTAATAGATGTGTCCTCTTATGTTACTGTTAGGCCTGCTGCTCCTAGGTAGCTTCTCTGTCTCTCCTCCCTCCCTCTCTCGGTCTGTCTCTTATTGCAGGAGTAGAGTCTAGAGTGCAGGAGTCTGGGTTCCAGCTGCATCTCATCTACCACAATCAACCCACAATTTGTGATAATACTTTTGTTATGAATTTACAATAACCCTACACAGATTAAACAGCACCTAGTGCATTTTCAATTACCTACTAAACACTTGACTATGTATGTCAAAATTAAATATATGTCTATAAATTAATCTAAAAGAATTTTGGTGTGTTTTCATGGTGATTAAAATTGACAAGTACATAAAGACACACAAGAAAAGCACAAACTACATTTTCCTGATCCTTCTTTGTCAACATTCAAGTATGGTAACATTTAAGAAATCATATTTATGTTGATTAAAGCCAAAATAAACACTTTTAATCAATTACAAATTCTATCAAATTACCAATGTCTTCTTGTATGACTACAATACTGTGTATGTTCCTATAGTTGCTTCAGAAAAACAACTGTAGCTTTAGAAATACCTTTATTTCACATTGAAATGGGCATTAACTTCAAAAACTACATAAACCACAAACAACACTGGCAATATTGTTAAGATTATGTTAAATTGATGAATTAAATAATGTAGTTCACCTTTTACAATCCAGTGTACATTCCACACAAAACACTGCTGTCGGTCAAGGTAAAGGCAAACGTAACTGTCACAAGACATAATAAAAAGAGGTAGTTGAATCACTAGTGCCACATTGTTAATTACAGTATAAATGGTTGACATTACAAACCACAATATAAAAATATAGCTTAACATATAAAGCTTAAAGCACTTGTGCAGTACTCTGTTCAGTCAAGTCCAAATGCCTGGGTAAAGAAATAAAAGCTGCCTTTACAATTAAAGTGAGCATAGTGTGACAGTCCGTTGGTTGTCTGTAATGCACAGTGGAAAAAGGAAAAAAAAACAACCTGCGAGCCTTGTCGATCTTCCCGGGATTGTTAACAGCCCTCCATCTGCATCTCTGGGTGATGCCAGAGAAGATGGACTTCATGCCTGGATACTGCAGGTGGAGCTGCTGCAGGTCCTCCTTCATTCCTGTAATGAGGTTGACACCCTTGACATCTTCCAGGTCATTCCCCCCACAGTGAACAAGGAGGACATCCGGGGCTGCTCTTCTTTGTAGGGACTGGAAAAAGAAAGGGAGAGGGCTCTTCCACCGCAGACCACCCCAGCCGAACCAATAGATGTAGATATCTTCAATGCCAAGGTTGTTCCCTGTGGTCTCTCTGCCCCACGCCGGACGTAGCTGTCTCCAATTATCCAGACTTGCTGGATGGAAAAACACATTGTAATAGTGAGAAAAGTATCATATTTTAGGCTATAGAGAAAAAGGATAAATGAACAGCACTCTTAATTACACACAGTTATTTGAAAATACATTATTACCTCAGCTTAGTTGTACAAAACAAGTCTGCTAAAAGTTTAATTGTGTACCATAAATAGAAAAGTAACTATTACTAACTATTACTTACTTCTGAGGCATTGGGTGGATGCACATGCCATCGTGGCTCTCCGCACTCCCATTTCTGAAAGAAAGAGTCATCAATTTCCATTTGAGCCCCTCATAGTTAAATATATATGCACACTAGCATGTAACTGTACTTCATTAATTATCGGGGGAGAATACAGATTAATCAACAACAGTCTAGTGTTCTTTAGTGTAACTTTAATTTAGTTAAATTAGCTTATTTCTGCTAACGGTAGCTCTTAAAAGCATGAAAAGGCTAAATGCGCCAACCATAGACTGATGGTGCAAACAGTAGCAAGACATTATCGGTGCATTACGGTTATTACAGTTAACCAAACCTAAGAAACTTGGTTATACATTTGCTAACACTTAGCGTTATATAATGATAAGCATTGACAATCCCCGTTTTGCATTTCGCTGACACTACGTTTAAATTAGGAAAACATAAACTTCGATTTGCAGAAAATTAACGTTAGCATGTTTTACCATAAGTGGCTAGCTAACGACAATTTACATGGTAACTTTAGATACATTTACTTTACAATGTGACTCCTCTTATATGTAATATAACTATTGGACAAAGATATATTTAAAACCTAGTGAAGCTATATCTTACCTCGAATTATGTATGCTAGCTTTCAGCAGCAGTTGCATCCAGGTTGCCAGTGAACGTGTGTAAGGCAAAGAGTGTAAGCAGCGTTGCAAACTCAAAAAAACAGTCAATACCGCCCAACAGTCTATGGCTCCTCCCTCACTCCTCCCTCTCGTCTAAAAACGTCACATCCGCAACCAGGATGGCTGCGCCCATAAACGCAAACTCGACGACGGATAGCTGATCTCCACAAACCAATGAGTGATGTCACACATGCTCTGTCCATTAATATTAACAGTCTATGTTCTGGGCTGATGGCTTTGGTATGATACAGAGGCAGCAGCAGACTGGGTGGACACATAGGCAGCAGCAGACTGGGTGGACACATAGGCAGCAGCAGACTGGGTGGATACAGAGGGATACAGAGGGATACAGAGGGATACAGCAGGCTGGGTGGATACAGAGGGATACAGAGGGATACAGAGGGATACAGAGGCTGGGTGGATACAGAGGGATACAGAGGGATACAGCAGGCTGGGTGGATACAGAGGGATACAGAGGGATACAGAGGGATACAGAGGCTGGGTGGATACAGAGGGATACAGAGGGATACAGCAGGCTGGGTGGATACAGAGGGATACAGAGGGATACAGAGGGATACAGAGGCTGGGTGGATACAGAGGGATACAGAGGGATACAGAGGCTGGGTGGATACAGAGGGATACAGAGGGATACAGAGGGATACAGAGGGATACAGAGGGATACAGAGGGATACAGCAGGCTGGGTGGATACAGAGGGATACAGAGGGATACAGAGGGATACAGAGGCTGGGTGGATACAGAGGGATACAGAGGGATACAGAGGGATACAGCAGGCTGGGTGGATACAGAGGGATACAGAGGCTGGGTGGATACAGAGGGATACAGAGGGATACAGAGGGATACAGAGGGATACAGAGGCAGCAGCAGGCTGGGTGGATACAGAGGGATACAGAGGGATACAGAGGGATACAGAGGGATACAGAGGCAGCAGCAGGCTGGGTGGATACAGAGGGATACAGAGGGATACAGAGGGATACAGCAGGATGGGTGGATACAGAGGGATACAGAGGGATACAGAGGGATACAGCAGGCTGGGTGGATACAGAGGGATACAGAGGGATACAGAGGGATACAGCAGGCTGGGTGGATACAGAGGGATACAGAGGGATACAGAGGCTGGGTGGATACAGAGGCAGCAGCAGGCTGGGTGGATACAGAGGCAGCAGCAGGCTGGGTGGATACAGAGGGATACAGAGGGATACAGAGGGATACAGAGGGATACAGATGGATACAGAGGGATACAGCAGGCTGGGTGGATACAGAGGGATACAGAGGGATACAGAGGGATACAGAGGCTGGGTGGATACAGAGGGATACAGAGGGATACAGAGGGATACAGAGGGATACAGAGGCAGCAGCAGGCTGGGTGGATACAGAGGGATACAGAGGGATACAGAGGGATACAGAGGGATACAGCAGGCTGGGTGGATACAGAGGGATACAGAGGGATACAGAGGGATACAGAGGGATACAGCAGGCTGGGTGGATACAGAGGCAGCAGCAGGCTGGGTGGATACAGAGGGATACAGAGGGATACAGAGGGATACAGCAGGCTGGGTGGATACAGAGGGATACAGAGGGATACAGCAGGCTGGGTGGATACAGAGGGATACAGATGGATACAGAGGGATACAGAGGGATACAGAGGCAGCAGCAGGCTGGGTGGATACAGAGGGATACAGAGGGATACAGAGGCAGCAGCAGGCTGGGTGGATACAGAGGGATACAGAGGGATACAGAGGGATACAGCAGGCTGGGTGGATACAGAGGGATACAGAGGGATACAGAGGGATACAGAGGGATACAGAGGCAGCAGCAGGCTGGGTGGATACAGAGGGATACAGAGGGATACAGAGGGATACAGCAGGCTGGGTGGATACAGAGGGATACAGAGGGATACAGAGGCAGCAGCAGGCTGGGTGGATACAGAGGGATACAGAGGGATACAGAGGCAGCAGCAGGCTGGGTGGATACAGAGGGATACAGAGGGATACAGAGGGATACAGAGGCAGCAGCAGGCTGGGTGGATACAGAGGGATACAGAGGGATACAGAGGGATACAGAGGGATACAGAGGGATACAGCAGGCTGGGTGGATACAGAGGGATACAGAGGGATACAGCAGGCTGGGTGGATACAGAGGGATACAGATGGATACAGAGGGATACAGAGGGATACAGAGGCAGCAGCAGGCTGGGTGGATACAGAGGGATACAGAGGGATACAGAGGGATACAGAGGGATACAGCAGGCTGGGTGGATACAGAGGCAGCAGCAGGCTGGGTGGATACAGAGGCAGCAGCAGGCTGGGTGGATGAAGCAACAGACTGGTCTGGAACAGATGCTGATGTTATCAGGTTCACAACTGTTGAGTCTAGATCCTGGTCCTCAAAGCCTTCATCTTCCTACTCCTCCCCAATCTTCCAACAGCTCATCTGTCTCCTCAGGGTTCATGTCCTGAATGGGCAGCCTGCTTGTACAAATAGTCAACACCAATAAGCTCTCCTGGGAGGTGGACAAAAATAATAAAGAGAGGTCACAACTTATTAGCATGAATGAGCACAAATGCATAAATAAACAATAACATGTAAATGCAGAGTTGATGAATGGTGAATAACACGCCTGCTGCTTAACGTACCGTGAATTTGGGCGGGGGCTGGAAAAACGGAACATACTTCCGACCAAGCACCTTCAGACTATTGGTGTTGACAGACTGGACGAGGTCTCCAGAGTAGCTGAGGAGATGAGATGGTTTGGTGGCAAGAGACTGTGCAGCCCGGTCCTGGTTCCACCTGCTCAGGCCTTCTAGCAGAAACAGCTGAAAGTTTAGACTGTTGGCCTTTGTTCCTGAAATTAAAGTTGTACTGTGTCAACATTTTGCATTCCCTCATTACTAAGAATATTTAACAGTATATTATAACATAATAATATAAATTATAACCAGTGGCAGCTGGTGATAATTAGTTTGGGTGGGGCGCTTTTTTTGGTGGGTGGGAGGGGGGGGCAAATAAATACAGAGGAGTACTTTGAAACTGGGCAAAACAACTAGCACTACTTTATTTAAACAACTATGTATTTAAAAAGAGCATGTTATGTTCCGGGAAGTTGAGGACGCAAAGGCAGAGAGCAGGCAGGCAGGCAGGAGAAAGTTGAAGACGAGGATTTATTGATAAAATACAAAAATAAACCAAGGAAGTCCTGAGCGCTGCAGCAGGCAAAAAACAATACCAAAAACGAAGAAAAAGAGAATCCAAAAAACCTACCAAGGGAGTACAAAAAAAAAACTGGAATAAACACGAAGCACAGAAACTGACGGGAGCTGACACTGGGAGATACGACAGGACCGCGCAAACACAAAAACACACAATGATCTGACACTGGACAGGGGGAAGACAAAGACTAAATACACAGGGTAACAAGGAAACACAAGACAGGTGACACAAGGGCCGGGAAACAGGTGAAACACATTAGGGCAATCACAAGGGCGGAAAAACACAGGAAGTAAAACAAGACAAGACAAGACAGAAAACAAGACCGTCAAAATAAAACAGGAAACAGGGCAAAAATACAAAACAGAAAAAAACAGATTACCAAAACAAGACAAAACAAATTGCACCCACAACTAGTACTACTTTCAATTTGAGATTATGCAAAATAATCTTTTACCAGAAGTCTAGCATGGCTAAACTAAATGATTCAGTATGGTAATCAAATTTAGATAGGCCAATTATGTTCAAACCCAATGTACTCAACCACAACTTAAATATCAAAAACCAAACAAAGAAAATAAAAAATATAAAACCAAATTAACCAAAATCTGAGATCTCATTTCGTAGAGATAACCAGGGGAATACTTTGTTTGTTCAACCCTGTTTCATTAGTTTGAGTGTACTCAAGTTCCTACCACCACCCTTAGCAGGTAAAACTGTCCATCCTGGCTCCTCAGAGAATGGAGTAGATGACGGGAAAATCTTGTGAGTAGCGGAGATGATGATGGCGAAGATCCAGTGAGCGGTAGGAAGATTGTGACGATGAAGATGAAACCCAGGAGGCAGTATGACGACGGTGACTTGAGCAGCACAGTTCTGTCTCTAGTAGAGTCTCACCAAAAAACCAGCCTGCACAAAACGTGCAGAATAATCACTCAGTTGTCCATAGTAACAGTTCACTTGTGTTTCTCCTCAGGATACAAAATATTCTTAAATACTACACATGTTAACCACATTTCGCTTAAACATTTTAGCTTAAACTCAATGTTATCTTAATTGACTAGCTTACAGAAAACATCACAGTCACAACAAAAGGACGTTAAATACATATAGTCTGTAGCTGAATTAGCTAACCAACAGCTAGCTAAGTTAACATTTTCCTGTACAATGACAACAATTTCAATATAAACCAACCATATCCTTTGTAAATTCATCAGGTTAGTAGCTAATTCCGACTGGTTTTAAAACACAAATCAAGAAACAATTCTCAAGGTTAACAACACCGATAGTGCTAATTTGCTGTTAGCTAGCAGCTAAGCTAACTCACCGGAATATTCCATTCACACGCCGTTTGGACTGGGTCGGCAGCTCCACGGCGTTGTATAACTTATCTTTCACACTTTCAAGAATCTCTCCTTGTTTATCGTACGACGCTGAAGTTGGCATCCGATTCGCAGCTTCCGATTCGGCAGTTAAGGGGAAATTTAAGGGGAACTTAAAACTGTCCGATTCAGCAGGGAAACACGTTTTTTGAACCTCTTACTGTATTGAATGAGTGTTAGTCATTAAGGTAAATTATGAATTATGTCTAAAACACACTTTTAGATTTGTGAAAGCTTTATTGTCTTTATGAGAAAACAATAAAGGGGGATTTCACCGTTTTTTTCACATGTAGACCACATTAGACCAGGTCCAGATCTAAAACCACAATAGCTAGGCTTGTCAAAGCTGGACTACATTATCCCAGAGAGTCTAAGAAGTCTTAAAAACACAGTTTGAGATTTGTGAAAGCTTTATTCTATTTGTGAAAATGCAATAGAGGGAGATTTTACTGCTTTTTTCACATGTAGACCACATTGGACCAGGTCCAGATCCAAAACCACAATACTTAGACCTGTCAAATCTGGACTACATTATCCCAGAGAGTCTAAGGAGTCTTAAGAACACAGTTTGAGATTTGTGAAACCTTTATTCTATTTGTGAAAATGCAATAAAGGGAGATTTTACTGTTTTTTTCACACGTAGACCACATTAGACCAGGTCCAGATCCAAAACTACTACACCTAAACTTGTCAAAACTGGACAAGAATTAACCCAGAGAGGCTAAAGAGTCTTAAAAACAGATTTCAGATTAGTAATGCTTTTATTTTATTGCCACAACATGGCCTTTGCTAATTGACATTTAACGTAGAAGTCCTCGTCTCTCTATGCCATTTCTTATACCCATGAGCAGGTCTTCCTTCTCACTTCAAAAGAAAAGTAGAAAAAGTTATTTTTACCCTTTGGAAATCAATCAAAATATCTTCATAGATTTCATAACTGTGAATAAGAACTAAAAAAAAGCTTTTCATAAAAATGTCTTCATTTACAGATAAAATGAAAACCAAGCACACTAATGTCTAATGATGTTGCCTCTAACACAGGCCACAGTGCAAGCTTTGGCTAAGGTGAGGAGGAGGACATTGGCAGAAGCAGTAAGAGAGGTTGAACAGGGCCAGATGGAGGAAAGGTGAGAGAACAACACTTACGTTGAAGGAGAAGGATTTGAAGAGTAAATTAAACCATTGGCAAATCTATGAAGATATTTTGATTGATTTCCAAAGGGTAAAAATAACTTTTTCTACTTTTCTTTTGAAGTGAGAAGGAAGACCTGCTCATGGGTATAAGAAATGACATGGAGAGACAAGGACTTCTACGTTAAATGTCAATTTGCAAAGGCCATGCTGTGGCAATAAAATAAAAGCATTACTAATCTGAAATCTGTTTTTAAGATTCTTTAGCCTCTCTGGGTTAATTCTTGTCCAGTTTTGACAAGTTTAGGTGTACTGGATTTGGATCTGGACCTGGTCTAATGTGGTCTACGTGTGAAAAAAACAGTAAAATATCCCTTTATTGTAGGGCTGCAGCTATTGATTCTTTTTGTAATCGATTGATCTAGCACTTAATCGATCAATCAATCGGATATTTTTTTTAATTTTAATTTTTAATTTTTTTTTTTTTTACGTTTTTAAACAACCAAAACTAGACCTATATGTAAATATTAGTTATACTTAACCTATTTTCATTAATATATTTGATTATAATGTCACACAGCTCTGTTACACTTATGCTATTAGATCGTTGATCAGCTGTTTAGAGAGAGAGAGAGAGAGAGAGAGAGAGAGAGAGACACACGCAACAATCAGCTGTTTTTCTGAAGGATAGTCAGCGCGTCAGATCGTGGTCACCACTACGTATTTTCTTGTCTCTGATTTTGGTAGTTGTTGTGTTTGATGTAGTGTCATCGTCCATACGACTCAGTGATTGACTTTTGTCGGTCCTCTTCGTGGAATGGATGATTAGTTAGACTCCATGTTATCTGTTGAGATGCTAAAGCACTGACATCGTGCTATTATTGTGCTAAGCTAGTTTGATTTTGCAGTAGACACACTGTACAGAGTTTTAGTTTTAATTACGTTTGAACTGATTCCAAACTTTGGACCCTTCCTGTGGTTTCCTCCAGCCTGTCTCTTCTCTCAGCCCCTCACTATTTACGCTCTGGCATGTGTCGCCAGCAGCAGACTGAGCCGTCTGGTGTGCGACAGTACCGCTACTTTCCGTCGTCAGCGATACGTTAGTAACACTGATTTAACGAAGCTTCGAGGCAAGTCATTTTGCATCGAGGATTTTTTGTAATCGAATTATTCGAGGAATCGTTTCAGCCCTACTTTATTGCATTTTCACAAATAGTATAAAGCTTTCACAAATCTCAAACTATGTTTTTAAGACTCCTTAGACTCTCTGGGATAATGTAGTCCAGATTTGACAAGCCCAGCTATTGTGGTTTTAGATCTGGACCTGGTCCAATGTGGTCTATGTGTGAAAAAAGCAGTAAAATCTCCCTTTATTGCATTTTCACAAATAGTATAAAGCTTTCACAAATCTCAAACTATGTTTTTAAGACTCCTTAGACTCTCTGGGATAAGGTCGTCCAGATTTGACAAGCCCAGCTATTGTGGTTTTGGATCTGGACCTGGTCCAATGTGGTCTACGTGTGAAAAAAACAATAACATCTCCCTTTATTGCATTTTCACAAATAGAATAAAGCTTTCACAAATCTCAAACTGTGTTCTTAAGACTCCTTAGACTCTCTGGGATAATGTAGTCCAGATTTGACAGGTCTAAGTATTGTGGTTTTGGATCTGGACCTGGTCCAATGTGGTCTACATGTGAAAAAAGCAGTAAAATCTCCCTCTATTGCATTTTCACAAATAGAATAAAGCTTTCACAAATCTCAAACTGTGTTTTTAAGACTTCTTAGACTCTCTGGGATAATGTAGTCCAGATTTGACAGGTCTAAGTATTGTGGTTTTGGATCTGGACCTGGTCCAATGTGGTCTACATGTGAAAAAAGCAGTAAAATCTCCCTCTATTACATTTTCACAAATAGAATAAAGCTTTCACAAATCTCAAACTGTGTTTTTAAGACTTCTTAGACTCTCTGGGATAATGTAGTCCAGATTTGACAAGCCTAGCTATTGTGGTTTTAGATCTGGACCTGGTCTAATGTGGTCTACATGTGAAAAAAACGGTGAAATCCCCCTTTATTGTTTTCTCATAAAGACAATAAAGCTTTCACAAATCTAAAAGTGTGTTTTAGACATAATTCATAATTTACCTTAATGACTAACACTCATTCAATACAGTAAGAGGTTCAAAAAACGTGTTTCCCTGCTGAATCGGACAGTTTTAAGTTCCCCTTAAATTTCCCCTTAACTGCCGAATCGGAAGCTGCGAATCGGAGTCCAACTTCAGCGTCGTGTTTATCGTTGCTAGTTTTCTACTTTAAGTAAAGTGGTAAGACCATTTCAACAACACAAGAGCTACCTGAGCTCACTAGATGGCGCTCTCTGTTCAACAAAGGGTTGAAAACACACTGAATTGCCATTCCTTTAACCTTTTTCTTTGAACAGAGAGCAGAAATCAGGGGGCTGTGACAAGATAAGGTCAAGAGAATAAGTTTTTGGAATAAGGCATGAGGCTGGAGAAGAGAAAAAGACTGTGACAATTATAAAACATTTTGTGTGGACAGACAGCAGCTCACTTGTGTGTCAGGATTATGTGGAACTCTGACCGGTGAGGAAGGTTCAGCTGATCTAAAATACTGACGCCCGAAGACAGGTAGGATGCCTTGCATCCTGAGTTGCTGCACCTGAGGGTCTCCGTGATCATCAAATAGTTCCAGTCAATATCTGGTACCTGTCATGCCCTTTTGTGAATACCCCCTCCTGTGAGGTGCCCTCCACATTTGGGACAGATCACTCTGATCTTCCACAGGTGGTACGGCATCCACGCAAGAAGGCGGTGGCAGAAGAAGTGTTCTGGAGTGGGGACCTGGTGGTAGATCAGGGATGGGGTAGGTGGATCGTACCAGAGTTTCAGGTCATCCCTTATACGCTGTTTTCGTCACAATGTAGAGGAGATCCACTGCTGATCTTGAACAG
The DNA here is from genome assembly GCA_023566125.1 of Zingel zingel. NCBI lineage: Eukaryota > Metazoa > Chordata > Actinopteri > Perciformes > Percidae > Zingel > Zingel zingel. The sequence goes on along the minus strand of CM042316.1, from coordinate 3,441,546 downwards.
GGAGGTTATTTCTCAGTTTGACAGGCAACCAGGATTGACAGGATCCAGATGATGCAGGCAGAGGCACTACTGGGGCAAATGAAGTAGATCCATCCTAATTGACAGAAATAAAGCGAGTTTGGTGCTTAAAAAAATAGCTATTGTAAATGTAAAATGTAGAATAAAAAGAATAACTAGTGCACTGTAAATGTGAAACAAAAAATTAAAAAAAATTACAGAGCCAGCGAAATCTGAGGGGATATCAGTGGCAGGGTGCTTGTTGGTCCTCACAGAGACCATAGTAGGGGAAGGGGGAAGAGAGAAAGGGGAGATTGTCCTTATGATTTTAGGATTGGACACAGAATGGGAGACAGCGGGACTGATAGAGGCCGTAGCAAGGTTTGATGAAGGTGCAGGAGGGATAGTGGTTCTTGTTGCAGAGGCGTCAATCAAACTGCCAGATGATGTGGTGGCAGTGCTGGAAACGACCTGGAAGAAAAGACAAATTGCATGTACAGTACAGTACAAACTATTCTCCCAAAGAGAATTACACAAAGTCATTTAAATTCAGTTTATTTAAGGAGAAGAGAGTGCAAACTAATACAATGCATTATTATACATGAGTTATACAACATTAGAAAATGGCTACCACATTCATTAACCAATATGTAGAATCATACCTGAGAAGGTTTCCTGGCCACACTGAGGTTGGGCTTCAGTGTTGTATGTGAGCCACCAAACCATGGTTTGAATAACTGGGGGAGGATGAAATGTCACAAGTTAAATGATCACAGAGTTGTACAGGTCAAAGCAATATACATCTAATTAAAGTGTTTGGAACTTTATCATTGTGAAAGCTACCGTATGCAGGCTTTGATTCTGTTTATATTTGTCATTAAATAGTAGTGCTGGGTACCATTTCAAGGGTTAATTTGGGTCACACTTGACCAGCAGAGGGTACAGCACCAGTTGTAGCAGCAGAAGCAGCAGCAGTTGACGGAGCTGGGACAGCTGCAGCAGCAGATGTGGTTGTCTGCACATTAGTTTTCTAATAAAAATATCAAAGAAATCCACATCCACAAATATAAGTGAATTTTGACAACAAATATTATGGTTGCATCTTTCTTTAGTATATTTCTATAATTTAAGTATCCCAATTAGTCGCACGATATGAGCAGAGAAATCTCTGAAGCGGACTGGAAGACAGTTTGCCAATCAGCTCAGACGCAGACTATTAACACCAGGTTTAAACTGATACAATTTAAATGGGTTATGCACACTTACATAACTCCTTCCCTTCTGCATTGTTTTAATAAGAATAACCCAGACCTATGTGTTAAGTGTGGCCAAGAAGAGGGTACTCTATTTCAATTTCTGTGGAACTGCCCAAAAATTTGAGAATTCTGGGAAAAGGTTATACAGACTTTGTCTGACATTACCCTTGTGACGCTACCTCTATGCCCTAAGAGTTTCATCCTTGGTCTTTTTCCAATTGAAACAAGACTGTCAAGTGCTCATAAAAAAATAATCAGTGTATGCTCACTACAGGCTAAACACTGTATTGCAACTTCATGGAAGAGCACTGAGGCACCTTCAGTGGGATTATGGTTTAAGAACCTCTCCAACTTCTTAGCCATGGAAAAACTAGCATACGCCTACAACGGCAAAATTCAGAGCTTCTACAAACTATGGGGACAATTTATTAAATACCTTGAGAATCTCCAATCCAGAGGTCTACCGAGTAACTGATTCATGCTATTGTATTGATTAAAGTAAAAAGCAGGGTTTTTTTTGTTTTTTTTCCTCCTCTCTCTTAAGCAAGGTTTTATGTGTGTGTACATTTGTATAGGTTTGTGTGTGTACATGTACATGAATATAGATCCTGTTATCCTGATAAGAGCTAGGTGCATGGTTGGTTGTGTATGTGTTGTTATGGTGTAAACTTTGAAAAATCTCCAATAAAATATAATTACATTTTTTTTTTTTTTTAAAGTATCCCAATTAACTTTACCTTCTTAGTGTGAAATTCACACGTACAGACCTGTGCTCCACCAAAAAGAGACATCTGCCCCAGATGCTGGAGTGGACACTTCTCTATCTGTAATAAACTAAAATTCAACAGATGTTACATGACATTAATTAGTCATTGATACTTGTAAAAAAAAAACAAAAAAAAAACATAAAAAGCTGTACCTTAAGATAGAGGTCATGCCATCTCTTTTGCCTAGGGGCTGGTCTATTCCCAGCGTCAGTAGGCCAAACCTCTGTAGCGGCAAACCTCCTCAGCCGGGACAGCCATTCGTCGTCCCCCATGGCACGATGCTTCTTAGCCTTAGATGCCATCTGAGATTAACACTGAATAGGAGAACAGGACAATAATGTCAATAGGTTAGGCGCTTAATAGGGTCCCTTCATTGTATCCAAAAGACTAAACTATTGTATAAGATTTAATCAAATAATTATATATTACAGGCATGACCATGGAATCATCTAAATCTATCTACAATTTTCTTACAGTAAAACATTTTGTAACATTGCTAGGAAAGGGGCTTGAGGCATAAATGAGGCTTATTATAATCATTATTAATATTATTATTATATTACAATACAATATTATATTTTATTTTGTTGTCAACAAATACTGCAGTGGACTGAAGTTAGGGTAAACCTTTGAATGCTAGTCTAAAAGTAATATAACTTAGATGGGATTGATATTAATTCAATTTCAATTCAATCCACTATCAATTCTGTCTCTCTCTTTCTATCTCTCTCTCTCACATGTAACAGGTTTAATGCACGACATTTGACGGTGACGTTTAGCCAAGCCTACTGTAATACACTAGCTACCGTTTATAGTAGCAATAGCGTTATATCCTTGTTCTTAACTAGCAAAGTGCACCACAATATGACATCGCGGACAAATAAATACTTAAATTAAATAAACTTTTGACAAGTTTGATACACAAGATTTGCCAGTAATAAGTTACTTTATTTATCGTGGAAAAATTCCGAGATGAGTCTTCTCCATAGGTCTTTTCTTGCCGATTGCGGCAAAGCTGACGTTGAGTGGAAAGAGCGTTTTGATTGGTAGGAAATGGATATGATGTATCTTTTGATTGGCAAATAATGGAAGCGAGCTTTGGGTTTGATTGGTAAGAAATGAAGATGAGAAAGTGGACAATTACGTTATGGGTGCTTTGTTGGCAAGTAGAAGTGTAGAAGGCCAGTCAAATTTTTGTTGTAGTCGAAAATATGGGGCCTCTTGCAGGACTTTTAGCCTAAGCTGTCCAGTTTCTATCAATGTAAAATGAAGCAGAAAATGTAGTAATTCAAAGGAACAACAGAAAAGTAGCTTTACACAGCTGCCGTGACCCTGGTTCGATTCAGGGTTGCAACTTAGGGCGTTTTCAGACCTATAGTTCGGTTATTTGGTCCGCACCAGGCAATACATTTTTACAATGTTGCAAACAAACTTTGGTCCGGTTCGGTTTCACACACGCATTGTTACTAGCCGGACCAAAATGCGTGAGCAGACGTGTCTTCCGGCAATTTCGCTCTATTTCCTTGTAGGACTACACAATGGAGCGACAGCTTCGTGTGGTAATCTTGGCTCTGGTCTTGTGTTACTACATCCTTTGCATTGGTCATTGGCAAATGGTAGAGTTTGAAAATGAGTCACAAATCAAACTACAAAATAATCTTGATGATCTACTGGAGTCGCCGAAGATGCATAGCACGTAAATTAAGGATGAGGAGGCGTGCTATCCTTGCTCATCAGCCAAATTTATTCCTGAAGATCTATCAGGTATATATGGCTTTCAGAAATGTTCCATACAGCATACCCCTGTAAAGCACTGATGTGAATAGAGAGGGCGAGCTGCATTGCTCCAAATTGCTCTAACACAATAGCATAACATAACATTTCCAAGAAGACAATGAGGCTTATCATGAATATCTATCTTGCTAGTCATTACATTGCGCGTGTGTGTGTGCGTGTGTGTGTGTTTCTCTGTTGCTTTTCTAAACCAAAAATATGATAATGTAGGCTACATAATTTACAATGGGAAAATTGTATGGCCTAAATCATTTTTGTATGAATGATGCATTATGAGTGGACTTGAAATGACAAGCCAATATTATAGGATTATCATAAAAGATTATATTACCAATAGCGTATTGTCTTTCTGTTTCACAGGAGCACATGGACGTACTCACGACGTGATAGTTGGTGCACTGTAAGACATTTCATGGTAGTTTAACTTGGAAATGCAAGTTCACCTGCTGCTTTGCAAATCGAAGTTCACTCAACTTGAAGACTGCCTTTGTTTCAATTTAGAAATTAAAGTTAATGAGGTTGATGTAACTACAGTGTTCTAGTTTTGTTAAAGTTGTTCTTTTAGTTGATTTAATGTTTTATTACTTGGTTTAACTTCATACTTTAAGTTAAAACAAATAACTTATTTTCTTTAATAATGCAAGAAACCTTCCTTGCCTAGTATAACAGACATACTTTTCTGCTTTATTACAACTCACAGTTTCAAGTTAAAACAACATAACCACATTTATAGCAGAGATAGCGTGGGTGTTATGCGCCCCCCCCCAGGGCCCCGTGCCCCATGCCAAATAGGGGTCCTTCTAAAGCTGCTGATCTTGCATCACTTTACATTAAAAGACCGCTAGTGAAGTGACACACCACAGATTAAGAGCTGAAGGAAGCCTATTACTGCTTTTAGTCTAACACTGCAATACTCCAGCTTTTCTTATTAAACGTAACAATCACTTAACTCATGGTTACAAATGTAAACCAGCACAACAATGACAATTACCAGGCAACAAAACACTACATTCTAAGCAGACACGTTTAATAAACGGAATTCATAAAGTTACATTTGTATTTCGAACCAACTGCAAACTTTTCAGCAAATTTTAACACAACTCTATTTACCGCCTTGCATCATGGGAATTGACCAGCCAAAGAACCAATTGCACCTGACTGCAATTGGTTCGGAGCTAAACGTTTGACTTTTGAACAGTACTTTCCATTTCAATTTGAGAAGAGTGAAATTCCAAATTCACAATTCACAAGCCGTTGACAGGTACTCCCTCCGCCGGTGGCACTAGTGCTTTCTTGTTTGCCACAACACGTGTTATATTTTAGTTGAAATTTGAATAGGCTACATCACTTATCTGCGGTGTATAATTAATTTATTGTGTCCATGCTTTAACTTTGCTGTGAAAGAAGACTATTTTAAACTCGAAAGGCAACTCTTTTTTTGTTGCAACACACACACCCGTGTGTTTTTTTCAACTGATAACTTAACTTACATACCCAAGTTCAATCAACACATACATATCAGTCAACACATACATATCTGACAAAACATAGTCGACCCAATGAATAAATGCAAGTTTAACTTTCAAAAACTCATAAAGTTGAGTTCAAAATCCACAACTTGTATAAGCTCGTTCAGTTAAAAATAAGAAATAAGTGGACATAACTAAATGGGTCTGTAATGTTTTACAGTGTGGCCTTACATCAACAACACCTGGACAGACAAGGAATGGCTGGCAAATTTCAGAATGCGAAGAACAAGTTTTAATGACGTGTGCAACATTCTCCGGCCTTGGCTGACACACCAGAACACCAATTATAGGCAGGCTGTGCCTGTAGAGGTTTGTGTGGCAAGTTTTAATGACGTGTGCAACATTCTCTGGCCTTGGCTGACACGCCAGAACACCAATTATAGGCAGGCTGTGCCTGTAGAGGTATGTGTGCCTGTAGAGGTTTGTGTAGTTGGCCACTAACCTAGAGTATAGGTCTATCTCACATCTCTTCGGTATTGGGTTGTCAACATGTTGCACTATCACCCAAGAGGTTGTGACAGCTTTCAATGTAGTAATGAAGCCTCAGTACCTTAAGCATCCTTCAGCCGCAGAGTTCCAGCTGATTGTACAGGGTTTTCGAGATCGATGGAGATTCCCACAAGTAGCAGGTGCAATAGATGGAACCCATATAAAGATTCAAGCTCCATCTGACAATTCAGCCTGTTACTACAATAGAAAGGGAGAGTATTCCATTATCTTGCAGGGTGTGGTGGACCATAGGAAGATATTTGGGGATATAAATGTAGGGCAACCAGGCAAGGTACACTATGCACGTGTTTTCTCCCTCTCTTCCCTGTATGAACTTGGTAGCAGAGGCACTCTTTTACCACAGTTGACTGAAACATTTGAGGGGGTTAATGTGCCTCTTTTTCTGTTGGGAGATTCAGCCTACCCTTTGCTAACTTGGCTTATGAAACCTTACCCAGAGGGTGGAGGAGTAACACCACAGCAGGTGAATTTCAAACACAGAGTAAGTCAAGCACGTATGACAGTTGAGCGTGCCTTTGGTCGCCTCAAAGGGCGTTGGCGATGTCTTCTGAAAGAAAATGATGCCCACATTACTTTTGTTAGCCGCACTGTGTCTTCTTGCTGTGTGTTGAATATTAGTTCACAATATTACTTGTGTAAAGGGCTGTTATGACCCTTGTTAGATTTTTAAAAAATTGTTTTAGAAGATCTATCAATGTCCTGAGAACTGTTATCCTATTTAGTCCTTTCAAAACGCAGAGAGTGGAAAAAAACTTTTGCTTTTAAAATTTATTTCTTGAAACATTCCCAAATTACTATTTCTTCTCCTTTCAGGAAAAAAAAAACACGTCTATGCATTTGTACTTATTTGTACATTGTTTTGGAAGTACAAAAAAACATGTCTATACGTTTGTACTTATTTGTTTTATTTTTTTGGAAGTACCTAAATAAAAAAGTTTACCAAACTTGTTTTTTTCTCTTCTCTAACAAAAAGTGCTTCTTTTAAGAATAAAGTATAATAACATATGTTATCTTCTTCAACTAACAAAAATATAAGTACTTGAGATCAAAACCTGGAGGTAGCATGTTTGGAAATGTAAACACACACACAAAGAACTTAGAACTACTGAACAAATCAGTCTGCAACATTCCTGATTAAACTCAAACACACAAATTATGCATAGCATTACAAATAATGCATGTGCAGCATAAGCCTACAGGTTGTAAAAGTCCTGCTGACTATTAATGTCATGTAAAATGGAGGACGGGCCAGGATGTTCATTTTGGAATGATGGAGGTAGTGACAGCAGGCTGTGGTGGCTGATGGTGGCAGTGGCATGGACCGAGCGCTAAAGGGGTCGGGGTCGGTGTTGGTAGGGCTGTTGTGATCAAGGGTGGTGTTGTTGAGGAATGAGGTAGACCAGGACGAAGAGCACTTACAAGAGTGCCCATAAGCGGCATGAACATCTGGTTATTGGCGTGTTGCTGTGCCTGCATAGCCTGAAATCTTCTTTCCTCTGCCTCCTGTTGGGCCTGCAATATTCTTTGGAATGTAGTGGCCTCTTGAGCCAACTGGTTCTGCTCAGCTTCCTGAATGTCCACCAACATCTTCCTATTTTCAGCCATATATGACCGGAATTCTTCATCAATTCCACCTGACTTTGCTTTTCTTTTGCGTGCAGTGGCTCCTGGTATGGGCAGTTTCCCCCTTCTACGGCATTCTTCGTTGTCCCTGCTGTCTGTGCTCTGTCTCACGTCTGTGACACGTCTGTCAGACGTGTGTACATCAGCAAGTCAGCAAGATTGCCATCAAAGGATAGGTTGCTTGAATCTCCCACTGTTTGAAAGATAAAGAAGTCATTATTATTATAAGTTATTATGTCATGAATGCAGATATTTCAATATATGCTAATAATAATAATAATAATAATAATAATAATAATCCTATCTAATGCAGCCAATAGGCTAATTTATCAATTAATTGTGTGTGTGTGTGTGTGTGTGTGTGTGTGTGTGTGTGTGTGTGTGTGTGTGTGTGTGTGTGTGTGTGTATGCGCGCACCATCAGCAAACTCACCATCAACATCTGTGTCAGATGTGGGAGCTAGGTCAAGGGCGCTAGCATCAGTGGATGCGGGCGAAGGTGTTGAATCAAGCGTCTCTACAACATCCACCGGATCTACGACAGGTTTTATCCCTAGTATTTTGTCCATGTCGTCGACCCAGATAAATTAGTCCTTTTCTTTGCCCAAACTTCCCGTTTTATTGATGCATCATGCACTTTAATGTACTGCTGACGAAGCTTCTTTGCTTTTATTCGGCACTGTTCAACAGACATCTGATAACCATTCTCCCTGAGCCGCTTGCTAAATATTCCATAAATATTCCATGTTTTTGTGGGTTGTTGAAAGATGCATTGCAATATATTCATCTGACCATATATCGATGAGGCATTTCACCTCCTCTTGAGTCCATGTTTGTCCGCGGTTCATTTTGCACGCCACTCACGAATTTCAGGAAGTGATCTTTCCTCCCATAATTTATTACGACTAGACCGTTGGACCTGCTTGTTTCAGGTTTGCTTTCTCACTAGCAGGACCGCACCAGAGTTCGCAAGATGGTGCGGACCGAGACCACCTCTTTTTGGAGGTCTCGGACCGATCAATTTGGCACTCACCTGAGTGCGATTGTTACATTCCGACCGACACAAACAAACCGAAACAAGGGCTCAAACGTACTCGAGTTCGATTCAAATGAACTAAAGGCTGTCGGTGTGAAAACGCCCTTAGAGTACTAACCACTATACGATCACAGCCATTTGGTGTTGTAAGTGCCTCATTGTCCTGATAGCATAGTTGGAACTCTGAATTACAAATATACTACTACTTTCTCGGCTTCCCTAATTGATGAGTAACAAATGACAATTCCACAGATGGTTTATCTAGCACTGCTGATGCTAGAAAAACAGAGAAAGCTTGATGATAGCTGTGCTTGACTGAAATTGAAGGATTTAGATCTATTTTAGCACATTAAAAGGCTATTTACTCATTTTGCCTTTATAGATGTAAATTTACTTTGATAGATAGCTTGTAAATGAGTAAAGTTGGAAATGAGGAACAAGTCATTTAATAGCTAAAGAAGAGTACAAGGTAGCCCGGAGTTGAACCTAGAATCTTCTGATTCTTAATCAGACACGTTATCCATTGCGCCAAGACCAAAACTCATGCATGGTTTGTCACCATAAAGTGTCCAAAAGCACCCCCTAAAGTGCCGGTTCGAATCACACCATGAACGTTCATATTTGCGTTGAAATTACGCTACAGATGTCTATCGTTGTATGGAATGATACTGACGTGTCACACATGCAACGGTATGAATGCTAAGAGAAATGACGATGCTACACGTACATACACATACACGTTTATTTTTCACTTAATGTCACATGTCATTTGCTCTGATAATCCCATTGCACATGCATGCGACTGAATGAACTTCTTGTTTTTAATTTAAATCTTTTTAAAGGATAAATACAATCTGCTCAATAGTTGGCTACTATGGAAAGATGAAGGCACTGAGAGGGACAGGACTGTTTAAAATTACTCTCTTCATAACAGTTAGCTGCAATGTAGTATTATGCATAATCATTTTCTTTTGTTGTATACTGTAAAACTTGAAATAAAAGCCTTGAAATAGAAGTTTGTTCTATGTCTGTTTTATTTTTTTATTTTTGGTTTGCATAATTTCTTATTTGGAAAGCCTGAATCTTATATGGGTAGGCAAATATTCACAGTGTGAAATGTTAAATTTCATAATATTTCCCATCTTTGCTGAGGTCAAATTTTGTGTGTAAGGAATTAAAGGCCTGTCTGATATAGACGCCTGTCCCACATAAAAGCAGGGTCAGTTAGATGATTTTTTAAAATAAAAGCCCTGACTTTTTATGGCCTTTGAAGTTTCATGAATACCTACATTTTCTGCAGTAATAAAACCAATGGCTCCAGATTTGTGATGAATTACGACAGAGAAGTCCTTATTAATTACTTTACCATAACCATGTCAGAGAAATATACAGTTGAATATTGAATTACACAGAGGGGGGAATTGATACCAAAAGTTTAAATAACTATATACAACAGTGCAAGTGCATCATTTCTCACTTTGCTCTTCTTTCCTCCCAGCCCCCCTCCCCCCTTCCCTTTGCCCCACTCCCGTCTGCTCCTTTTTTTTTTTTCCATAGCCTCTGGCTGCCAGGCGCTCCCGCCATTCAGTCAATGACTCGGTGGCTGTCTCCCCACAGTACCAGTTCCCGTAGTACTGCTGGTGCCCTGGCAGCTTGTGATCCTTTAAGCAGCTTCTACACACCACTACATCGTTTTTTTTTTGGTGTACTTTCTAACCCGTTCACCTGCCTCTTTCCTCTCCATCCTCCTCTTTCTAAGGTGAGCATGGCGGTGGCTGAAGGGCGCTGCAGGAGGGTGAATGTGGTGCAGGGGGGGTGAATGTTGTGCTGGCCACAGGACGCTGTAGCCAAGAGGGTGTTGCGCTGGTCACAGGAAGCTGCAGCGAAGAGGATGTTGCGGCAGGTTGGTCTGTCTCCCCAAATGTCAGCCGTCTTTTTAGCCTGGCCGTGCCTGCTGTATTGGTTGGCAGGGAAAAGACATGTGGGTTGTCCACCACAATCACGATGGACAGAGCCTCATTCTGGGGTGTAGACTGTTGCTGCACAGGTCCTGTGATTGGAGCCTCAGAACAGAAATAACAACAAAAGGGCAGTTTTAAAGAACAGATATATTCCACAAATAAAGCTGTTGTTGTTACCTAGATTGTACAGAGATTTATTCATTTACTCACCATCAGTGTAGTACTTTTAGTGGTAATGACATGTAACTAAATATTTTTTTTCATCAAGTAAAGCAATTACTGAAATTGAAATGAGTTTGTTACTCGCATTACTCTCTTTTGTGAAAAATGAACACTTGCAGACAAGAAGACAGATAGGCCTACTTTAGCTGCTTCTGATCTAACGTCGCAGGCCCTTATGGTGGCGCAATGATACACCAATCGAACAATGAGCATTAAACCACAGCATGGCCGATAGTGTGGATAGAATGAGCTTTCTCTCCTGGAAGTATGGACATTGTGATAACGAAGGAGGCAGTTTATCATTTTGTCTTCATTAATCTGAACTCCCGATGCAAGTAACAAGTGAGCAGTGACACACACGTTTTGGGTGCTACCGTATAAATCACAGTATATGCGCAGGCACATTCTAACTACCATATATGACAGACATTACTTTTCGCTTGTCGAAATTAAAAGAGAAAAATGTAGTGGTGAGTTGTGAAATTGTGTGCAGGTGTAAAGAACCTATCCACATCTAAGAGTAGCAATTCAAATCTTATGAAGCACTTGTTGAAGCAACACGCTTCGACAAAGCTAGTAGCCAAAGACCCCAGCCCTACGGATGCTGAAGGCACCACTCCATGCAAACAACCAAAGCTAGATTTTACACAGACTGCAGTGCAGCCGATAAGCCAGGCAGAGCTGAATAAATTATTTGCTAGGTATACTGTAGGCCAATCACTGTTATTTCATTGGGTCTAATGTGGTAAAAAAAACACTGTTAAATGACTGAGACAGTTGTTGAAGGCCTGTTGCCCTGTTGATTACAATAAATAGGTCTAAAAATTATGTTTATTGTGTTTGACTGTTCATATTTACATTTAAAAAGACATAAAAGTAACTTAAAAGTTACTTTCCCTAGTAACTAATTACTTTTGATATACAGTAATTGGTAAAGTAATTCAATTACTTTTAAAAGAAGTAACTATTAACTGTAACTAATTACTAATTTTCAGTAACTTGCCCAACACTGCTCACCATTGTGCCAGCGTTGCCGTGTTCACCTCGGGCAGATGGATGGTAGTGTCGGTCATCACACATGCGTTGTTGACAATGCATTGGCGTAAGTTGTTGTACGCGTGGGTGACTTGGGTCCACCGGCTCTGGCTGCCCTCGGGGCTCTTCCTTCGCCCCGGTGATGGCCAATCAGAGCTGGATGAAGATGGCCTCCACCAGCCGGTTGCAGTCTGGCCACTGGGCCAGACCGTGTGACCCGACGAAACACCTGGACAATAAAGGCAGTGCAAAAAATGGTAATTATAGCTATGGTCACACGGATTGTAAACAAAACAAACAAACACAAAAATCAAATGAACGTACCGTCTGGTGGATACCACCCCTGGTGCCACAATCTTTAGGGTTTGCTGGTGACGAGGAGGGTATGTTGTCCTGCCCTTGTCAAAGTCAGACAACCCCTGCCAGAGGGCTATGATGTGCCGTGCCTCCTCCTGTGTCAAGGCAAGGTTGTGGCTTTTTAGGGCCACAAGGCAGCGTGACAAGTCCTGGACTTGTTGTCCGGTCCAACAAAGCTCTAGATGAATAAAATGGAACATAGTGACAGACTTGTAGTAAAGCACAATATGTTAGCATTGATTCTAAAATCATTTGCAAAAAACGTTAAAACTTACATCAGATGAAGACACAGGATCAGGAGTTACAGCAGACAGACCTGTGGCAGGTGGAGGGGCTGTGGCAAGCACACCTGTGGCAGCTGGGGACTGGACAGTGGAGGGCACTGCAGTAGCAGGGAACTAAACAGGTTATAAATAGTGTCTATTTATGTCCTGTTTATGCACTAAGCTAACATGACACTTACAATACAGTAAAAAAAAAAACGTAAACAAACTTACCAACAAAGTCGAAATCTTCCTCCGCAGAAACAAAACTTGCCAAAAACTTTCCAGGGGGAAACGCACCTCCTAATTGGCTACTTTTCTAGGGAGACACTCGAGCTGTCATTGGCTGCTAGTGGCTGTTTTCTGGTGTCAACGAGCCCCCTCATTGGCCATTTCTAGGGAGTTATTCAAGCTGTCATTCGTTGTTCGACACATAGCCGGCCGTATACGCCACTAGCCCTACATTCAGAGAGGGAGCAGCTCGGTTCTCACAACATTGCATGGAAACAGTGGTGATCTTTGTAAGTGTATAGAAGACAAGACAGGGGCTAGCCTCATCTCACTCGCTACAGGCACCTGTTAATCAAAGTGACCATGCCCTAATTTATGCAGAACTTTAAGCCTGAATATAACTTAATCTGAAGAGCTATAAAAAAAAAAGGGTAAACTTACCTTTTGGTACCAGGCTGTAACAATGTGTAATTCTGCTGTAAAATTTGGCAAAATTTGACATGGGAGTCTATGGAAATTGACTCACTTCTGGACCCAGCCTCAAGCAGCCACTCAACACACTACAGTTTTTGGTACTTATGCATGTGTTTTATTGCTCAGCACAGGAGGTTGCCCCTTGGAAAATATCAAGGGTTTAAACGGCTTCTCCTGTCCCTCAACAGGAGGTGGCATTGTAAAGTATTCGCTGTGCTCTGGTTCTACACACGTTTTAATGGACACCCTGCAGCCAATCATAATCGAGTATTCGCCCAGATAATGGCTTAAGAAAAGAGGTCCATGTTGCAACCGTCCCCCTGATACTTTTGTCTTGGCCCGCACCTACTACGTTGCTACTTGTTGCTAGTCCAAGCTGTTACGTTAAGTTCAGCATGAAACTAGTCTACACGAGTTATTATCACGTCAGTGACAATGGTGATTTAACAAATTTACTGAAAAATGATCTATTAACGTCTTACACATGCAATTTATGAGTGCTTATAGGATATTGCCCTTGTGCTACGAGGTATTTGCTTTGTCTACACTTTCAATTGGCATGGCACAGAACTAACATTCGTTCATTGTTATTTATTTTTATACTTAATTTTATGTTACTGCAATAATGATATTACACCTGTTTAGGACTTTACCAGAGAATAATTTTTCCTTCCCAATGTATGAAATACTCTACTGTTTTGCCAAAACAAAGAATATTTTGTGTTAGGCTGTTTTGCATTCATTAATAATGGACCCTCTGATTGGATGGCCCAGTATGTCATATTTGTAGGCGGTGTTGAGGCTCTTTTGTTACAAAGACAGAGATCACCATTGCCCTCCCCTAGTGTATCTCTCTTTAGGTTTTGTCGTACATATTTGGGTTTATGATGACGTTTGGCCTTTCTCAAGAGCAGTACTGCTTTCCAGGCTCTAATGCCTCGTGTGTTAGTGCACAGTTCAGTGTGGGGGCCAAAGTTTCCCTCTACTTCTTATTTGCTTTAGGCATGCTGGTTACAATTTTAGGAAACTCTGTTGTCATTGTGTCAATAGGTCATTTTAAGCAGTTGCATAATCCTACCAATGTGCTTGTTTTATCTCTTGCTCTTGTGGACCTTCTTGTGGGTGTCACTGTGATGCCCTTCAGCGCCATCCGGACCATTCATGGCTGCTGGTTTTATGGTGATGACTTGTGTCTGCTGCACTCCAGTTTTGATATGTTTCTCACCACTTTGTCTATCTTCCACCTTATTTGCATTGCTGTAGACAGACAACAAGCAATATGCAATCCTATGCATTATTCTAGGAATATCACAATGTCAGTGGCCTGGATTATGGCATGTGCCAGCTGGGCACTGGCTGCTGTCTACTCTTATGGACTACTTTACTCAAAGGCCAACATAGCAGGGTTAGAGGATTATTTGGCATCAATAAACTGCCTTGGCAGTTGTAACCTTCTCTTTAACCCTCTTTGGGGAGTCCTGGACAGCGTTATCTGCTTTTTCTTTCCCTGCACTGTGATGGTTTGCATGTACACTAAAATATTTTTTGTGGCTAGAGAGCATGTGAGAAAGATTGGAGATATGAGCAATTATTCAAATAACAGTATAAGAGGTGGGTTGATTAAACAGTCTGAGCATAAGGCTGCCAAGACTCTGGGCATTGTGCTTGGTGCATTCATCTTTTGTTGGATGCCGTTTTTTATAAATTCTATAATTGATGGCTATATTGGCTTTAGTACACCTGTTGCCATCTTTGAAGCATTTGTTTGGTTGGGTTACTTTAATTCAACGTTAAACCCAATTATTTATGCCTTCTTTTATCCCTGCTTCAAAAAATGTTTTTATTGTATTGTCACTCTAAAAATATTTGCCTCAAATTCTTCAACCATGACTATATCTGTTAAATGACAAACCACACTCAAAAACTGTACTATTTTCATGTTTCATGTTTGAAAAAAGTTATTGAGCATGCACATGTATTAGCAATAGAAGGATTTTTGTTTTGCTGTTTTTATTGACAATTACATAATACAAGTTTTTCATAATTTGGAGATGTCTGTGCATGAAATGCAAATAAATTGAAATCTGGCATAACCAAATCCTCAAAATGTGGTTTGTGATTTCACCATATTATATTTCATGTGGGTTAATTTCTTATATATATTTAAAAACATGGTAACAAATGTGATCAAAAAAGGTTATGAAAAATAAATACGGCACCCTTTAGCTTTCTAGAATAGATGGTAAATAGTTTGTTTTTGAAAAATAAAAAATACATATGAAGTGGATGCAACTGTGTCTCAGTACTCAAGTACAAGTATTATTTCTTTATGGCTTACTGATATTTAAATGAATGCACTTCCAAATTGTCATTATAGTTACATTTTAGATTAGACACTTCTTCTCTGAGCCTGATAACTTGAAAGGGGTCTAGCTGCAGACGGTGCTTACGGTGCAGGAAATGTATTTCCTGTCCTGACAGTGGAGCCTGCACCGGAATAGACTCCACAGTGGAGGTCCGACGCTAGACACGCTTGGATAACTTAAGTAAAAAAAATGTTGGTCCTAACACAGCAGAATTCTAATTTTGCTCTTACAATTTAGAGTAAGGGCTGTGCATAAATGTTTCCTAAGTGTAAAATTTGGTCTGAACTCCCAAATTATTCCAGAGGTTTCCTGCTGTGACACATACAAACACTTTCCACCAAAGAAAAAGTATTTTGAAAATGTATGATAATTAGCTGATCTACATCAATTATTTGTATTGGCTGGGCAATGAAAACAAGATTTTTTATGAGTTTAAAAGAGCAACATCAAGCATAAAAATATACTTACAGTACAAAAAAGTTAAATGAGTAATGCAGAATTACTCATTTCAGAATTTAATGGTGCAATACTTATCTTTATCCATATTATTACATTATAAATGAAGTGTTGATTATATGTTGTATTATGAATCTGAATCTGCAGAGTAACTACAGTATTAACTGAAGGTATTAAATAAATGTAAAAACAAAATTAAAAAAAAAAAGAAGAAGGGGGGGCTTGGGGTTCTTTCTGCATTCTGGTGAAATTTATGGTGGAAATGCCTTTATTTAGTTAAAGAAAAACACAAAATTCAGGCGTCAGGTGACAATTCAAAATAAAATTGAATGTAATGCAGAAAGGCTCTCAGACATCCTGCATTGCTTATATATTTTTGAAGTACCCTTTTAAATGCGCCTGTTCACAATAAAAAAAAGTAATGTATTTTAACTAATTTATAAACCTCTGGACTTTAAAAGCTCAGATGTGTTTCAGCAAGATCATGTTGAAACTTTCTGCAAATTCACCCTCATTTCAGTTTTAGTTTTTTACAGAAATTAAACAGACTTGACGTTGACATTCCAGGAGGTTGCGCTTCGCTGCAATTGCTTTGAAACGGACACCAAAGTAGTGTGAAGATTAAACATTAAACATCACCATTCCTATACAGTTCTCCAAGCAGGTATTCTGTATGTATATATAGCTACACGTTATACTTGGCCCTAAAAAATAAATAAATAAAACTACACGTGTCACATTGTGTTGTGATGTACCAAAAGCTTGTAAATTCAGTATAAATTCGTGAGTATTTAATTATTCCTGGATTAAGGTGTCTCAGTGCATCAACTTGACTTTTGTTCATTGCAAAAGTTGAAAGATATTCATAAAAACAAATCATCCTGGACTAAGTTAAAATCACCACCTGATAATTAAGATTATAGATGTAAGGCAATTTGCTCGGATAGGTTTTTGTTTTTGCTATTGTCATTGTAACCATATAGTTGATCAAAATGAATTTCAAATGATCAAGGGTCATGATAAGAATCAACCAATGGCTGTGTTCATCTACAACGTGGGTTACAATCAGACTGAAAGTTTTTTAGAAGAATGGCAACCCCTGCTGATCTTAAAGTGTCATGACTGAAATAAACTTCATCTCCCCATTGTTTAAATCAAAACATTGTATCCACAACCGTAGAATGAGTTTCTTGTAGAAAAACAATATTACCATTTTATTCTACTTCATTTAAGAATGCTTGATTCTGATTGGCTGGGAGGAGGGCATTAACCCGGCAGTATGCCCGCTGACTGAGCACAGCGTCATCAAATAGTAGATCAATACGCCGCTTGTATTTTTTTTTCTATCACAGAAATTTCAAACATGAGGTCCATTGTAAAAATAAACCTTGTTTAAAAAAGTTTCTAAACTGTGTCGGAAATCTACCGGAGGGTCAGTCGATACATAGTTTTGCAAGCAAGATACAATGTAGCAACTACGTTATTAAACTAACGTTAGTGATCAGATGCAGCATTGTGTACTTCAGGCTGCGGCCGACAGTAACGTTACACATCGCGGATCAAATTGTTCGTAAAAGTTGTTATATTGTTTTGGGGACAATGACATGGCTGGATAGCTGGCTTGTCTTGTTCAACATACTGTGAAATAATTTTTACGGATTGCCAACTGTACACAATGTTACTGACTTTGGATCTTGCTAGCATAGCATTAGCTTTCTGGCTCATAGCTAAACTGAAGGGTTCTACGAGCTGAGCGGACTATAAATATCTCGTAATAAGTCACATCTAAGGTCCTTCCTATTTCCTGGAGGAGTGAACAATGTTTGCATTGCATAAGAACCTTATAGGATGGGAATGATTGTTCCAGGTATTAGTCAAACCGTCAGGCGTAACCAGGGAAACAGTTATTGTTTGTAAAAACTTTAGATTGAACGTTATTCACCGTAGTTCTAAAGGGGACTACTTTTTGAGGGAGATGAACTCAAACAGAGTATACATTTAATAAGCATGCAATACGAATAAGAAAAAGCATAATTATTTAAGTATTTTAATTGTTTTATTATGTTGGCAAGCAAGAAGTAGAATAAACGGGATAATCACCTCAAGGCAGGGCAATAAACAGTTTGATATGCCCGGCTTGTGGAAGGTTACCGTAAGCCGTCCACAAGCCGGGCATATCAAACTCTTTATTGCCCTGCCTTGAGGTAATTATCCCTTACCTATTCCCTTTACAGAACAAAATAAGCGATGACGATTCCTTCTCCTGTGGCTCGGCATAAGTATGATCCTCCATTATGAGCTAAAGTGCAGTTGCAGGCTTTCAAATTTGCCGGGGCAGTGACAAGCGCCTCTCACTGATCTCCTTCAGTCACGTGACGCTGGCTCTGAACGAAAACGCGTTGTGGATTAGCTAGACAGGTATGTCCCTCTCAGCCATTATAGTTTTTCAAAATGGCAGAACGACATGGAAGCCTCCTTTGTCTTGCCCGTCCAATGTAAATACAGATAAGAAATTCTTCGCTTACGAGGATAAGTCAGATCATTGGCAGAGGTAATTTTACACCAATGAGGACATATTTATGAATGAAGACATTGATTTTAGCTAATAAAATACTTAAAACACTACACAGTGTACCTTTAAGTAAAACATAGAACACAGAAAACAAAAAGAAAAACGGAATTATCTGAAATGTTATGGAATGTTATGGAATAAGATTAAATGTGTATCCCAGGCATATATTGTAGTTATGCCTATGGGGTAACTCTCTGTCCAATAATGAAGGCATAGGGGCCTTGGAACATGGTCTTAAGTCCTGCCTTCCTTGCCTGCTCAACTTTTGGCCACACAGCTTTTCTCACCTCTCTGTTTTATCTGATGAGAGCTTTCATGAAATGGATGTTGAGATCTACAGGCTATTGTGGCCCGGACAACTGCCCGTTTGCCCTGATTGGCTTAGCCACCCCTGGTGAAAGAGCCTAAATAAACTTTTCTTTCTTTCTTTTTTTCCGCTGTTGTAGCTGCATCAATACGATAATACAACCATCATTACCAAAGTTAAATCAAATTAAATCTCTATATCATCCAAACTTGCCCTCAGCAATGCCCACTGCCCCCAGTCATGTGCCTTTGTTTTCTCACACACGGAGCACCTTATATGAAAGAGGAAAAAGCCAAGCTCTTCTGCCTTCATGTGAATTTTTAAAGTTATGGAGATTACGACAAATGCCCTGTGAATAGTAACCAAAAAATCCACTTGAGCTTTGAATAAAGTGCAGCTTCAGCTTGTAACTTTTGCATTACGTTGTAATGATAGTTATGTATTGTAACTCTAGATTCTATGAGTAAGGGCTGTCGCTATTGGGTTAATCCCTTCGTGCATGCGCAGTCGTGAAGATTTCTTTCGCGCCCTGTGCCCCGCACGGGCCTCTCTTACGTCTGCAGATACTGTATATTACAGTGGCGCGGCCAGAGATCTGCTCCCAACATCAGCATTTTTATTCAGCCAATGTTAGTGGGGCAGGTGGCCCGGACCTTAGAGGGCTATGCCTATACTCATAGAATCTGGAGTTACAATACGTAACTATCGTTCTATTTTGTATAGGCTTCACCCTCTAAGGTCTGTCGCTATTGGGTTAGGGCGAAGCTGATGTAGTCAGTGCCACCTGCAACACAAGGTCCACAAGCAGAACATAGACTAATTGTCTTCCTATTCCCACTGAACAAGGTTTAATGAATCAAAACACATTATTTTGATGAGAAAACCCCATCATCATCACGAGTAGGCCTACTGATCGTGAGGTCAATGTCATGTCACAATTAATAACTGCAAAAAACCCTGCATTCCTCCAAGCCACTCAAGTGCAGAAGGATGGAGACAGCAGCAAAAACAAACCTGACAGAGCATCATCTGCCGTCAAGTGCGGCTAAAACTATGTGAGTCAGACTTAGACGCACCGCGCAGATAAAAACAGACATGGGGATGGCCAGGAAGCCGCAGCGCAAACATCGGCCACCGTCATGCCTCTGAGGAGGCCGCCGATGCTGGCAGCACTCTCGTGGAGTGCGCCCAAATGTTCTGAGGGGGGTTCCACTCCCTCCGCGCTATAGACTTGGGTGATAGCTTCACACAGTCAATGAGACAGACGCTGCTCCGAAAGAGCCGCACCCTGTGGGCGCTCTCTGTAGTGAGCGAACAGTCGCTGTGTTCGTCTGATGTCTGCCGTGCGTAAAACATACTGGAATAATGTGCACACCGGGCAAGTCAGTGAGACGCCGCCTCCGCATCGTTGTTATGAGGCGGAGGGAATAACTCCCTTGCCCGAAAAGGATTGTTAAAACTTTCGGTGTAATGATGGATTTGGCTGTCAAGTGGCTGTGATCCCATCCCCTCTAATGGAGAGGCAGGCAACTTTGCCCGCAGCTCTGCCAGCTCTGACGTCAGAAAACACACCGTCGAAAAGGAGGTGGAGGGCTGGTAAACTGGGGTGTATAACCTTTTTGTGATAAGCTTTGACAGCCATGCATTGCTGGGTGGCACGTTTTCCCCATAGACAGTATATAAGAATGGACCAACACTTTTCCAGTGAGCGCCGAGCGTTACTGCGCAGCCTCCAACTGAGAGAGACGACGTAGATGTGACGTGAACAACCTGTCTGAAAGTTGTAAGTTTTCTGGTAGCTGTGCCAAGAGAAATCTCAATCATTCTGAATCTTGCAGAGACGGAGAGAGTGAGCAGAAGAAACTTTTGGTAAGTATTATGATTAATTATTTGGTCATTTTGCATAGTATTTATTTATTTTAAAATATAACGCCAGTACGCCAGATTAAGTTAATGCATATATCATTTAAGCTAGCTGAAAATAGGCATTGGTAAAAATAACATGCTTGCTTGCACATTTTTACCGAATATAACCACAAAATGGCGTCAACTGTTATCTAGCTACATCGCAAAAGAAAATGGACGAATCAGTCATATAAAAAAATTAATCAGTAAATCGCTTTGGACAAAAGTGTCTGCTTAGGCCTGTTAAATAACAGATAGGTAATAGATGGACAACAATGTCACCAATAACATCTATAACTAAGGGTTGCCCTTTTCATTTTTCTTTCTTCATAGGTTCAAATACTAACATTAAGCTGTTAGCCTACACCATGCCTAACAATCAATTTTAGGGGCCCAAAGGAAGTATTACACAAGTTGATTTGAATTGTATAATTAGAAAACAGATTTGGTCCAAATGTAATCCCTGTCAGCTACTGCCGTCTCTGAAGAAACAGGACCCTAGTATGAGATTGTACTAAAATAAGATGTCACCTGCTAGTTGTAATGTTGTTATTTAGTCATACCAAAGCTAACGTGCTCTGTACTGTGCCTTTTTATTTTTCTAGGACCCAGCAGCATCCTCCACCTCAGAGACTGACCCTGACACCAAGGGTAACCCAACTGACACACTAAATCAATACATGGCATGACTTCACACTATAATTAAGGCTTAACAGTAAGCAGTAGCAAATAATGCAAAGCCCTCGTAGAATGGATAGAATTTAACACATTTGTGCATGAAATTTGCCATGGGGCTACCACAGTATGCAAATTCAATTCAGGTCAAAATACGCACAAACATTCTGTTTGTCATTTGTACCAAACAATATTTTACAGAGTATTGTGTGATGAGGTGAGAGGCCCAAATGCAGAGAGCAGGCAGGCAGGCAAAAGGGGAGCACACAAGGATTTATTTGGAACAAAAAACTGCGGCACCCACAAAAATAACGCAGGGAAAAAAATACTTATCTAACAGAGCGGGGAACACAAACTCACAGAGGTAGAGCAACGGACACAAAGGAATAAAAACTGACGGCACGAGGATACAAAATGATCTGACACGAGCCAAAGGGAACACAGGGGTTAAATACATGAGGGATTGAGCAAACGAGGGACAGGTGATACACCAGGTGAAACACATTAGGGCGGGGCAGGACAATCAACAAGCACAGAAAGTAAAACTAGACAAGACGGAAAACAGGACTATCACAATAAAACAGGAAAAACTGACAGGAAACATGAAATAACCTAAATGCAGAAACTTGACCAACACTAAACACAAGGGAGAACAGAACACAGGGATTAACCAAAACATACACAATTCAGAATAACCAACAAAAACAGGGAACATACAGAAAGCTACAAACAAGGCAACAGAGATATACAAATTGGTAACAGAAATTTACAGAATAAATATACAAGAACATACAGAAACCACAATACAAGCAACAGAAAAATACAACCACAACAGTACCCCCTCCTTAAGGGACGGATCCCAGACGTCCCAAACATAAACAAAACAGAAAACAACCCAGGGAGGGCGAGAGTCCGGTGGAGGCAGAGAGTCACTGGGGCACAGGGAAGAGTGCCTTGGAGCACAGGGGACGAAGAGTCACTGGGGTACCCAGGGGAAACAGGGGACCACTCGAGGAAGCAGAGGGGCCGCTTGGTGAAACAGAACGGGGCCGCTCGGGGAAACAGAGAGACCTCGGCAACAGGGCACAGAGAGACCTCGGCAACAGGGCACAGAGGGGAGCAACGAAGGCAGGAGCCTTCTGGCGGCCGGCGACCAGGGCAGAATCCCTCAGGCGGCCGAACTGGGCGTCGAGGGTTCTGAGGCGGCCATCGTCGCCGGTGAGTCCCTTCGGGCGGCCGAACTGGACGTTGAGGGCAGCACCACTCCGAGGGCCGAGCAGGTCGGCCAAGGCGAAGCCCCTTGGGAGGCAGTGCCGGCGAAGGGTCAGCTGGGCTGAGGTCTGGTGGCCAGGCAACAGGGGCAGAGGTTACCGGGGTGCCGGCAGGACACAAGGGGCAGGAGTCGGTTTGACCGACACAGGTAAAGTCTCTGGGGGGTCTCAAGGGTGGTCTCAGGGACGTCAGAGACCGGCAACATCTCAGGGGTGGTCTCGGGGGTGCCGGGGACCGGCAAGGTCTCAGGGGCGGCCTCAGGATCACCAGAGACGGGCAAAGTCTCAGGGGTGGTCTCAGGGGCGGCCTCAGGGTCGTCGAAAACAGGCAAAGTCTCAGGGGTGGTCTCAGGGGCGGTCTCAGGGGTGCCGGAGACCGGCAAAGTCTCAGGAGCGGTCTCAGAGGTGCTGACCGGTGGAAAAGTATCTGGGGTGCAGATCAGTGTAGTCTTTGGGAGATCTGTCAGTGCAGACTCAGGCAGACCGGTCAGCATAATCTTTTGAGGATCCATCAGCGCAGACTCTGGAAGCTCCGTCAGCGCAGACTCTGGAAGCTCCATCAGCGCAGACTCTGGGAGGCTGGATGTCAGCCGCGACTCAGGGGGGATAGATGTCAGCTGGGATTCAGGGGGGCTAGACATCAGCCGGGATTCAGGGGGGAAGCTAGCCAGCCGGGGATCAGGAGAGCCGCTAGCCGCCCGGGGGTCAGGGAGACGGGTAGCCAGTCGGGGATCTGGGAAGCTGCTAGCCAGCCAGGGATTAGAAAAGCTGCTAGTCAGCTGGGGATCAGAAAGGCTGCTAGCCAGCCGGGAATCTCGGACACAGGACAACCTGGGAACACTAGGAAGCGCGGGAATGCTAGGAAACGCGGGAACGCTAGGAAACTCGTGAACGCTAGGAAACTCGTGAACGCTAGGAAACTCGTGAACGCTAGGAAACTCGGGAAAGCCAGGAAACTCAGGAACACTGGGGTACTCCGGAACACTGGGGTACTCCGGAACGTTAGAAAACTCAGGAATGTTAGAAAACTCGGGAATGCTAGAAAACTCGGGAACACTGGAGTACTCCGGAACACTAGGGAGCTGCTCGGGGACACTAGAGAGCTCGGGGGCACTAGGGAGCTGCTCGGGGGCACTAGAGGGCTGCTCAGGGACACTAGAGAACAGCTCGGAGACACTAGGAAGCTCGGGGACACTAGGGCGGCTGCTAGCTAACCTGGATTCAGGGGAACCGCTAACTATCTGGGGCTCAGGGAGGTTACTAGCTAGCCAGGGCTTAGAGAGGCTGCTAGTTAGCCTAGATTCAGGGGGGTTGCTAGCTAGTGTGGAATCTGGGAGGCTGCTAGCCAGCCGTGGCTCAGGAAAGCTGCTAGTTAGCCTAGATTCAGGGGGGTTGCTAGCTAGCGGGGAATCTGGGAGGCTGCTAGACAGCCGGAGCTCAGGGGGGCTGCTAGCTAGCCTGGATTCAGGGGGGCTGCTAGCTAGCTCGGGGTCAGGAGAGCTGCTCGTCAGCCCAGGGGCAGGAGGGCTGCACGCCAGCCCGGGAGAGCTGCACGCCAGCCCAGGGGCAGGAGGGTTGCACGTCAGCCCGGGAACAGGAGGGTTGCACGTCAGCCCGGGAACAGGAGGGTTGCACGTCAGCTCGGGGACGCTAGGGAACGAGAACTCTGGGGTGAAGAGCGGGGCATTTTGATGGGAGCCATGTCTTCCTTTTCCCCATCTGCAACCTCCACAGGTCCCAGAAAAAACAGCCAGGCGGGTACCCTCATAAGACTGCTGGTGGTTGGGGGCATACGCTGACCGGGTAGCCTCTGAGTAGTCCACCCAGCATTCTGGGGAAGCCGGAGGTGAAGCGGGTGGATCGACAAAACATGCCCCGACGGCCACAGTGTTTGCCGACTTGGGAGGAGGCAGGGTGGTGGGGATACCGTCGGGCTCTGGGAGGACCCATCTCCGCTCCACGCTCTCCCATCATTAGCTGCCAGGCCGCGGTGTGATCCTCCTTAACTAGGGAGCTAAAAAAAGAGGTCATAAGTTCCACTTCTGGTTCCCTCGGGTGGAGGAGAGGCTGAAACTCTGCTGGGCCCATGCTGGTCAGATCATTCTGTGATGAGGTGAGAGGTGGTGGACCCAAATGCAGAGAGAGAGCAGGCGGGCAGGCAAAAGGGGAGCACACAAGGATTTATTGGGAACAAAAAACGGCTGCACAGAGACTGGAAAAACTCACGGAGAAAAACCCACAAAAATAACGCAGGGAAAAAATACTTAACTAACAGAGCGGGGAACACAAACTCACAGAGGTAGAGCAACGGACACAAAGGAATACAAACTGACCGCACGAGGATACAAAATGATCTGACACGAGACAAAGGGAACACGGGGGTTAAATACATGAGGGAATGAGCAAACGAGGGACAGGTGATACACCAGGTGAAACACATTAGGGCAGGGCAGGACAATCAACAAGGCGGAAGAACAGAAAGTAAAACTAGACAAGACAGAAAACAGGACTATCAAAATAAAAGAGGAAACAGGAAAAACTGACAGGAAACATGAAATAATCTAAACACAGAAATGTAACAGAAATGTACAGAATAAATATACAAAAACATACAGAAAACATAATACAAGCAACAGAAAAATACACAACCACAACATATTGCATGTCAGTGAAATTATATGTCTCATAGACATGAACCTTGTGTAATACCTATATTGTCATATTTTATTTATATTTCAATGAACAGATAAGAGCAATTAATTTGTGATTTATTGTATATCTGCATGGACTTTTTCTGTTTTGTTTAGATAGGTAGAAATCAATGGCCCGAGACAAGTTACTTGTGTGTGTTAACATATGTGTACTGACACTGACAAAACACTTTTATGATTGTGATTACTGTATGGTATTAACAGGTCCAGTGATTTGGATCATGGGCAGCAGCTACATTCGTCGTGGGGAAGAGAGGGCCAGAGAGACCATGGGGGCCACTGGTTTGGCTGGGGTGGACTTCGATGGCACGGACTCCTTCCTTTCTTCAACCGGTCCCTTAGAGGAAGAGCAGCCCCGGATGTCCTGCTGATTCACTGCGGCGGGAACGACTTGGGATGCAGGAAGAGCATCGATCTCGTCGCAGAGATGAAGCAGGATCTGCAACATCTCCATCGGCGTAAAATTGACAAATACCGTAAATGGGTAAATGTCATGTCATGTAGTGTCATGACTACCTTTGTCTTGGGAATGCAGGGGGGTATCGTGCATCACCCTCAAATTGATTTTAACAAGTCTGAACTGTTTCTTAGGGATGAAGTTCATTTATCCACTAGGGGTAATGATATATTTTTTAATAATTTAGCTTTTATTTCTACGTCCAATATTTTCTAATATAAAACAAAAATTTTAAACGGGCCAATGTGACCCGAAGTCAACACAAGGGTTAATCCAGTAGGGGTGATGCTCGATTAAACCTCTCAACATGTTTTAAACATGAAACACTTAAATAATGTTACATTCTTTTGGGGTTGTGTATGTGCATTTTGTCTTTAGATTAATACATCATCACTTTGGTAGACATAACACTGTTCAATAGTCACTGCTCCTCACCCCCCCCCCCCCCCCCCCCCCCACACACACACACACACACACACACACACCCTTTCTCCCCTCCGTGCCATTGATGTATCACTCTAGCCATCCACCCCATGGCCTCTCACTTTTCTTCCCCACAATGAATGTAGCTAGAGAGGGGATAAGGATTTTTTATTTATTATTATTACTTTTTTTATATAATGTTTTTATGTTTTTGTCTGACAACTTTTAATAAAGCAATATTATTACCCAAATGATTAAATATTTATTATTGAAACACACAGTAGACACTTCAAGTAGACATGCTTTGACAGAAATGTCATGTGGTTTTATTACTTATGTGGTAGAACTTCATAATGATATATATTCAAAGTCAGTGGCCTACACAGTGAATATTGATAAGGCAGGTGTCAAGACACCGTTAGATTAGATTTGATTAGATTAGATTTCTCTTCAATGTCATTGTGGAGAGTACAAGTACAGAGACAATTCAATACAGTTAGTGTCTAACTAGAAGTGCAAAAAAAAGTACAGTATAGACAGGTAGTGTAGTATAAACAGTATATGGCATAGTGCAGTGTACACAGTAGTATACAGTTAACCAAGTGGTATGGTTTACAGTAAGGATATGTGCAGTGTATTAACAGCAGCATTATAAGAGCGGAACACATTGATATGCAGTATGAACAATATAGACAGATATGTGCAGTATGTATAGATATGTGCAGTGTAATAAAAGTAACATTGTATGAGTAGTGTGTGTGTGTGTGTGGGGGGGGGGGGGGGGGCTCAACGTTGATGGCTACCTCCTTGTTGCCCCTGTTAAAGCGGCCCCATGGATGTGGTTCTGCTCATCAGGCACAGGCAAGGAGGTGTCGGTGGGCTTCCTCTGAACCTGCTGGTCCGTGTGCATAGAGACCTGTAACGCATCCTGGAAGGGAATGGGGTGAACAGTCTGGTTGAGGTGAGAGATCAGTCTTTGGCGATGCTGTGCGCCTTACTCAAACATTGTTTGCCCTGGATGGCCTTGATGGAAGGGTGTGAGGAAGCAGTGATGCGTTGGGCAGTTTTCACCACCCTCTGCAGTGTGTTCCAGTCAGAGGCAAAGCAGTTGCCATACCATACTGTGACACAGCTGGTGAGGATGCTCTTGATGCTGAGTTAAAAGTTCTTTCATACTTAGCAGTGTTTGTTACTGGAAAACTTGGATACAGCAACCATCAGCATGTCTGAAAAAGAGAAAGGAAGACCAGCATTTTGCCTTTAACTTTCAACATCTAGCCTGGCTTAGTTAGAAGCCCACTCACCACGTCAAGGTGCAGGTTGAGAGTGGGGACACAGGACAAGACAAACGTAACAAACAGACGCCACAAACAGACTGAAACATTTGAGTGTAACATTTGAACAGAACGTACTGTATAATCACAAAAAATAACAGTTTAACCTCAAAACTTCATGTAATTAGTTGCTAGCATTTGAGTAACAGCGAACAAAAATATGTTACTGACAGGTTTTTCTCATGTGCGTGTAAAGGTTTCTCACAGCAAGCTGAACGTATGTAGTCAGGTTTATTCAGCAAATGCTTATGCCCCGTTGATGCGGGCTCTAAGCAAAGCAAGTGTGTACACACACAAAGTGCTGTAAACATTATTAGAACAGGAATATGTGCACTAAAAACACCATACTATTGGTGATGGAAAAGTATTAATTTGTTCATCCTACTTCTCACAAGAGCCCCTGTTACTTTCTCAGTTTCTCGCCTTGCCAAATGATGAAGGCGTATCTTGCGGTACATGGAGTCTGCCATCTTAACCAAGGTGTGAACATGATTGTCCTCAACACTGGTCTCAAACATGTGGTTGTGCAACTCTGAAAAAAGATTATTGTCAGCACAATCACTCAGAACCTGAATTACAATGGCAGCTGTCACTCTTTTTCCTTGAGGAAGCTTCCCTTCAATGGTCTTCAGAAGTCTTTGAAAGCACATTTCAGAGGCTTTACACACCTCCACAATGCTTGTTGATGGATTCTGTAAGCCTCCCCTGTTCTTCAAGGCAATGAAAGCATGCATGCTGGAATCAGAACTCAGTGCAAGAGAACAGGGCATGCACAAGATTTCTCCTTCATCTTTTTCACCACAAATCCAGCAATATAATGGATAGCGGCATCCTTGAACTCGGATATTGAATCGACACAAGGTAAGATGCTGTAGTCGTGGTCAGAATCCAGAGGGAGTGCTGGTGTCACATCAAATCGATGAGAAGCTGGACCATCTGTCACTGCCAACATGTTGGTGCCATCTCTAATGAGACAGTTCCCTGTTCCATTTTTCACTTGATGTCTCACTAGGAGGCGTTTGTACGCAGCTTTGAACTGTCGGGAAGTTGGGTTGTTGTTGTAGCCTCCGCGTGCCCTAACTGCTGAAAAGAACAGCTCAAGATGATCCTGACTGAGTTTGTAAGTGAGGAAATACTTACAAGGTGTATCCTGTGCTTCAACCAGCTCTTTAAAGATGTTGGAAATGCTTCTGGAGCTGGCAACAAATCCAATGGGACCTGTTTTCCTAGGCCCTGCATAAAGATGTCTCCCAGAGCTATCTCTGAGCTGCAGAAGGACATTTTCAGCTCTCTCCAACAGACTCAGCATGTGAAGTTTATTACAACTTCTCAAAGGAGCTTTGGAACCCTTTGCCACAGGGTTCCTGCTATTGAGAACATCAAAAGCTAAATCGATTGTTCTCAGAAATTCGACGGTTTCCTCAGAACCATGAAACTGAGGCAAATGAAGCTCCTTGTTGCAGAATTCAAGGGCATCTGCAACGCTGCTGCTGAAAACTTGAGCAGCAAGATTTATCTTCATCTTCTGATTTCTACACAGAATATGTGCCATCTTCAGCTTATTACCCAGCCGCAAGCCCTCAGTCTCCTGAAGTTTGTTGAGGTCTTCTAGGTATTGCCACCTAATCTTTTTGCCACTGTCTGTCTGGAAAACACGTCCATCAGAGAAAGAGTTTCATCATGTGACACATGTCAAAAACAACATGCATGGCCTGCATTGGATTTGCAGTGTGAGGAAAAGATGGCCTCATGTTTCCAACTGTGATATTGGCTCCAAGAGCCTGCATCATGGTGAAGTGACAAGACGGTCCATCACATGTCAGGGAAACAACACGCACTCCGATGTCATGCAGCTTGTGAAGACACTCTGTGACAATATTTGCTCTCTCTTGTCCGCTTAACCCGTTAAGGAGAAAGTAAGCCACAGGGATTTTCCAAGATCCATTAAAAGCTACAACCATAAGGACCAATGCATCCTTGGCTACTGGCAAAGAGTCATTGACTTTGCCACATCCTACATCAACATACCCATGGAATTTCCCTTCAGCATATTCAACATGCTTTCTAATGGCCATCTCATCCATCATCAGAGCACAAACAGTCTCCTTACCATCTTTCCTTCCTTCCTCCACATGGGATTGGAGGGCAGCGAATGATGCCTCTGTAAAGCCTGGGTCTGCAGGAATGCTGTGGTACCAAGAACGGATTGTTTGAGGATGAGGCAGAACACAATCAAAGCTATCACGAACAAACTGATAAGCTTTTGCAGAGTATAAATGGAGAGTCATGGCAAAAGATCTCAAATCATCAGATATTCTAGCAGATTTACTCTTGCACTTGGCCTTGGTGAGAATTTCTTTAGCAACTCCGCTAAAGGAAGCCTCCAGCATATCACCACAGCTGGGGGAAACAAGCAGCTTCTCTTTCAGATCAGTGACAACTGAGGAGAGAGACCTCACTTTCTGTTTCAATCTTCTGACTCTCTCCCCTTGAAGCTTCAATTTTTTCTTGCAAGAACGCAAGCGATTTTGAAAAAATGACACCTCCCTCTTTAGAGGACTTGAGGAGTTTTTCAGTGTGTATGCACCATGATCTGTAGAATAGCTATGGCTGCAGCTGGCTACACTCATCTGGACTGTCTGTGGTTCACTGCAAGTGCAACTGATGTAATCATGGTCATAACTGACGTTCCTGCATTTACGAGCTTGTGTGTCAGAGTCAGTCTTACTAACTGTTGTGTTCTTACTGACTCTGGTGAGCCTCACCTTGGCCTTCACATGGCAATGTGATTAGAAGATGGTTGGCACCGCGTCTGGTTTAAGGGTAACTCTTTCCCGGCCAGGGATGAAACAGTCCTGTGTGAAGTGAAGGGAGCAGAGGCGAGAATTCTTCTTTGGTGTCCAGCTCTTTCTCTTGACATTGTGTATCCACTGCTGAAACCTGTCTTGTCATTGAAGGGGAACCTGACATGAAAAAAAGCATATGACATTGTTCAAGAAAATTAAACCTCAACCTCAGACTGCCAACTGCTAGTGTGAACAGCAACAGTTTGTATGTGTTGAATGGAATGGAAATTAAACCAAAAGGATGAAGAGTGATGAAGTTTCTTTTTCTAAAAGAATCTGCATGCCATGCTACCCTAAAATGATCTCACTACCCCCCACCCAAGTTGAGAATCAATTGCAGTGACAATGCACAAGCTGATATGTCACTCAAATCCAACCAAAACAATAAAATGTGGCTGTGGTGGTATAGTAACCCTTGTGTTTCTTTTAATGTTTCTTAAATATATTTGCTTTATTCAACGTTTTCTATGCTTTTCCCCAAGCTACCACCAGTATATACACCCCTTAAACCAACATATTAACACAAGTTTTACAATTATTTTTTTTACAAAGTCAATTTTTGAGTTAAAAAGCAGAAATTATGAAATATTTTGACAATTGAGTTAAAATCAGAGGAAGACATTTGTCAGAGTTTAGTCAGTAAATGGTTTTTAAACCTTTTTTTATTGAACCAACTGTTTTCTTTTGACAATTTTGTTGAAAGAAACATATTTCTTTAGTAGAAACTTTGAAAACGGGTTAAGTTTGACCCCCGATGACAACAGGGGGGTTAAAAATGGAAAAAAGCATTCAACTGGGCACTATAGGCTAGTGTATGACTGAGTACAGCATGTAGGACGATAGAAAAATGTTTTGATGTGGGAAAGAGAGCAGCTCTTAAACACTAGCTAGCGTTTACATTAGCTTAATGTAGGTCTGGCTATGGCAATTAAACTAACACAACTGCACATAGGATAATGCTACTTTTAATACTCATGAACGAATTGTCAGGCTTATATTGATATATATATTAATGATGATTCAAATAATCATAATCCATTATACTGATGGAGACTGTGGACTTACCTGAAAAAGCTTAACTCGGAAGAAGAGGCTTGTCTGTTAGAACACATGTATGCTACACAGCAAGACATGTTAACACGAGGGGCAATATGCTAGCAACAAGTAAATTGAAGTAATTCGAGGAAGATGAAATAAAGAAAAAAACGGAAACAAACAACAGTTAGCTAACACACCGAATTAACAAAATACCACCTATAACACAATACTTCTCTTGAATGATGATCAGAAGTTTCCAAGGTCGAAGTCTCTCCACAATCCACAGCTCTCCAGAAAAATGGGCTTTGACTATTGCCAGGGCTCGTCATAAAGCGAATAAAAGCTGACCTTGAATGAACAGTGTGTGTGTGTGTGTGTGTATATTTGAAATTCAACTTGTATAATATAGTAATAACATAATATAATGCATATTAATATATTATAATAATATTAATATAACATCTTAATGCTATAATTACAATATAACATCTTACATTAAAACATTCTAGGCCTGACCAAAGAAGTGGCTAGAATCGACTTTAAAATATACTTTTTTTCATTGGAATCGTTTGAGTAGCCTAGTCTGCAGTTCTTAGTAACGTTAAACATTTCACCATATATGCATTCCAACATATAATTGTGAGTTGAATTGTGAGCTAGGTGTTAAATCATGTATGTTATGTTGCTAATAAATCACGGTCAAAAACACTTGAACAGAACGTTTTTCTTTATTTCACATAAGGTTATGTATGTATAGATGTTATGGGTTGGCTGTGTTCTCCCTTCCTGTGTGTGTATTTTCCCCTTTTTTCTCTGTTGTGTCTGTCTGTGTTTTCATCTGCACCTGAGGCTGCTAGAGGCGTGGTTTGAGGATCTAGGTCAAGGGGCGTGGCCATTCACTCCTGCAGTTTTCACTCAGCTGCAGCTTATTTCATTCATCACCTCTGCAGTATATCTACCCGGGCTGTTCACCTCTTCAGCGCCAGATCGTTAAACTACTCTGTTGGTAACTTGGCTCTGTGTGACCTGCTAGCAAATTAGTTTAAGTCCTAGTACTTTGTTTAACTCTGTTTATTCTTTCGATTCAGACTCCGCTCTGAAACAGCTGCTACCTGCAACCTTCCTGAGTGATCTGCTTCGCTGCCTCCCCGCCGAGACCAGTCCAGCCTTATGCTCTGCCTCTTTTGCTGAGCTGCCTACATCCACCCTACACTGCTCACCTGCATCCCCTCTGGTTTTCGGTTGAAGAGTCAAGACTGGACCCCTCAGAACTGCCTGCTCTAAAACTCAGTTCTGCCCTGGATTCCTCACTGCCTGCCTGCCTCACTCTTTGTTACAATCCAGAAGCTACAACACCCTAACTCCCCCTCTTTGCACAATTCAGTTTGACTGTTCAAATAAATCTCTCTAAACTGCTATTTGCCTCTGTGTGTGTTGTCTCTGTGTTTTGGGTCAAACGGCTAACCTAACAATAGATGGCTTCCGACCATGATGAAATGATCACTTCATCTTCAACGTTAACATTAACCGCAATTGGCATTGAGATGGGTTTTTTCCATTGCCTGTATAATTTCCCTATCCCCCGTGATTATATCGTTACCCCTACTTCATTATTTAACATATACTTTTCTTAAAATATCCTACTGGTTCGTGGATAAATATTACTTCATATGAATTCACTTGCCACATACCATACCGAATTTGGTTGCAGTTCCACTGGGGGTGATCGCGGTCCAGTGCAAAATGAATGGGACTCTATGGAGCTAGACGGCTAAATATGTCTCTTTCGCCTGACTGTTGTTGAGAAATCTCAGATTTGATTGAAGTTTCTGCAAGTTCAACATGGATTATAGGTCGAAAGTTGAATGAACGAGTACTTATGTCCTTTCGATTTCTTACAGGTTGAGTCGTTGTTGCCCATAACACGCTAGCATTGTGCTAATGAATGCTGATTGGTCAGTGAAGGACTGTTTACGATCAAATCATGAGCACCCCCTATATGGATCAAGAGTGGAACTGCAACCAGTTCAGAAGCCGGAAGTAACGAGCGAATGGAACTTCTTCCCTTATTAGAAATTCTTTGACGGTAATTTGTCAACTATGCGACAGCAAGTCGCTTGGTTATGACACAATTGTTAGCCTATTTTTATAAAAACGTGCACTACGGAGCCATAACGTGAGGTACAAGGTAATGGAGCCTTTTATACATTGGAGTGTTTCTTTAGAAATAAACAATGGACAAATAGTCTTTAAATGCTTCAGATGTAAAGTTATTCGCTGTCAAAGTGACGTCAAAATGAATGGCAGTCAATGGAATGAAACGGGAGGTGAGTGCTTATTAGCATCAAAATGGCGCCATATGAGGTTCAGGTTGTGAGGAGACACTTACCCCCTTGGTTTTCCCACGCTTCGCACATCTGTGTTGTACGTTGCCATAGCAACAGAGTGTGCGCAGCTATGTTTTTTTTTTTTTTATTGCAAATAAAGGGTACAAATCACATGTGAATAGCCAAAACATACATAACATACAACAATAAAAAGATAAACAAAACATAAAACAAGATTGCCACGGGAGGCTTATAGGCCATTACAAAGAGAAAGAGGACCATATGTTGACAGTTTTAACAGCCTTTTTGTTCAGCCAGAAATCCATCCATCCATCTTCGTCCGCTTATCCGGGATCGGGTCGTGGCGGTAGCAGCTCCAGCAGGGGATCCCAAACTTCCCTTTCCCGAGCCACATTAACCAGCTCCGACTGGGGGATCCCGAGGCGTTCCCAGGCCAGGAGATATAATCCCTCCACCTAGTCCTGGGTCTTCCCCGAGGCCTCCTCCCAGCTGGACGTGCCTGGAACACCTCCCTAGGGGGGCGCCCAGAGGGCATCCTTACCAGATGCCCGAACCACCTCAACTGGCTCCTTTCGACATGAAGGAGCACCTTGTAAGGAGCTTCTCACCCTATCTCTAAGGGAAACACCAGCCACCCTCCTGAGGAAACCCATTTCGGCCGCTTGTACCCTGGATCTTGTTCTTTCGGTCATGACCCAGCCTTCATGACCATAGATGAGGGTAGGAACGAAAACTGACCGGTAGATTGA
This sequence comes from Zingel zingel, assembly GCA_023566125.1. Taxonomy (NCBI): domain Eukaryota; kingdom Metazoa; phylum Chordata; class Actinopteri; order Perciformes; family Percidae; genus Zingel; species Zingel zingel. Next base: position 3,407,034 of record CM042316.1, on the reverse strand, counting down.
GAGCTTTGCCTTCTGGCTCAGCTCTCTTTTCGTCACAATGGTGCGATAAATTGAATGTAATACCGCACCCGCTGCGCCGATTCTCCGACCAATCTCCCGCTCCATTGTCCCCTCACTCGCAAACAAGACCCCAAGGTACTTGAACTCCTTCACTTGGAGTAAGGACTCATTCCCTACCTGGAGAAGGCACTCCATCAGTTTCCTGCTGAGAACCATGGCCTCCGATTTAGAGGTGCTGATCCTCATCCCAGCCGCTTCACACTCGGCTGCGAACCGATCCAGTGAGTGCTGAAGATCACAGGCCGATGATGTCATCAGGACCACATCATCTGCAAAAAGCAGCGATGAGATCCCCAGCCCACCGAAATGCAACCCCTCTCCACCCCAACTACACCTCGATATCCTGTCCATAAATACTACAAACAGGATTGGTGACAAAGCGCAGCCCTGGCAGAGGCCAACTCTCATCTTAAACGAGTCCGACTTACTGCCGAGAACCCTGACACAGCTCTGGCTTTGGTCGTACAGAGATTGGATGGCCCTGAGAAGGGACCCCCTCACCCCATACTCCCGCAGCACCTCCCACAGTATCTCGCGGGGGACCCGGTCATACGCCTTCTCCAGATCCATAAAGCACATGTAGACCGGTTGGGCATACTCCCAGGCTCCCTCCAGAATTCTCCAGCTCTGCCTCTACCATAGAGGGCGTATTAGTCGGATTTAGGAGTTCCTCAAAGTGCTCATTCCACCGCCCTATTACCTCCTCAGTTAAAGTCAACAGCGTCCCATCCTTACTGTACACAGCTTGTATGGTTCCCCGCTTCCCCCTCCTGAGGTGGCGAACGGTTTTCCAGAAGCACCTTGGTGCCGACCGAAAGTCCTTCTCCATGTCTTTTCCGAACTTTTCCCACACCCGCTTTGCCTCTTTCACTCTTTCAGAGGCTGCAGCCCTTTGGGCCCTTTGGTACCTTGCAACTGCCTCCGGAGTCCTCTGGGATAACATATCCCGGAAAGACTCCTTCAGTCGGACAGCTTCCCTTACCACCGGCGTCCACCACGGTGTTCGTGGGTTACCGCCCCTTGAGGCACCTAAGACCCTAAGACCACAGCTCCTCGCCGCAGCTTCAGCAATGGAAACTTTTAACATTGTCCACTCAGGTTCAATGCCCCCAGTCTCCACAGGGATGCACGAAAAGCTCCGCCGGAGGTGTGAGTTGAAAGTCTGTTTTTACCAATTTACCCGCACTACCCGTTTGGGCTTACCAGGTCTGTCCAGAGTCTTCCCCCACCCCCTGACCCAACTCACCACCAGATGGCGATTGGTTGACAGCTCCGCCCCTCTCTTCACCCGAGTGTCCAAAACATACGGCCTCAGATCAGATGAAACGATTATAAAATTGATCATTGACCTTTGGCCTAGGGTGCTCTGGTACCAAGTACACTTGTGAGCATCCCTATGTTCAAAAATGGTGTTCGTTATAGACAATCCATGACTAGAAGTCCAACAACAAACCACTCTGGTTTAGATCAGGGAGGCCGTTCCTCCCAATTCCGCCTCTCTATGTGTCTCCATCATTGCCCACATGCGTGTTAAAGTCCCCCAGAAGAACTATGGAGTCCCCCTCTCGTCCACCTGGGTAAACTCCAACGTAGCGGCGCTCAGCCAGAGGCTTATGAGTATCCCCACACCCGCCCGGCGCCTCACACTCTGGGCAACTCCGGAGAAGAAAAGAGTCCAACCCCTATCCAGGAGTATGGTTCCAGAACCGAGACTGTGCGTAGAGGTAAGCCCCACCAGATCTAACCGGTAGCGCTCCACCTCCCGCACCAGTTCCGGCTCCTTCCCCCACAGAGAGGTGACATTCCACGTCCCCAGAGCCAGCGTCTGCCGCCCGGGTCTGGTCCGTCGAGGCCCCTCACCTTCACTGCCACCAGTGTGGCAGCGCACCCGACCCCAGCGGTTCGTCCCAAAGGTGGTGGGCCCATAGGATGGAGAGATGGATGCCACGTAGCTTTTTCGGGCTGTGCTCGGCCGGGCTCCGCGGCAAACCCGGCCACCATACGCTTGCTGACCAGCCCTCCATCTGGGCCTGGCTCCAGACGGGGGCCGCAGGCTTCCTCCGGGCAGGGTAACTTCACCTCTTCCTCAATGACTCATAGGGGTTTATGAACCATTCTTTGTCTGGCCCCTCACCTGAGACCACTTTGCCTTGGGAGATCCTACCAGGAGCACAAAGCTCCAGACAACACAGCCCTCAGGTTCATAGGGACACACAAACCTCTCCACCACGATAAGGTGATGGTTCCCGGAGAGGGAGCCAGGAATCAGATTAATATAATGTTAAACTTCATGGAGAAAAAGTACAAAACTAGGTTTTTTAGAGCTGAATTTACACTTATGAATGTGAATTTTTGCCAAAAGAATTAATACAGTTATAATGAAGTACATCTTTTCTTTACTATGGCTTTTATAAAAGCAAAAAATAACATCCTTCCACAATAAGACAAAGTCTTTATAAATATGGTCAATGATGAATCTGCTGAGGTTTTGCCAAAATGTTCTGGTGTGTGGGCAATGCCAAAAGAGGTGCAAAACAGTTTCTGGGTAGACTTCACAAAAAGAACAGTTTGTGTTGATGTCTCTTTTAAATTTAAACATGTAATGATTAGCAGGGTAATATCAGTTAATTATTCTGAAAGATACTTCTTTCACCTTGTTTACTATCAAGTTTCTGTGAAGAATCATCCAAACCTTTTTCCAATCAATGTCATTTACAAACCGGTTCCAATAAAATGTAACATTTGGAATAGAAACAATTTCTTTCTGAAATAATGCACGAATGTTCTTATTATTATAAGGAAGTTCGGAAAAACAGATTCTTACAACTGGTGGTTCAGCCACATCGGGGAGGGAGGCAGAAGTAGGTGGAAGTCTGTCAGTATACTTAAAAAGCATGATTGTGCCTGATGGAATGGCGTCAAATACAATTGTGAATTCTTTCGGCGTAACTGGAACGTTATATGTTGCTAAAAACTCTCTATAGGAGAAAAGTCGCCCCTCTACATTAAATAGCTGGTCCACCAGCAGAATCTGATTGTGTACCCAATTCTCAAAATAAAATGACTTGTTCTTATATAAAATATCTCTGTTATTCCAAATTAGATATCTGTGAGGTGAGAAATTATGCTTGTAAATAAGAGACCAAGCTAAGAGGACCTGCTTGTGAAAAGTGGACAGTTTTACAGGGAGTTTGTCTACATTGTAGTTACAATTCAAAATAAAGCCCAGACCACCAAAGAATATATAATCGGGAATAAAATTCCAAATTGAGACAGGGTTTTTAAGAAAATGCTTAGCGCAATTAATCTTAAAGGTATTATTTAGAGTATTGATGTCCAAAAAATGTAGCCCACCAGATTCATATTTATTCATAACAACACTTTTTTTGATATAATGGATACGATTTTTAGCATTACTATCCAAGTGTAAAGAGAGAGCTGCGTATGTAAGCCTGGATATCCCCTCAGCCTTGGTAAGCAACACTGCTTTTTAGAGATAAGTCCCTTTGCAACCACTGGTTCAGTTTGTTCTGAGTTTTTTTAATGATTGGAGAGAAATTTAACGGACATCTCATTTTCTGATCTTTAGAGATAATAATACCCAAGTATGTAACTTCTTTCTTGATCGGAATGTTGCAAATAGTTTGTATATTACAGTCTTTTAAAGGCAACAGCTCACATGTATTCATATTTAGGCATAAACCAGAGGACTCTGAAAACTGGTTAATTACTTGAATGGTAACAGGTATCTGGCTTGCATTTTTTTTTTTTTAAATTGTGGTATCGTCAGCAAGCTGACTGATGATGATATCCCTGGCCGCAATAGAGATTCTTTGTATAGCACTATTACATACATAAGTTGTGAGAATTTGTGTACAAAGTAAAAACAAATAAGGGGAAATCGGGCATCCCTAATGAATACACCGTTCCAGATTAAATCTAGGGGAAGTTACATTTTTCAGTTTTTATAGAGCTATTGCTTTGCGGAAAAAGTACCCAAAACCAAATTTCTCTAAAGATAGAAAAATAAATTGGTGTTCTATTGTATCAAAGGCCTTATAGAAGTCTAAGAGGAGGATGAAGCTATCTTCAGATATCAAGTCAGAGTAGTCAAGAATATCTAATACTAGTCTAATATTATTAGAGATATGCCTGTTTCTCATAAAGCCTGACTGTGTCTCATCTATAATTGTGTCAAGAGTTTCTTTAATTCTTCTGGCAAATATTGATGCCATAATTTTGTAATCATTGTTAAGCAGACAAATGGGTCTCCAGCTGTCAATAAAGAGCAGATCTTTTCTAGGCTTGGGAAGCAATGCGACCAGCCCTTGAGTGAGGCTAGGAGGAAGGGAATCATTCTCTATACTCTCCATAAAAACCTGTAGTAAAAATGGGGCCAAATGCTCTGAGAACGCTTTATAAAGTTCTGCAGTTAACCCGTCAGTGACGGGGGATTTATTGTTTTTAAGCAATCGAATCAGTGACCTCTGCCAATGTAAGCGGGGTGTCACAATAATCTTTGTCTGCCACATCAATCTTTCTTACGTTATTTATGGGTCATTTTAGCATCATCAGTAACGACCCCATTAATATTTAAATTATGGATGGAATTGATTTTAGATCGGTATCTTTCCAAACGGAAAAAGTAAGCAGAATTTTGCTCTCCCTCCTCCAGCCATCTTTTCCTAGACCTTACAAAGGCTCCCTCTGCTTTTTGTCGATATAATTCGTCTAATTTATTTTGGAGTTGTAAAAGAAGTAGTCTATCCTCCTCTGAAACTTCCTCGGGTGGTCTCTGATAAAATGAGGAAATTGTATTTATGACTTCATCTTCTTCTGCTCTTTTAGCTTTGGTAATAGAGGTTCCATACTGTCTCAATAATTTTCCTGACTCGAACTTAAGCAGTTCCCAGTTAGTGTTGTAGGATTTTTCCTTTTTAGCCTTGCTGTAATAACGAGTAATTAACCTAATAATTTCAGCCTTAACCTTTTCATGTTTTAACAGGGAATTGTTTAATTTCCAGTAGCAAGATCTATGGAATGTATTAGATGCACTGAATTGGATGTTTATATGAATTGCTCTATGGTCAGTAAGGGGTGTGGCATGGATATTTACTGTAACTTTCTCTTTTTCAATGTCACTGGATAATAGCCAAAAATCTATGCGAGAGTGGCTGGATCCTGACCTGTTGCTCCAAGTAAAGGATCTTCCATCAGGAAATTACACAAGTCTTTTAAGGTTTGTGCTGATGGAGGAGGGCCGCCCAGGGGGCCACCTGTCAATAGCATTATCTAGGGCAATATTAAAGTCTCCACCAATTAAAAGAAGAGAGTTTGGGTATCTGGTGAGCCAAAATGTAATTCTTTCCTCTATTGAATCAAGTAATTTATCATTCTCAAGTTTGTTATTGTAACCGTAAATATTAATAACAATTCTAGAAATGTTGTCAACTCTAATTAGGCTATAAGACATATGTAGTGTCCTAGGGAGTCACAGTCTGAGTGTAAGACATCACCTGAGAAAGTATTTTTAAGCGTGTTTACTCCAGCAGATCTCTCTGAGTCCTGAGAGAACCAAATATCGTTACCCCATTGAGATTTCCAAAAATTGACATCAGCAGATGTGGAATGACTTTCTTGAAAAAAACAAAAATCTGTACGAAGTTGTTTAGAAAATAAAAATAAAGCTTTCCTTTTACAAATCTGTCTTAGTCCCCTAGCATTTAAAGAAACAATAGATAAAGACAAAGTTATTAACGAACGCGAACAAGGAATAAACTAGAAAGTGATCAATAACCAATTGGTTAGAAGGGTAATACCGGATAAGGGGACTGTGTGCTGCTTCATATAAGAAAAAAAAAATATACGGTAAAGAGAAAAGAATATAGTTCCGGCCAACTAAAAAGCACAGCGTCCATAATCAGCTGCCTCGTTTATTAAACGGTCTAAAAAAATAAATTAAAAATAAATTAAAAAAAAGAACATAATAGAAATGGCAGCGATTTTGTAAGTTAAAGTGCCTTTGTAAAGTCCTACTAACAATCCAACAAAAACTATAACATTACAATATCAACTCTGAATGTAGTGCAAATCAAACCAGTGGATGTCCCTGTGTTAACAGGCAGCAGGCGAGACTGGTTCTTAGGTGGGCAGAGGGGCTTCTGATCCGTTGACAAATCCGCGATCGCCAGTGAAGAAGGCTGGATTGCCCTCCTCTCAAGCTTTTTTTTTTTTTATCTCTGGCCAGTTTGCTCCTTCGTTCTCTGTCTTCTTTAGAGAGATCCTCTGCAAATCTTAATCCATTGTCACGCAGGTGCGGCAATGTCTGCACAGCTTTCCATACAGCGTCTCTGCAGACACGTGCAATGAATTGGATGATGATGCCTCTGGGTTTGTAGTCATTGTGCTGCTTAGTGCCGAGCCGATGTACGGTGTCGATAGCGTCAGGCAGCCTGTTCTTTTCCTCCGGCAGAACAGCCTGACAGACCTCGATGGCCTTCTTTCGTATGTTTTCCTTTTCTGATTCTTCGACTCCGTAATGTCTAAGGTTCCATCTCCCGGAGTATCTCTCTAACTCCCAAACCCTTTGCTGACATGTGTCTACTCGTTTTTCTTCTTTTGACATTAGCCTCAAGTGTACACACTTTGCTTTTCACATCCTTGATCTCTGCACACACAAAGTCAATTGTCTTTTTAAGACCTTCAGTTTTAAGTGCATTGGCACTGACCATGCTTTCAATGTTGTCTGACCGCGTGTTTATCAGAGCTGAGAGGCTAGCTATGATATCATTGGTGTTGGTTTGTTCAGACCTGACTGTGTACATCATTTTCTTTGGTGCTGGCGACTTACTGGGAGTGATAGGAAGAGGTGGAAATTCATCCATAAAGTCTTCCGCAGTGGCGAGAGGCAGGAGAGTGGAGGTATAATCGTGACAATTGTCAACTAGAGCATTGCCAGCCTTAAGAGTAACGTTGCTAGCATCAGGATTTAGCTTCTGTCCGGCGCTCTCTTGGCCTCTTTTCCTGTCGTGTTGGTTTGGCATTGCTCAATAATTCGTCTTACGAGTGCTGTAGTATTTCTGAAAACAAAATTTAGTGCTTGGCGAGATAATAAATTTAGTTTTACGGTTTCCAAAACTTTTCTTTGCAGAGCTCGGTAGAAAGCGTCTACTCACTCGGCCATCTTGGCACACCCCAGTGCGCCGCTATACTGTGGATGCATGGCGGGGCAGTCATTGAGTCAGAGTTCTCCCCGTCCCACTAGACTGTTGGGGGGAGGAGTGACTGTGTAGCACACACATACTGAGTGAGCGCTCGCTCCCGCTGTTGACACAGTGCAGGAGTGACCGGGCTACGCCTATGGCACCACATGTGTGCAAGGTAAGAGAGCCGTTATCTGAACTCAAGATAGCATGATAGCTTTTACCACGGCGGTAAGAGCCGGGGGAAGGCTGGCGAGTTGAGTTAAGCCTTCCCGTGGTGTGAGGAGCGAGTCATCGAAAGATCGCACGCGCATGCCTGTGTGTCGGCTGTTTAAACAGCAGTGAGTATCGCAGTCGCGGTGAGTCAAAGGTCTCGTGCCCGCCAAAGAAGTCCCCTTCCCCCCAAAAATACTTCTGAACAAAAAGCAATAAAATGGTAACCCTGATGCAGCATCCCTTTGCTGTGCAGAGGTGGAGGGAGCTTGAGCGGCCAAAGATGGGATTTAAAAGTACATCTGTAAAGAAAGGATGAGCATTTGTGAAAAAAGGGGTATTTTACAATATAGTGTGAATAAAAAAGCTGCTTTGAAACCCAGTTAATAATTGCACTTAAGCCTCTTTACTCATTATATGGTATTGGACATTGCAGAAATGGTCATTGTTGTAGGATATAAAATACTGGTAAAAACAAACAAAAAAACATTAAAACTGAACAAAAATGGACACACTTACTCATTCTGCCCCAGATCAAATTGAATGCCTCTCTTTTACAATTGACCCTTCACTAAGCCCCGTCCTCCTTAGTTACTGTTGCTACGCCTGTCAAACTTTCGTGCCTGGCACCTCCATTACATTATGTATGCACCGGTGTCAGACATTCCCAAGGAGATAATTAGTAATTTTTGGCGAACAGGAAAAATATCTGAGAGAGCAAGACAAAAGGGACTGCAGTATGCATTCGAGGGATATATCCACGACATAATATGCAACCGATGAGAGAATAATTTCATCAAAATTGAAGCTAAAGCCTATAGGTCAGGGGTCATCAACTACATTTTTCTAAGCAGACACTCCGGGGGCGGACTTTTTTGTTTTTTTACATGTATTAGTGTGAGCAAACTCCTAAAAAACATGGAAACTCCATACTGATAACTGGCTCTTTAACTAGAAAAAGATCTTAGACTAGGAGGCAGTTCACTGAGGAGTGATGGTTAAAGTCTGTGATTAGGGAAACATGGTTGTAGTATGCAGCGTCCTGATTGGTGGAAAATGCTTGCAGAAAGAAACGGCTGTTGTCAGGTAAGAATGTCACTGTCAAAGAGGCTGAAGAGAAAAATTGACGTGGAAAAGCCCAGCTTTCATGATGAATGGACTGATAAGCAGGCTATGCATTCGTCACGTATGCCCATTTGTAATGAAACGATGTTGTTGCAAAATAATACAACCAGCATCATCATCAAGAATGAAGAACGCAAACATAATGGTCGCGTCATTCACGTGCATGTAGCCACATGTATCTGTTTTGGTCCTAATACATAGATTTACCGCTCCAGCGGAGAGGATGGTTCGTTCAGCCAGCAGTTAAATTTATAAGAATTTGTCCAAATTTCCAGATTCCCAGCAAACTAAGATAAACAGTTAGACTACAAACAGACAGCTTTTGTTTTAGCTTGTTTGTAAAAACTGTGTTAGCGTTAAAACAGCACAGTGGACAAGAGTGGACTGAGCAGACAGAGCAGATTGAAATATCTCTTTCTACATGTTTATGCCGGTCTATACAGGTGAGTGCACTGATAAGTATTGACTTTTTACTCACAAAGGTTTTATTGTAACCTACTTACAGTAACGAGACTAGTGTGAGGCATCTCTGTACAGAATCCCGGCATGTGAATAGAGATGCAAATACAGGGGCTGGGTTTGTGCTCTACCTGTGTAAAGTTACCTGCTGTAAATGCTTGAAATGCTAAATAACAGAACGCATTTTTTCCTCTTTACATTTTCTGAATTCGTGATTATTCTGCGGGCCAGACTAAAAGCTTTGGCGGGCCGGATATGGCCCGCGGGCCGCCAGTTGACGGTCATGCAATAATGTGAGCCGCCTCATACGCTGACCATTAAAATGGGAAACACACAAATTGAGGAACAGCTATGTTCATGCACAGCAGGGTAAGTGACATTTGAAAATAATCTAATAATTATAATAAATATAAATCAAACAGCTTATCCATAAATCTTGTGGAATAAACACAAGACATTAGCTTGAACACTTTGTAATGATAAACATTCTCCTGCTTATATTTTTAGCGATTAACAAATGCTGAAATATATTTTAAAGTATGTCAGTGAGCCTCCGTCTTGCCTTTAATCATCTTAAGGATAGGTTAATAACAGATGTGTACCCACTTGATCGCTCTCCGGGACATGTTTTCATGCTAATCTAATGTGTTTGTAGCTTGGAACAAGCTAGTGCGGACCGCTGATTAGCTTACAACGCTAGTATTCAGGGTTATGCTACCATTGAAGTTTGGTGATATTTTAAGCCTTTTTAGTGGTATAAATAGTGATTTGTTTTTACTTTCCCTGTGCCCCGAATACTAGTGTTGTAAGCTAATCAGCGGTCCGCGCTAGCTTGAAAACATGTCCCAGAGAGCGACAGAATGGGTACATATCTGTTATTTAACCCCTAGGTTCGTTTTGTGCCGGAATTGTCTTTATTTTACGTTCAAATATATGCATTATGAACAAAGAACCGTCATTATTTCCAAGCAGTGCTGTGCTGAGTTAGCTAGCTAGCTAACATTAGCGTGTTCTTGCCTTGGAGCAAACATATGTGTTTTTGTTAATAACTGTCGACATTTAGCTAGTTGTGAATGGGACCTCCCACACTGCTTGATCCACGCCCGGCCTTTCTCCCCTTGGGTTTTAGGTTTTGGGAAGGGAAAAATTCCACCACCCCATCCAAACTTTTAGGATACTGGGTATCAGATTTGCACAACGCTTCGGCGTACGGTGTTTCCCTCGCTCGAAAGCTTGACAGACCTCCCGCGCCTAGTTACGGTTGCTAAGCCACGATTGGCCTGTGGCGGTTTTTGGGCGTGGCTTAGCGAAGGGTCAATTCAAGACAGTTTTTACATTTTTAGACCTTAAATGAAAAATAAATGTAAGGAATATCCACAATACTGATTATTTATAAAAAATCTCATTGTCAATATTTTGTGAAAGCACCATTAAGTCAATCCTACATTATTGAAAAAAAGATGTATGTGGTAAAAGAATATTTATTATTTTAGAATAATTTAATAATTTAATTTATATTTGATTTTTTTCGTGACAAATCTTTGTTAGAGACCAGACATTGGGGATTCCTTCTTGTGACCCTGTCGCTTATCGGTCATGTAGTGTGGAAACCATAACGACTTCAAGACAACTACAAGACAGCAAATTGTCATTTCAATGACTGAAAGTCGTGTAGTGTGAACTTAGCTTA